>JAWNNU010001214.1:0-542792 GCA_035044585.1 Scaptomyza polygonia
TTTCACTCCTCATATTTTTTTTCATACCGGGCTACTTACATATATGCAAGTCGATTCTTAAGGAGTAAACTCCAAAATCAATATAAATGTCTTCAAATCTTTCCACAAGACATTTTGTAAAACTTTTTTATGAGTAAAGTTTATCTTAGTGATAATGAAAATTTTTAAATTTATCAATAAATTGTTTGATATGTATTTTTTCGTTAATAAGTTTAAACTAAAAACTCAAACTTTATTGTTGTTAATTTAGTATTTTTGGAGTTTACTCCTTAAGAATCGATTTGCATATAAGTAGCCCCCCGGTATGAAAAAAAATATGAGGAGTGAAAGCAACTGAACAAATTCCGTTACGTTTGTGTGTTAACTAGCGCCTGACGAATGTTGGATACCCTTATAACATATAAGTGCTACTGTGGATATGTTGTTCAACAATAAATTTGCAAAAAATTGCATATTTAGTTGGCACTAAGTTAACAATTGAAAAATAGCTTCAATTATAAGTAGTGGATTGAACTACATATCCACAGTAGCACTCATATTTTATTAGTGTGTCCAACATTCGCTAGTTCATTCTCTTATTATCAAAGAATTCCGTTATGTTATCCCGAACAAGAGAGCAAAAAGGCTGCCTGTTTAGTTGTTGCTTCACACAAACGTACACCAACATCGCGAATACGGATATAAAATTGAATGTCTTGCTCTAACTACAGAGAGCGATCGTTTGCTTTATCCGCTTTATCCACAAAGGCAGTCAGCCTAAAACTTAGCTCGCCTTGACAACGCAGGAAGCTTATGGTCCGTTTATTTATTCAATTAAAATTGATACGCGCTATATTAAAGTTTCAATTGTGCTTATATAACGCACTGAACATACGCAAAGAGTTTGTTACATTAAGGATCGCCGTGTAATTGCCTTTGAAAGTGGTTTTTGAGCAAATCTAGGTTGAATAAAAGAACGCCAATTTTTCTTGCCTTGTCGGGCCGCGAAAAAATTTAAAGAGAGAGAGAGAGGAGATTCGCTCCCATACGTGTGTGTTGTTGTTGCTTTAAACTCGCTGCAAATCTTCCAAATAAGCGAAGCATTTTAAACAGTATATTTTTGGATATTTTTCTTTGTGAAGTGCAGTGAAAATTAAATATTAAAATAATATTAATTTATTACATCACTTTATTTTTTTTTCTCGTGTGTGTGAGTGCAGTGAGCTTTTTGTTTTTGTGAAAGTGCTCAGTGAAAATAGAGAGAGAGAGAGAGAGAGAGAGAGAGAGCGAGCGCGGAAGCGCTTGCATTGAACTGCGTTGTGCTGTTGCTGCTGCCGGTGAGTGAATTTTGCGTATTATACATACATGTATATGTATAATATTATATTGATCACCCTGTTAACAACCGTTAGATTGGATACAGTAGAAGTAAGTTTCATTGATGCAATGCATTTAAATTGTTCTTCTAATCTGTTGTCGGCAGCAAACGACATCGACAAATGAACTTCTCCATACACTTTCGTTATTCGTGTACAGATTTGCAGCAGCAGCAAAACTGATATTTGCCTGCCGCCTTGGAAGGAAAAATCTTGTGTTTGTTTTGGAATTGACTCCTTAATAATCGATTTGCATATAAGTAGCCCGGTATGAATAAATATGAGGAGTGAAAGCAACTGATCAAACTTCGTGAAAACTAGCGTATGTCGAATGTTTGATACTCTTATAACATACGTATCATACCACATATCCACAGTTGCGCTCATATTATATTAGTGTGTCCAACATTCGCTAGTTCATTCTCTTACTGTCAAAGAATTCCGTTATGATATTCCGAAGAAGAGTAAACTCGAGTCGTGCGTCGGAGCTGACACACACAATTTTTTTTTTTTGAATATCAATCTAAAAAAAACTTGTTCGTTTCATTTCGTATTTTGGGCAACCCGCAACCAGTTAGTAAGCCCAGCTAATTCACAATATGACAGCGTACTTAGTGTTTGTGTGTGTGTTTTTGGGCCCTTTTCACAAAACTGAAACATTGAAAATAGTAACGGGCAAATTTGTGACCGTTTATTTCGTTCCGGCTTTGATCCAACCGCACCAGTAAGCCATAGCCGGGATATGTGTATATATATGCTACTTTGGGGCAATTGTCGTACTCTTAGCACGAGTACGACGAGTATTTGGATGGACATTTGCCTTACTGTGCAGTACAACAGCCGCAAGGAGGTGTCAGAGTTGATGCGAAAAGAGCCCGGGCAAAATGAGGCTGGTCAGGCCACAAAGTTCGGACTTAAGCGGCTCCAAAAAAACTTGCAAATGCTTTTGCCCCGCCGGCAGTGGTTACAATTGTGGGCTTGGGTTCATCTACTGGTTGGTTGGTAGGGTAGGCTAGTTGGTTGGACGACTGCTGCTGCTGTAGCTGCTGCTACAGTTAAGCTGCTTAGCGGCAACTGGTCGTTGTCATTTCCGTTCTACGGAGCCAGAACACGGACGAGAACGAAAAACGACTGTTGCGACTGTTGCCTTCAATGCCACAATTTCTCAATTATGTTGCAAACTCATACGCACAGTGCGAAAAACCCCACAAAATATAAAAAAAAATCCAAGTCGTAAGCCAACAAAAGGTCCTAACTGGTCAACAGAAGGGCCGGGCCTTACAGCCATTGTGCGTTGATTATGGTGCGAACAATTATTTCAAAAGATTAAAGCTTCAAAATCTAGCAAAATAGTTAATTAATGCCTAAACTCAGTCGCAAGTCATTGAGGTTACTATGAAAAGTTAATAACTATATAGGTAAAATGCTATCGAAAACGCACTGCTAGAAACAACAACACCTGGCGTCTCCCACTCAATCGGCTCAAGGATAATTGGAAGAAAAAGAAAAAGAGACCGCACTTACGTACTTCTCAGTACAAAGTATTAGTTCGTGAACGGCGTGCAGCAGGCAGCAGCATAGAATAGAAAGAAAAACAATCAAAAACAAAAATAATAGCTAGAAAGCAAAGCCATCTGTTTGCTGCAACGAACTCTAGCTACCTGCCACAACTTATTTAAAAATTTATGGAAAATTGCACACAAGACAGAACCCACCATTTATAAATAATAACATGCAATTAGATTAATTGGCGAATTCCAGTTCACATTTATTTATTTATTGAAAACTTTCTTGGCTTTGTCGATTCTATTTCATTTTAAGCACCAAAAATATAGAAAACTTATGAAAAATATATAAGAAATTTATGTAGATGAAGATAAATACAGATAAGTCATAAAGATATCCATAGATATAAACATTGGCATAAATAAACTTATGAATGAATACTAAGATTTATTTCGATTTATTTAATGAATGAATTTATTTATTAAATGAAAACGAAGACCATATTCCATATCTTGCATTTTTATAAAGCAAAACGAAGGCCATAACAAAATTTCACGAATATTCAAAGTTTTGAAAACTTTCTTTGTCAAGTGTATAATAGTTAAAATATTTACCCAACACCAAAAAAATGAATAAAGTTTTCGAAATCGAGTTTTCATATGACAGCTACTTAATATTATATTCCTAGCTTGTTGTCACACTTATTAAAAGTGTTTGTCCACTGCGATATCTCCGCAATATATATACTTTTAGTATGTTTTAGCCATATGAAGAGAAAGAGACAAAACCAAACCAAACAGAACACAACGAACCTGACCCGACTTGACCTGACTGACCGAACTTTAGCTTCAGCTTGTCTATGTGCTTTTAATTAAAACAAACAAACTTAAGACAAGAACAATTTGATGGAGGCGTCGTTGCTCACAAAAAAACAAAAAAAAAACAAAACCAACAAAAAATCCCCATCAAGACGAAAACTGTTTAAAGCATCCCTCAGATAAAGAAAATTCAGCCATCCAACCATTTACGTCTCACTCTAATGAACTTTTTCGGTAAATTTAGAGCCCAGTAATTTGGCCAGAGGGTTTCGGTTTCGGCTACTCCTACGACGCCAGCGCCAGCGCCAGCGCCTGCTCCTGATCCATTTCTTGCCTCTTAAGCCTTAAGAAGGAGAGACCGAAAACAAAGGTCTGCGGTCTTCGCAGCTCTCGTCGCAAAAAGGAACAAACGAACGAACGTCTTCATTGCATTGCTGGACATTTGCTACGTTTCAAGAATTTTATTAATTTTCCATGTTCTTTTTTTTTTTTTGTGTTTGTGTTTGTTGCAGCAATTGTTCATTTGTGGTTGTGCCACTGCCTCGAAAACCTTCCTACTGTCTGTGTCCCATGTCCTGTGTCCTATGTCCTGTGCCTATCAAGCATTGCAAGTTTATATTCATTCATACCAAATTTTATATGCGGTAGAATTTTCTTTGCATTTTAATGGAATTGTTTTTCTTCCACACACACATTGCCCATTTCATGTGGGCAAAACTATAAACATACGTATGTATGCATGTTTGTTTGCTTGTCTTTGTAAATGTATGTGAATTCCTTAGCTGCAAAGAAGGAAGGACGAAAGAAAAGAAGAAAAAAAGGCAAACTATTTTTGAATTTGTATGCCCTTAGTACAATATTTTATGCAAGTTTCCAACTATTGCCCACAACATTATTATTGTTTTTAAGGCTCTTGCAAAATATTTGCATGTCTATAATTATTCGAGCATTGGAAATGCGTACCAAATAAATACTCGTTTTTTTTTTTTAAGCTCGAATAGACACTTGAAGTAACAATAATTATTTAAGTTACATTGGCCGTTCAAATACTCTGTTTAATGCCACTTGAGCATTTGTAATTGGCTATGAATCTTTTCGTTTATATTTTTCACCTGGGCTTATCAATAATCTACCTTTCAATTAGCTCAAAAAAAAAAAAAAAATGCCTGCTCAGCAACTGGAAATTGCAACACGATTGCAAAACAAAATATAAATCTGAGAACGTTTTTTTTTAAAGATTTTTATACTATTTTTAAAGCTCATGCATTTGTAAATGATGCGATTAGTAATTTAATCCAAGTTAACAGCAAAACATTGAAAATAGCATATAAATATTTTACGCATTTAAAATCAGCGTAAATTGTAAGTAAATTTATGCTAAAGTCCTTTACTAATTAATGCGATTATAATAAAAAAAATAAACAAATTAACGAAATGTAGAAGATAAAATATCATTGAATCGTATTAAAAATAATTTCAAAATTTACAAAAATTCAACTTAAAAATGATTTTTGATAAATAAACACATATAAAATAATATTTTGTTGTTGCTCTCAGAATATTTTCCAATATTTTTTGTTGTTGAAATTATTTTGTGGTACAATGAAATACTGTTCCTACTAATTGATTAGAATTAGATATTAGAAAAAAACAAAATTAACCTTTATTCTATGGCCTAAAATTAGTTTTCACCCACACCTTACTTATAATGTAGTAAATATTTTCGTTATGCTTTTGGGGATGCTGACCAATTGAATATCCTAGAAGCAACAGCCTGAATGACTCTACCCACTCAAGGATTCCGTCAACCATTATAGGCTTAGGTTGTGAGTTTTTTATACTACGTTATTTCTTTTTATTTGGTATACCCTGCTGCCGCTGGTCCAACCGGATAGTGTATGTTAGCCATTCGTATAGCATTGATTAATTGGTCGAGTGTGTCGAAATCTTAATATGAATATTTGATTTGCTTGTTTTTCACTTTTTTTTTTTTTGTGTTATGCAACAAGATGAATTGCATTTTTGGGTCGGCTCACTGAATAGCAGAACACAGGACATGGGAATTTGGGACATGCATTGGGTGTAACTGTAACAGTTACTACTACTACTACTACTACAATGACAAGAACGACAACAACACAATAGCAGGCATAAAAGCGAGAAGCAAAACATTTTTGTGCTCAATGGCACAAAAACCTATTTAGATAGTAATCAAAAATGCTATTAACTTTATGCCAACAAATTTAACAATGTCGCTTCACGGGCCAAAAGGTGAATTTTTGTGTGCGTGTGTGTGTAAATTGGAGACGCAACTGAAATTGTTGTTGGGGCTGTCTGCCTGTCTGTCTGTCTGTCTGTTGGCCATGAATAGGGTAAGCTAGATAAAGGTGAGCTTTTTGGGCAATGAGTAAATAAACTTTTCAATTCAATAGTCAAGAAAATCCTCAACATAAAAGAAAACAAAAGCATTTATGTTTTGCCTCTTACATATACATACATATATATTTTCGTTTCTTTTTAACTGTTGGTCAGCAAGAATATTTGAGGCAGGTTTTGTTGTTGCACAAAGTGCGTAACGTGACATTGTGCCGTTGCGCGTTGGCGTGGCCAAAAATAGTTTAAGGCAGTTGCCCAGTTGAACGGAAGAACTGTAGAATCTTGTTTGGATTTGCCCGGCACGCGGATGTCATGAAATATTTATGTACTTTTGAATACAAACAGAGAGAACCCAGAGAACTCTCTCTCTCTCTTGAAATAGAAAGTCACGCATGAGTGACCAAAACAGAACCCTTGGGATTCTTTGAGCTGAAAATGAAGATAGTCGAGATATTTAGTAAGATATTAAGTAGGTGGAACCTTGGGTCTCGTTAAAATCGAGAGCAAAGCTCCGACTCCGACTCCGACTAATTCAAAGCACAAGCAATTTAATTAAAATTTCTCCGCACTCCGCGCCAAACGATATGCAACGCTTTTTGCACTTGGTCCTTCGCATGTAGTCCATTCACACACACACACGCACATGGATACATAACCTAGTTGTAGTATATAGTAAGAAAAAACAAGAAAGAGTGCGAGCAGTTGAAAGCAAAACACAATAAAACCATGGACAAATTGTAAATATCGCAATGCGTACGTGTTGAGGTATGCGTACGTGTGAGAAGAACCAAATGCTTGGCGTTATAATGCTCCAAACAGCGGTTACACACACAGAGAGAGGGGGTGGGGGGTGCTGACTGACAGGTAGATGCGAATGCGAAAGATACTACTGTCCTGTGTCCATTTGCTGTCTGTGCTTGTTATGCGTAAAAGGCATCATCCGATGATGTTTTTCCACCGGGGGGGTGGGGGTCTTTGGGGTAGAGCGTCGAGTTTCCAAAGTGAAACAGAGGAACATGGAAGCTCTTCCACATTAGACCAAGGAAATGATGATTTGGATTGGTCAAAGAGTGCTATTTCACTGATTGGAGCGTCATTCAACTGAGCACAGTTTCAAATACCCTGTAGTTAGTTAGTTTTATTAAAATCAAAAAAAGCTGAAATAAATACTTATTACGAATCGGGTACAAATGTTGTAAACTTGATTTTGATTCTGAGAATAAGCTTTATGCACTTAACATTATGGCATCTTGAAAAAAAAAAACAAAAACCATTTCAATACAAAACTGACATTATTTAGCATCAGCAGCTCTTACTTTCGGCTTATGAAAGCACAAAGTACTATTAGTACAGGTTTGTGGTCCAGCGAATCTAATCTTAGTCCATTGACTGACTTCTTATAAAACAAACGCAGCTTAAGAACAAAAATCTTTGTTGTTTGTTGAGAGCAAACAGAACCGAACGAGACGCTTAAAAGCTATTTTGGTCTTTTCAATTATTACTTACTCAAAACATTTTCCGTTTTACCAAACAGCTTTGACGGTCTTTTAATTTATATCACTTCACGCATTCGCTTCAACTGTTGTTTAATTTTGTTTTTTTTTGTGTTTTTCTTAAATGCGAAATGTATATACTCTTGCTTTTGTTTCCTGTTTTTAAGGTAATTATTTTGTTTGATTTGAATGCTTTTAAGTATAAAGTTAATACTAGTTTGTACATGAAAAAGATAAGATTTTTATCTTCAGTGTTTGTTAATCTTCTTTTCAGACTTGTAATACTAAAGTTTGTTAACAATTTTTGTTATTTTATGTGCCTTTTATGTCCTTCTAAAAAAGGCATTTAGTTGACAGTTCAGGCTGCCCTTATAGCTTCCACATTATTTATAATTAATATAATTAAATGAAAAGTGGCAAAAAATATTTTAATATTATGCATTTTTCATAATCAAACTTTTCAACTGACAGTTGACTGCTGACTGTATACAAATTGAATGTCCATCTTTAATGTTAATTTAATTAAAAACGCAAAGTTTTCCCAACAATAAATGAGAGTGTATTCATATACATCTATGTATATATAGTATATATACCGGTTAACTACAATTTTATTTGATTTCATTTCTAGGGAAAAAGTCGTAAGTGTAAATGGGCAAGGGGTAAAAGGAAAAGAGAGATAGAGTATGCGGATGGCTGTTATTTATGAACTGTGCGCGCCTGCAAGTATGCAACGATTATAATAATTTTAGCTTATAATGTGTTTTCGCTCGCAAGAACGCCGGCCCACCACCCACCCACAAGCAAACGAAGCATTGCCTGGTGTGGCAATTTACTGATTTATACGCACTTAGGTGGCTTAAAGTATCCTGTCTAGCTGTTGGGAGGCTTGTCTTCCAAAGTCTCTCTCTCTTTCTTTAACCCTCTCGCTCTGTCTCTTTCATTTTCTTTTTCTTTGGGTCTTCATGTTTGCGTGTGCTTAACAGCTCATAACTCTTATGCATACCTTGCTAGGTTTGCTTCTCCCTCGCACAGCAGTTGCCCTCCGTACCTCGTCCTTATGGTCTTTACTGTGCTAGTACCTCTTTTATATGCTTGTCTCTGAGTCTTTTGAGTGCTAACCTGCCTTGGGTTACATTAAAAAATGCATTGCCGTAAATCAATAGGAGCTATGCTTTTATGATTGGCATTAAATCTCTTAGTACTTCAAGCTTGTCAAGGCTACAAATTCAGCTAAAAATTACTCAGATCGGTCACTTATATACTTATATACTTATATATATATATTTTTAATGCTGCTGGTGAAGCCATCATAACCATACAGCTCTTCCGCATGGGGACTTTATTTTGATAGCTTTTTTCCTTAAGCAAAAAAAATTATAGCCAAGCTGAAAGCATAAATCGCATTATAATGTTAGTTAATTGTAGAATATTGTTTATATTTGTATAAAAATAAAAAATAAAAAAATCACATGCGTTGCAATAATTTACAAATAAATAATGAGTTCAATATTGTTCATTAATTATTCAAAATTTATATTTATTAATTCAATCAATTAAAAATATTCGGTTTAAAAAAAAAAGAAAACCAAAAACCATTCCATACATTCAATTAAATCATTAAAAATAACCAACAAACATTTATAATTGTATTTACTCGCATTAACTATAAAAAAAAAAAAGAAAAACACAAAACCCAAAGGCAAACATGTTTACACATTTGTTTGTTAAATCATTGACTTTTGCGTTCGGCTCTCTATAAAAATGTCAACAAATTGTTCACGCAACAGGCTTACACACACGCACACACATATGTACATGTGTGTACATGCATAATGATATAGTACTTATGTGCATAATGAGACAACACCACCATCATTTCATTCGCACTCATTCATTCATGCATTCCACCAATCTCTACGCCTTTTAGCCAACCCAGCGGTTATGCAAAATCAAATTACATGTTTAACAAACAAACCACTTGCATGCCAACACACACACAGTAACACAGCAAATGTGTGCAAATGCATGTATGTTTGTGTTGGTGTTGATGTATATTAAATGTCTCCAATATCTTTCTCTCTCCCTTTCTCTCGCTGGTTGAACAAAATGCCCTCAATGTGTTATGCTTCGACTAATTATTCACATTAATTCTAATTTGATTTGTTTATTTTGTATAACAAAATGGGTTTTGCACTTTGTGGGCGCACAATGTGGGCGTGCGTGCATTCTGGGTGCATAACAAAGCGTCTGTCGAAACTAAGCCAAATCCAATGTGTGCCGGACAAGCCCCCTTTGGCAAACGAAACGCACACAGAGAGCGAATTATTTCTGAGAAATATGTATTTAGTTTAATTCTTAAACGTTGTTAAATTCAATGGAAAGTAAGACAATGAGAGAAGGGATTATTTGAGACTCGATAAAAGTATTTAAATAGAGCCAATTAAGTGTGTTTAATGCACAACTTCCTTGCTGCTGGATTATTTTACCATTTTTACTAGCTAAAATAGAAAAATCAAATACAGCCCAGACTGCCTTAGGTATCAGACACACACTTGCCATTTGGTGCCAACAAACAAGTGCAACATAGCACAATTGGTGGCAAGCTCTAACGGTTTAGGGTGGTGTTGGTGGCAGGGGCAGGGGGCACCTATCAATCAACACCATGACGACGCAGCTGCAAAAGGCCCAAACAAATGCCTAACGCAAATAAGTGACTTGGTTAAAATACCGGGCACACAAAAATCTAAGCAACATGAAACTGGCTTTTATTTTCGAAAAACGTACATCCCAAATATCCCTAAACACCGCCCCCAACCATCTCGAAATCAGTTCATCAAAAAAAAAGGGGGCAACAAGCTGAGTTTTTCGTATGAATTTCTATTTATGGCAGATTTACTCGGTTGAATCAATGAGAATGCACTTGTTCTAATCGGGATAATCTGAAACCTTTTTTTTATTGCCCAGAAAAAAAAGCAGAAACAAAAAATAAACTATCTTGCTTTTAGAATGTTGTCTAGATTTTGATTTTAAATTGAATGAAAACTAAAAAGAAAATGGATGATTTTTATTTAACTAAAATTTTGATGTGAATTATTAAAAATAAATAAAATATCTTTTCCTTTGGCTCTGCAATATTGCAACTTAAAAACGCTCTTCACAGCCAAACTTTAAGTTTGACAAAGGACATAAAACATGTGTTTCCCAAAAATTTGTCAAGAAAGCAATTAGATGGGCTTGTCTTGAATTCATTTATATCATTTTTTTTTTTTTTTGCTGTCAAACAGATTTTTTTGGTGCCAATTAACGCAAATGTAACTAATTTAAATGCAAAACATCACAACTAATGGCGCTAGCTGAATTAATTAAAATGTTGCAGCAGAGACATCCTTTAGCCTAAACTCAGGCAGGAAGGCGTTTTCAAGGCAGCAGCAGCAGCAAAAATATCAGCTGTGGACGGGCCCATATTGTTAACATTCTGTAAGCCAGATGGGCATTCCGTGCCCTTAACTGCAACTCAAGCCGACATTGCTGCTGCTGCTGATGCTGCTGCTACATGCAGCATGCTGCTTCTACTTTTGCTTCTGCTCGCCACTCGTCGTTGTTCTGTTTAATTTATTTTTGCCGCCTTGCACCGCATGCAAATGAAATGTCATAAAAATTGCAGCGTGGCGCGAAGTACCGTCGCTGATGGCAACGTCAATGTTGCAACTACAACTAAAGCTACAGCTATACAACTACAACAACAACACTCGACTCATCGTTTGCGCGGCAAAAAGCAAACATACTACGTACTTAATAGCATAGGGCATATTGATTTTCCCCTGAATTATATAAAAACACATAAAGCTGTATTAAAAATGTTGCCTAAAACTTATATTTGATGTTTGTTTAGTTTATTTTTAAAATTTAAAAAATATTGTAGACATTATTTATTAGCAAGGGTATTTCATCTTTGGTATATCGCAGCAAATTTTCTATTCTCGTTTTGTTTTTTCCTTTTTTAATTTTAATAGTACAGTCATTTTGTACTCGTACTACACTGCTGCTGCTGCTGCATAAATGAAAACGGGAATAGAAAAATGCACTGAGGCTGCTGCGGTTGCACATATTCTGCATGCTGTTCGTCCTGGGACTGCGGCGAGAGGCAACGGCAACGGCAGCAGTGCCAATGGACGCATAGCCAACGACGACAGTTTAGAAAATGTGGAAAGTATTAAATTTCAGCACCAGGCCACAACAACAACAACAACAACAGCAGCAGCAGCGATGGCAACATCAAAAGGACTTGTGGGCTGTGGGCTGTGGGCTGTGGGCTGCGGATTGTGACTAAGAAACGAAAAGCCACCCACACAGGGACACGAGCGGCTGGCAGCCGTCAGTTGTTTAGTGCCATCGAAGATTGTTTATGTTGTCATATTGTTATGCCATTGGGAATACTTACAACCTGCATGTGCTTTAGGTCACGGATTAAGTAAACACCAAAGCACATACTGGGCATGTTCATGGAATTTTGAATCTTTACACGAGCTAGTACAAACGGTAATAGCATTGCAGCGGACTATTATTTAAACAGTCGGTACTTAAGTAATGTCTTAGAAAGCCAGCGTAAATGCCATTATTGGTTAAGAAAGTTTTAAAACAAAATAAAATAAGGCTTTCGAATTAGATTAGATTGTACGAATTTTCTTACTGAATTTTATACACACCTAAACGCCCTAAGCGCTTTCCAAGACCATCCATTTAGTTTACGTTTTGATTTTAATATTTTAAAATTGTGGATTCAAATTAAAACAAACCCGCCAAAAGTGACCGCGTTACAAAACATCGATGACTTAATATCGAAACACGCAGTATCGTCAAAAAACATCGAACGAAAATCGATGGGGGTAAAAATCGATGCATCGATGTGTAGCGTGCTGCAAAATGGCAAATGTATGTAGTCAAAATTATTGTTGACATTTGTAAAACTGTTGTAAAACTCAATCGTAGATCAACAAATCAACAGCCGCATCCAGCAGTAGTAGCAGCATGGCTGCGACAGCACAGGCCCATGACATTTCCGAAGAACAGAGACGAATCTGGGTGGGAAATCTGGATTCGCGCATCACCGAGTAAGTTGAGAACTGTGAAAGTTTTGACCATCATTTTGTTAAGATATCCTGAATTGTGCTAATATTTATACTTTGCTCTTGACAACTATCGGTTTCAACTTCTCAAACTAATGCAAAAATGCGGTGCCATTGAAAAGTTCGACATGCTATTCCACAAGGGCGGCCCCATGGTCGGCCAATCGCGTGGTTACGCCTTTGTCACATTCGCCCAGAACGAGGGCGCTACAAATGCATTGAAGAAACTGGACGGCACACACGTGGGCAGTCGTTCAATAGCTGTGCGTTTAGCCAAAAACATCAAATACGTAAGTGAAATTAAATAAAATAAAACTCAAAGCCTGTTTCACCTAAGCGTAATATCTCATTTAGGATGATCTCCAAAGACCCAAGCCACGCATTGAGATTCCAGCACTGGGTAGCGGAAAGCGAGAGGAGAAAATTAGCAAAGCGGAGGCCATTCGAGCCATTGAAGCCAAACTTAAATTACTCGAGCGACAGACTGATGACAATTTGGAACTAAATCCAATCGGACGTGAGCCCAACGTGCCATTTATCCAGCGCTACCAATTTAACAAAGATCGTGATACCATGCAGCGGACTGGGCCACATGGCAAATATATGAAGAATAAATCGTCGGCACCATATCATCGACAACAGCAGCCAAAGCGACGCTGAGCTTCCATGGTCTAAGACAAATCATCATTATTTCTAGAAAACTTACATAAAATCTCATTTCATTTCATTTAATTTATTAACATAAAAATGACGCGTTCTTCAACAATTATACATGAAAAAAAGAGTTAACAATATTTTTTATTTAGGCGCAAATATGAATTTGCCACGCATGTGTTCCGGCAGAGGCACTGTGCCTGGACAATACACTTGTCCGGGTATTTCGCAGATGCAATGACGTTCACAGCCATAACCAAAATTGGCCGGATTATCTTTACTCTCTGCCAAGCGGGCGGCGGCATCCAATTGCTCACTGGAATTAGTTAGTTGGTTTTAGTTGCCTGAACGGAACATTTATAATTGTGTATGCTTACCGTGTCTTGCCAACTATTTTGATTAGATGCTCAATTATCTCATCCCGATTCCGGGTATCAATGTCAATAAGGATATCCCGGCCATCGTCAAAGTAGCAGCGCACAAAGGGCGATGGCGTCAAGTTCTTAAGTGTGATGACCTGAACATCAGGATTCCTGAATTGTACCTGTGGTATATTCCAAAAGACAAAGTCTCTGCAAAGACAATACATATTTGTATTTTGTATTTTTGAAAGCAATATTTATCTCACCTGGCGCCCGCATGATGATCGCCGGATGTGTTGTAGTTGACGCTAAAGATGCGTACCTTGTCTTTTAATACCAATTTTCCAGCATTTAGATATTTGAGCGTGCGCCGAATGGGCTCTCTTCCTTTCATGAACGGCATTTTTGTCAGTTATTAATACAGCTTATGGTAAAACAAATAATTCTAATGCGGTTTGCCACTTGTGTAATTCAGCCTGTTACCCCAGACATCGATACCACGAAACCGCAACAGCTGATTTGAATCGATACTTTTAGTTAGGCTCATCGATATAACAAATTTTATTTGTTAAGTTGTTATTAAATGTTAGTTATGCAAAAATTGCTGTTGAACAAGCACACATCCTTCTGAAACTACTAAAATAAACGATATTAAAATCGTGATCAAGTTATGGAAATAACGCTAGCACTATTAAAGCCGCACGTGCTGCGTAACACCTATGCGCTGCAGCAGTTAAAGGCCATTATAGGTAACAACTTTGATGTGTTAGAAGCCAAGCAGGTGAACATAACAAAAGAACTATCCGAATCCTTTTATGCGGAGCACAAAGGCAAGTTCTTCTATCAACGTCTTACCACCTTTATGATGAGGTATGTGTATTTAAACAAATAACTGCAACAACTTTCATATTGATTCAATTGTTCTACTTATAGTGGCCCCTGTTATGCTTTTATATTGCAATCCGAGTCGTGCATTCAAAAATGGCGCCAACTTATGGGGCCCACCAAAGTGTTTAAGGCGGTATACAGCGAACCCGATAGCATTCGCGCTCTCTACGGACTCTCGGACACACGCAATGCCTGCCATGGATCAGACAGTAAAGCATCAGCATTGCGAGAGATTGCCATACTATTTCCAGAATTTGATGTGGGCCGAGTTCACAGTCAAGCGAATAACTAAAAAAAGAAATGCATGATCTCAGGACAAACTTTCCAACTCCAGCTTATCACATAAACAAAATAGGGCCATAAACACGCAATAATTATTCTAGTTAGTTAGTAAGCTATCTGTATGTACTAGCTGTGCTAGATTTATTTGAAAAACAATAAAATATATATGCATTTGTTTTAAAAACTTTATTTCATAAATGTTTGTTATATAATACAACTAACACTCCGTTTGCAAATACGTGTGTTCTATAATATATGTAAATACATTGGTATGCATGCCTATGTAAATAGAGAAAGAGATTTGTTTTGATTTCATCGTCGTAAGTATTTTTGTTTAGTTCTTTTGTGTAAATATAGTATGTATGTATTTAGATTGTAATAAAAATTATAAAATCTATAAACTTAACAAATTATATGTATGTTTTTATGTGTATCTTATTTATGTATGTATGTACGTCCCTGCAAGGCATAATTGTAATAATATATGTATCTGTATATATATATATTCTATATTATAATGTTTATTACTATTTAGCGTAGAAAAACACCAATATGTATGTACTTCTTTTTGTTCTTGACTAGCAAAAATCATTGAAACAAAAAGAAAACATTTTCTTGGTGCCACTCATGGACGCCGGGCGCATGAATGTTAGTTAGAATGTGATGGAGCACAGCTGAGGCGAAACGCCAACATTAACGCTGTTTTTTTGACTTCAACACGATTGATTTCACAAGGTGACTCTAAGTTCAGCTTACATATACTACATGTTTGTAGTATAATTGTAAATCTAACGCTATATAGTAACATTATTTCGATAAGAACTACCAAATCTAATAAGTACATACAAGTACCATCTAAGTGTATACATATATATTACTAATCTATTTGTTTATATATATTTTTTTTTTTCATATTTTTCATAATTCGCTTGCAGTTTTTAATCAATTTTTTAAGTTGCATTAATGCCTATTTGCAGTCCTACAGTTTTCACAATTTTCGACAAAGTAATCTTTATATAAATGGTTTGTAAATTATTTCAATTAAATATACAAATAGAACAATTAAATATACTATCAACAAGATGGCAGCAGCAGCAGCAGATGCAACAATGTTTTTTCCAGAGATTTTTTATATTTGTTGTTAGTGTGGTCTTTTTTCTTTTTTGGTGGGTTCGTCTTTTTTATTCTTTTACGAAATAGTTAAGTTATTTTTCTAGCTGCTGGCTTACCTAAGTACATACATAATCGGAACTGTGTGGGAAAAGTAAATTTAAGTTTTTGATTTCAAGCAAAAATACAAGACAAAAAATTTCGAAATTTAAAATATGTTTCAAATGCAAAATATGTATATAACTTCTTGTATCTTTGCTTGAATATAATATTTTCAGATAACTATTTTTTGTGGTATTACATTGTCTGTGAACTGACTGCACTAGTTTCTAGTTAACATAGTTTAGTTTATTAACAATTTGTCATGGCCTTTTTGTATAAAATATATATACTATTAAGTAAAACATACGTACATAAGTAAATATAGGATAAATTGTGTGTGTTTTTTACGCTATTTTTTTTTTTTTTTAAATCCATCTGTATAATTGTGGGCGCCAACTATTTCGAATAGTTGTCAATCAACGACATACATATAATTTTTTTTTTTGATTTTATATTTTTTTTGTTTTTGTTTTCTTGTAACTTTAAATATCTGTGAATGTTTTGCTTTGCTTTTTGTTCTCAGTATTTTGAAATTTGTTTTTAGCTGCTTTGATTCTGCAGAACTAAGTACATATTTTCTCTCTCTCTCTCTTTCTCTTTCTCTTTCTCTTTTTCTCTCTATCTTTCTTTCGCTCTCTCTCTATTGCGTTCTATTTTCGAGCATACAGAATGTCATGTTACTCAAACATGGCCATCGAAGATGTTGGTACAACCTCCAACAGCAGCTGAAAGAACAATGTCACCTTATCTGCAATAACAAATAAAAGTTTAATTAAAGTAGCTAATGGATAGTTTGTATTGACTTACTCATAAAACGTGGTGTCATGCCCAGCTTAACGAATGGCACATAAAATATGAGACCCGCAAATATGAATAGCAAAGCATACAAATATTCGATGCGAGGTGTCTCAAAAATGGGCGCTGCAACGAGATACACAGAGATGACCAAGACCACAACGGGAATGATAATTGGCACTTTGTATGGCCTTGGATGGTTGGGTTTGGTGTAGCGCATCACGATAAGCGCCAGCATTGCCCCACCATAGAATATCCATGCGGTGAAGCTGAAGAAATCAATCAGCGAATCAATTGTGCCATGCAGCACCATTGCCGACGCAATCAGCGACTGTCAAAAGACGCAAACAAAAAAGTTAGAACTTTAATACACAAGTTACAAAAAATAATAAACTTATCAAATGTTAATGTTAATCGCATCAAAATTTGTATATCTTGAGAGCCGGACAAGAAGCTAACCTTTTACCAAAGAATATGAGATACTGAAACTGTTACTTAAATGAAATATTTTTATTTATTTTATTTTGAAAATTTCTTGAAAACCTTTGGTACTTTTTATACAAAAGATACTTCTGGTTGGAAAATGCAAGAATGAATATTTTGCTGAGAGTTAAAAAATAATTTATAATTTCATTACTTTCAAGCTTAATTCTAGCATAATTTTTAATATTTTTTGGCAAATTTTCTTAAAACAATGTTCAAGAACTACAAGTTCTTAATAGTTTAGTTGGTAGACTTACGTGGAATATGAGGCCCGGAGCCGGTGTCAGACGTCTCACATGCACGTAGGACAAAATATCCAGTAGATGTCCCTCTCGGCTAGCTGCAAAGCAGAGACTACAGTAGACAGAAAGGTTTAGAAATAATACGCACATAAAAATGATTTAAAAACGAGACAGAGAAGGCTGGTAGATAAAGATATAAAAACAAACGACAACAAAAACTGGGAATATGATAGATAGATGGTTGTTGGTTGGAAAGGGGGGCTGTAAAAATATGGTAACGTACCGTCCAGCGGCAAAGAGCGTACCGTTAGCACTGCCAAATGTGCTGATAGTGACACTCAGTGGCATTAGCCAAGCCATAGCGCCCAATATCCGATTGCCAAAGGTGACAGCGACCGCCTCAGATTCGATCATCTCCTGCGCAGACATTGCCGCCAAGTAAGAGATATTGATTAAAGCATAACAGAGCGTTACCAACGGTATACCGATAATAATTGAGCGTGGCAAGTTCTTGCTGGGATTCTGTATCTCCTCGGTGACATAGTTGAGATTGTTCCAGCCATCGTATGCCCAAAGGCCAGTGTAAAATGCAGTCGCAATAGCCCCAATATTTGGCATCGGCCCATTAAATGCATTCGACAGATGCTGCGTATTACCCTGGCACAGTTTCCAAGCCCCGCCGCATATTATAATGACAACGGCAACCAATTTGGCAGCCGTAAACACATTCTGCACAGCCATGCCCAAATTGACACTGTAGCAATTCACGAACAAAATCATCACTAAAAAATTTGTCAAAGAGAATTCAATACAAAGTTAGTTTTGAAAAAAAAGGTGAAAATTCAAGTGGTACGTCGCTTACCAATTGCGACTAGGGCAACCATCTTGACAACACCCCTGGGTGGATCGCATTCTGTCACAAAGGCCTCAACCGCATACTGTGCAAATGATAAGCATATTATAGCCATTTGAGATGGCTTCAACACCAATGTCGATACCCATGAGAATAAAAACGCCGGCGCCGGTCCATAAGCGTCCATAAAGTACGCCCATTCCGCACCAGACGAGGTGTTCATTGTGCCAAGTTCAGCATATGCTAGAGCACCTAATACAGAAAATATAATAAATAATTTAAAAGTAATGAATGAACTCTTAAAACAGCAGATAAAAAACAATAAAAAAGTTTTAAGCGAGACTTAGAGAATCCCGACCTAAGACAATACGCGTAAAGCTGTGTGATAGTGTGCAGTGCACAGCTGTGCAGATCTGTGCACAACTGTGCACAAACTTCAGTCATCGATATCTCCGGTGTTTCTCGACCGATTTCTTTGAAAATTATACAGATTCCCATAATTTTGTTTTTAGTTCTTAAGACAGTTTTTTAAAATTTGAAATTGAATATAAAATTAAATAAACAAAATATCAATATCATGTTGCACAGAAGAGTTATTGATAATTTGCAGAAAATCATAAGATCAGAATACAATGAAAGTATTAATTAAAAAAAAGTCAAATTGAAATGTGGTAATAAAAACAGGACAAAATTAAAAAAAAAAACTCAGAATGCTCAAAAACATTTTCGATATTTAAATGACATAATCGATAATACTTTGCTTTGAATACATAATTGTAATCTTTTTACATCTTAAGACAGGGTATTCCCAAGTCGAGCAAAGCTTTTTAGCTGGTTAAGGATAATCAGTTAATTGACATCATTCGAGTGCTCTCAGTTCTTTACAAGTCAACCGGTAAACCGGTTCTACCGGAAAGTAGCAATGTAATGTATCATGCTTATGTTTCAAAGGAAAGTTTACAGCGCAATGAAACCATTGTTGGCAACCAGCCAAAAAAATAAAAGAAACGGTGGCAACAAGTGTTGGATATCGTATAACTAATGACAAAATGATTATGTGTGTGCTTGTGTGTGTTTTGTGTACTTACCCAACAATGAGAGGACACCACAGGCAAGCCAAATTACGAAGCTAACTCCAACGGAACCGGTGCGAACCAGTAAACCGGAGGGTGACACAAATATTCCAGACCCTGTAAATAAAATTCAAAATACAATCTAAATCAAATGTACACCGCATCTAGTATCATGTGCATGGGATAAACTTTAAATAGACAGCAGCAGCTGTCTAGCTGCCTTTTTGCGTCAGCAACAGATATCGATTCGTGACTGACTTCCGGTTGCCCGGAACTTTGAACCCACGCATCAGCAGCAGCAGCAGTGAAACGTCATCAGACAAAAGCTCTGACAGGAGAGCACAAGTGTGTTTCGAGTGTGCCTCACCATTAAAAGCTTCCACTTCAAAAGCTGGATAGCACAAGCCGATTAGCACACATGTAAATACGTATGTACATACATAAAAAAAAGTTGAGCTCCTATGTTCGGGTATTGCGTATGGTTTTGGTTTTGTTGCACAAATTTACTTAAATGTTGCGTGCACCAAAAAACAGCGGCAAAGGTCAAATGTGCTGGTAAATTAAGTTATTTCATTTATTTGCTTAGTTATTGCAGCATGTTCTAAGAATGGTTTATTTTTAACAGTTTCAATTATATCTTATAATTGTTTTTTTCTATGAAAAGCAATTAATAGAAGTGTGATAATTGTGATCTAACTATACAATTCATTCGAAAACAAAAACAGTTATTTTATCAATCTTAAATCTAAATTTAGACACTGTTTTTTTAGTATCTATGTGCTAAGATAAACAAAAATGTGAGTTAAAAGCAATAAAAATCATAAAATATACAATTTGTATTTAATTAGTATATATATATATATACATATATATACGTTTATATATTAACAAATTTATTTGACGATAATTTTTTTAATGCTCGTAAAGATGTGACGCGGACAATCAGACAAGCAAACAAAAAATTTCTGAATTTCTCTTGCATACAAATATCAAGTATACGTCACTTTTTATACACCAATCCCAAATTGACCAGTTTTTATTTCTAAAGTTAGCTTTGCCACGGTTTTAGATACAATCTAATGCAACGAAAGTTCTTCTTTTGAACGGACAAAAATGTGTTTAAAAAAAAAATTAATAAATAACAGAAAACCTGAGCAACTTTTCCGAGTTCTTAGATTAAAAACGTTACCGAAAAACTCTTAAGCAATTTTCTTGGCTAAAACATTTTCCGAAATGTGGATCATTGTCACACAGTATGTACATACATATCTTTCTAAATTTATGAGTATGTATTTTTGGGCAAGCGAGCCTCCAAAAAGCCCCAAAATAAAAAAAACATTTTCTAGTTTTGTGTCACATTTTTGCCTCTAGTCATATGCATTTGCATACATACAACAATACCCTGTAAATTGATGAATAGCAACAAGCAACGGGTATATTTTTTACAAAAGTTTAGTTTTACTTACCAATCATAGTTCCGACAATTAAAGCCACCCCACTGAAGAGCCCCAGCCTATAAAAAAATGAAAATGAAACAAATATTATTTGAAAGTTTAATAAGAGAAAGAAAATTTTATATCGAGAGGGGATTTTCTGTTGATTTGTGCTGTTGTTATGTTAGACAAGAACCTTATAGGTAGAGATATAGATATATAGATCATTTAATATTCGATTCTTACCTTCTCTCGAGGTGAACAGTGTCGTTCGGCGTTGAGCCATTCCTCTCCAGCGACTTCCGCATCCGCCCGGTCCCTGATGAGTCGGTCTCTGTCGCTTCGGGCCCTTCTGTCCCAAGAGACCCATTGGCACACATTGTCCCATTGCTCGTTGCTTTTGTTGGCACATTATGTCCTACACGGTTGCATTAAAGAGAGTCACAGGCACATACAATCACAGATTAGTTTTAAACAATAAAAAAATTGTCGAGCACAAAAAAATTAGCCAAAAAAAAAAAGAAACAAATACAACACTATGTACGAGATATGGATATCGGCGACTAGCGAAATGAGTGTCTTTTTTTGTTGTTGTTCGAACAGTTTGAGAGATAAACAAAATTTCGGCACAATTAGGCTATTTTCGATATGCATACATATTTACATGTTGTACATGTATGTTTGTGTAGCCTTGCTAACGAATGCGTTACGCATTTGCGGCACCCACTGACACACACACACAACAGGGAAAACACCCACCTCTATTATCTTCAGTAGAATTAGATTTGCATGCGTTTTTTTGCAAGCAAAATAGTTGTGATATTTTATCGCGCATGGCATGGACGGATAAAAAAAAGCCAAAATTATTTCGCCGCGAATTTCAGCTCCCAGCGAAGAATATAACGAACGAAAACGAATCTGAATCGGAATCAGAATTTGAATGCTGCTAAGAAGGCGGCGAAAGCGCGTGCTGAATGGGCGATTAATCGATGGCAACTGTTGGAACAATTTGCTGGCGCCCCGACAAATACCTTTGATAAGCTAACGCGACAACTGCCGAAGATACAAATGCCGAAGATACAAATGCCGAAACGACGAGATGCTGCTAATACAGATCTGGGCGGACTTTCTCTCTTCGGGTTCGCTGCAGTGAGCTTTCGATGTGCGCTCTCGGGTTTGCTTTGGGACGGCCTGTGTACGTGATACGAATGCCGGCTAGTATTTTTTTGTTGTATTTTTATATTTGTGTGTCGTTTTCGTCGCGCCGTATTTACGAGTCTTCAAGTCCGAGTCCTCGTTCGTCAATTTATTTCATAATGTGTGTGTGTGTGTGTGTGAGTACTCTTTTCGTCTAAAATCAGAAATTTTGTTGAAATTTTCGGCTTTTCTTGACTTTGCCGTCAGCCTTTGCAACTTGTTAAAGATTTTTATAGCGCTGTGCTTGCTCCCGCCGCCATCGTAGAGAAATACTAATTTTGCAGACAGACAATTTCAGCGAAGCGAAGGTGAACATAATTTGCTCACAAAATATTCTTCATGCTGTCGCTGTATGCCGCCGCTATTTATAACCGTTTTTTTTGGGAATTCTACTTTTGTGTATATGTGTTTCGGAATTAAATATTATTTAGTTGGCCTTTTTATTTCGAATTGTTAATGTGTATGCAGTGTATGTCCGACGCTAGAGATTCTATAATCGCCTTGTTTTTGTACAATCAAAACTGCAATCACTGCCAAATGGCATGCAAAATATGTGCTCCAAGCTTTCTCTTGCCCTCGTTACTTTCACTTGTTCATTAATTGTGCAGGGACTATGAAGTCTCTTGCTCAGTCTCTCTCTCTCTCTTTGGCTAATGAATGGTAGCGAGTACTACGACAAGAACTACTACAAACAAATCTCATTGAGAATTTCACATCTACATATGTATGTGCTGCCTCATCTTACTAAACGATGAGCTTCTTTATAGACACATTCCCTCTCATAACTCTCTCACTCTCTTTCCAATATGGTCATGTGATTCTGTTAGTGTGCATTACATGATTTATCAAACTTTGTTCGTTCTTTTAATGAGAGCTGCTATAGAGATCAATGTTCTACAATAGCGTTATTATTGATGGCCGCCCACTCTCTTAGCTTCGTTAACAGCTAAGCAATGTACATATGTATTTTGATTTCTTGGTATTGTGCAGAAAAGAACGGAATTTGTCTCCCTTCTCAGAGAGTAGATAGAAATAGGTTCGCCCATATTTAAGCAAAATAAATAACAAACTGGTATAAACATACTTATTTATGTATGAATCTATGTATATACGCAATAAATAAGTCAAGTCTATGCATAAAAAGAACGAGTTTTCTTGTGTGACTTATTTTTCATATTATTATCATAATACCCTGTACCCATTAGATGGTTAAACAGTTCATAATACGATAAGATAAATATTTTTCCGGTTTTCCTCTAAAATGACTTTAAAACTGAACAATCCTTTCTAATATTCGCTAAGAACTTTGACATAAACATTAGTCCTTGATTGGCTAACATTACTTTTTAATAATTAAATAAAGTAAAAAATCATCCATGCCATTGCCTTAAGTGCTATTCACAGGAAAGCGCATGTCCATAACCCTTAGCTGTTCTTTTTCAACACTAATTGTTGATGTTTCTGTCAGAAGAGTCACGAGGCTGGTGAACACTTTGCTTAGACATATTTTTTGACGTAGTATATATGAGCAGCATGGGCGTAGCTACTAGAGGTGGGCGCGGGCCGGGTTCGTGCGGATCCGGGCCTCAGAAAACAGGCCCGCTCCCACCTCTTGTAGCTAACGGCGTATCAGTTAAACGGGACCCCGCGCCATAGAGGCCCCAACTTGCGTTATCAAAAACTAATAAACCTTTCCAAATTATTTTTTTTTCACATATACCAAAAGTCAAAAAAACTAATTTCTTTTTTTCCGGGTAAGCTGAGCTCGCAAAATACTGTCCGAAAAGAATCTGTTTCATAGGGAAACAAGATGGACAGAGTCCAAAGATTTAGCAAAAGAGTGGATGGTAACAATTGTTTTGAGAGAATTCGCAGACCCGGAATCCAATTTCTTCTATTGCTATTTAGATATATTAATTTCTCAAACTAAACAAGCTAAAACTCATTCAATAAATCAGTTTGCCGAACAAAAGACAAGGAGAGTCTTTATTAAATTTGAATTGTTTGCAAATAAATAAACATTTCTTTTCTATGCAAACATTTTTTTTTTTCTTCTGTGGGAAATCTTTACCCTTTCTAAGGGCCCCTCAAAGATATTTGATACTTGGACTGAACAAAAAGACAACAGGAAACTCTGGAACCAAAAAATAAATATTTATGCATATTTTTTATCCTAAGCTGCTGAATTGCTGGAAACAATCTCGTCTAGACAATCAGTAACTAAATACAAAGATAAACATTTAAAGAATTGACTCATCGATGGCAAAGCTTGGGTTTCGGCTTTAAAGTTTACACAAAATTAATTAAAATAAACTTATTTGCTTATCACATTTTTTTTTCTACTGTGAAAAATTTTTAACCTTCCTAAGAACTCCCAAAGATATTGGATACTTATATATAAACACAATTTTTAGCCTGGAAACAATCTCGTCTAGACAATCAAAGATAAACATTTAGAAAATCGACTCATCGATAGCAAAGCTTCGGTTTCGACTTTAAAGTTTACACAAAATGCATTATAGAAAAATGATTCGCTTATCTCAAGTTTATCAACAATTGCTTTTCCCAGACTTTTGGCTTCTTTATTTATGTTTACTAAGCGAACTAGTTGAGTAAATAATCGTTTTTTCAGGAAAAATATTGATATTTGATAAAAAGAAGTGACTTTTTATTTATAAGGAATAAATTCATTTTAAAATTTTTAAAACAAATATGTTCTTTGATACTTATTATCGCTACTTGGGACTAGAGTACAAAAAAAAAAGTAAAAAGACAAATAAACACACGTTTTAAGTAGACATTGTGACAGCGCTGATGATGGTGTTCAATGTTTCCAACAACAAAAACTATGTTTAGTTAGCTTTTGGTACCCTTCTAGCCGCCATTTTGCCCCCAGAACAATGCTGTGACGCAGAAGAGTTTAAAACTGTGACAGCGACAGAGAAAAGCCAGCGGCGTCTTCATCAAATGTCTAAATGACTAATAATCACGCGCTGAACGTTGATAAATATATATACATATGTATATATACTCTTTTTTTTTTTTGCTAATGCAAATGAAAATCGCAAATATGAAAAGCATTGTGAGTTTGCCTAAGGGCGAAGGGGTTGTCTGGGGGTAGCTGCATTATAATTGGACAGTGGCCAAGTTTCAATAAAAATTTTCTTCTTGTTTTTTAATTGATTCTAAATATTTGAGATTAACTATGTGTTTGTGTCTCATTCAAAGCAAAACAAGCGAATGTTAAATCCAAGAGCAAAGAGGGCACAAAACTAATAAAATACTAACATAAACATACTACGTAGTATGGTTTAAAGTGCTGCCAAAAATTTGGCAAAGAAACTTTTAAAATTCCATAACCAAAAAAAAAATGTTCAATGTGCTAAGTGACATTAATTGCAAAACAAACAAAGAAAGTAATTGAAAAAAAATAAAGTGTAAACTAAAATAATTAACATTTGAATCTGTTAACATTTAAAAAAAAAGCCTTATGAATTGTTTAGTTACATCTTCCGGTCTCTAGAATCTAGATTCTATTCTCTTATATACACAAATGTTATTTGGAGTCAAGAGCCGTTATATGAGAGCCCTTTCGGCTCTACCTCTCCCGCAGTTGCTATTCGATGCTGTCGAAATAAATCGTTCGACGTTTGCTCAATTGAAATGTATCGTTTTCTGTTTATTTTGCATACGTCGCGACGTGGCACAATTAACGAGCCACAGGCACCAGGCACAAATGCAGACGCCGGCAAATTGTAAAAGGCGTGATATATATGTATATATAAACATATAGTATACTTGATACTTATATAAGTTCATCAAAACATTTTTACACATTTACTTCGAGTGCATCAATTTGAAAGTCAATGTCAAGTGTATGCATATTGTATATTATTCAGTGTCGATTGGCAAGGCGGTGAACATATTAAAAATGCAGATTGTTTTGCTACTGCCAATTGATTGCCTTACTTTTTGCATGTCCAATATAGTAATTTTAATAATAGCTGTTCTAGAAAATAGAATCCGTCCTACATTATACATTAATAATTGGCAAAGGATATTTTTGCTTGCTAAACACAGTCATTAAACAAATCGATTGCCTATGAAATACCAAACATATCAAATATTCATATGCTAAATTTAAACCTGGTTATTGGTTGCGCATGATTGCTCAGGGAACGTAACAATCACGGCTAGGAAAAATTCCAGCTGCTCAATTTTAATGCTCTCTATTTTTTTTAATGAGTCAACACTTGACTTTAATATTTGTATAATAAGCTTAAGCCGATTAAATACCGTTTTTTTTGTTTATGTTAAACATTTCATGCTCAATGCGCTTATCTTGTCTATTTGCATTCACTGTTAGCAAAACTCATCATTTCTCTCTCTCTCTCTCTTGTTATCGTTATCGCTATTGGTTTATGCAAAAGCCTCGTTGACAGCAACAGTTCGGCTGCACCGTTATTTATTTGTATTGCACATACATACATACTTGGTTTTTGTTTTATTTGTATATTTTTGCACGACGCGTCGGTGCGCGGCTCAATTTAACTCAATTGATTTTTATTTGGCTCGTGACGCACCAACTTCATAGCAACAAAAACCGATGCTGCTATCCCTCTCCCCTGCCACTCACCCTTCTTATTGCTGGTTAGTTGTTAATGATGATGACGATGATGATGATGATGATGACGCTAATGATCAGCAACAATAATTACAAAGCGATAAATTCATTTGGTTGAGTGTTATGGCAGCGCAATTTACAGCGCATCCAAAGACACAAATTGAAAATTTCTCGCAGCGAGTGCAAAATCGAAACAAAAATAAAAAATAGAAAAACCAATTTGTCGCTTAATTGATTATGGAATTTTGCCATTTCACAAACCAAATAAACATTCTATGTATGTATGTGTGTTTTGCCCACACTCACTCACACTCGCATCCAACCTGTATTATCCTAGTATTATCCTTTATTTAAAGGGTGTTCATGCTCCCACGCATTTTTCTTCACCACAGCTGAAAGTATTTTTTTCGTGAGACCCACGCGAATATACTATGTACCGTTAAAATTGATTCGTTGGTGTTCGTGGTGTTACCAGCTATAAATAGAATTTTGTACAAGTCTAGCACACGAGAATCGGGGAAAGAGCGTGTGAACTGAAATGATGGGGTTCAGCTATCAGTCAACAGGACTTTCAACTCAATTCTTGTTAAAACGCACACACACACACACTTACACACATACTTATTTAACTGTCTATGTGTGTGTTTATAGTTGATATAGGTGCGTATATATTTGAGGGGCTCGCCTCGGCATCAGCCTCGACTTTCGTGCCCTTGCCCAGGGACATTATTCCACAGAATGCATTCACCGGTTGCAGTTGCAAAACAATGCAATAATACTCTATAACTGTGGTCCTTGCAATCTGATGAGAGCTTTAACTTATTAACTTGTGAACAATAAGATCTACCCAAACTTCTTGTCTTTCAACAGATTTTTAGTTAAAACATTTAAAAAAAAAAATATTTATTTGTCAAACTCTTTAGAACAAGTAACATTAAAGAATTTTCTTGTTTTAGAAAAAAAAACAAACTATTTGTATTAGCGAAAATAACGATTCACAGCTAAATACAACAGTTTCATTTATTCGTTTGTCCGATAAAAATCTGTAAAAAAAACTCATTCAATAAAATTAAAAATTTCAAAAGAAATTTGTTTGTGCCTAACCCAATTATCGTTAAGACGATACAAAGAAGAATGTACGTGTCGCGCAAAACACACGGACACACACACACACACACACCCACATATTTATATTAATTTTGAAGAATTTTCAATCAGGGTTAAACCTGGCCACCTGTTTTTTTTTATGATTGTCTCAGCGCACAAAAGGGCATTCAAACTGGCTAATAACAAAATAACCAACATACAATGTCCATGTAAAAAGCATATATGTATGAATATATATGTATGCATATACATATGTATGTGTGTGTGTGTGCGTTTGAAAGCTTTCGTTTGACGCATGCGTTTAGTTGGATGTCCTTGTCATGACATCGTAACTGAGTCGGCTAATAACACGTCGCAAGCTGCTTTAGTGTTGCGCACTTTCACTGTCACACTGTTACACTGCCACATGCCACATGGCCAGTTGCCGCAGCTGCCATAAACGACCAGGACCCACCCCAAACCAATTCCATAACTCATCGTTCTCTCTCTCTCTTTCTCCGACATAAAGAAAATTATGCTTTTCATTATTCCTGGCTTAGCCTGAACTTTGTTTAGCCGGCTGGTTTTGTCTATGCTTTCGATTGCTGTGCGCCGCTTTGCTCCCGCAAAAGTTTCTTTTTTTAATGGAAATGCAAACCATTTTGTCCTAGACAACTTCAGACGTACACAAACACTACAAAAGGGTCGGTTCAAGGTCCTTGAGCGAATGCTGGAAGTGTACTTCAATGCAGAAAAGGTACTTCAAGCTACAAGCTCTTCATTGAAAATTAATGGAAACACTTTCCTGCTTGACCGAAGCCAGTAAATACTTAATTGAATTTGAAAAAACAATTAAGTGAATGACGTTTGCCTAACACAACAATGAAGATGTTGATTTTATTGTTAATAACTATTGTATGTTAGTTAAGTTCAGTTCAAATTGCAAGCTTGACATTATTGTTATTTGCTTGTAAATCAAATTGGTTCTGAGACGTTTTAAGTTAAATAGAAAAACTGCACAAAAAAACTTTAGCTATATTTTATTAAGTAATTTGCCTGTTTTCGATGAAAAATAATAAAATGTATCGATTTAAATCGAACTTGGTTTTTCTTACACGTTTTTATAAACCAATGCCAATTTTGAGAGTGCTCCTAAACTTTTTTATAACGTAAGTTGAATGCTTTCGATAACAAAATACTAAATTTATCGTTTTGAATCGAACTTGGTTTTTCATTTTAATACCTTTACCAATTTTGAGAATGCTCCTAAACTTTTTTATAACATAAGTTGAATGCTTTCAATAACAAAATACTAAATTTATCGTTTTGAACCGAACTTAGTTTTTCTTACACTTTTTTATACCTATACCAATTTTGAGAATGCTCCTAAACCATGTAACTTGTTTTAATGTTCTCCGTTTTGAACTTGAGAAAGTTTTTGGATATCGATATAAATCGATTTGAGTATAAGTTGGCTCTAAAGAAAATGCCAATTGACGCTTAAAAAGTTGTGCCTAAAAAACATATAATTTTCTAACATATTTATATAATACCCTTAGCCTCTATCATATCACCAAAACTACTAGAAAACCTTGGTTCGATAACATTTTTGTTTCCGCATTATCAATTATTTGTATTTAATCTCTTAGCTGCCGACTTGCGGTCTTTCAATCGACATCTGTTTTTAACTAGACCGTATTGGGTTACTTCGTCAATGGTAATACGATGCCGATGTTGTTTAAAATACGGCGCCAATCAAAAGCCAAGTCGCCAACAGACCGCACAAACCGCAAAAGCTTCTAATTACAAAACTATTTTTTTTTGTTTCGTATTGTCATAAATGTAATAAACAATTACAAAATGTGACAAACCGAAAGCAAATCAGGCATATTGTGTACTTTCTACTTAAAAGCCACACCCTAAACTGAATAGTTAATTTCGTGTTAACATGCTAAATCGTATTTTTATATTATATTAAAACGTTGCAATAGGGTAATTTAACAACAAATTGGAATTGAATATTAAAGGATAGGCTTTCCATCAAACAAATAGCTTTGTTTTCATTTAGAATTCCATACAGACGAAGAAAACCTTAAGATTTTTATTTATTTTTCTTTTCAAGAACACCTTTTATTCTGTCTACCTACAGGTTATATTTATTTATTTAAGTGAAGTTTTTTTCAAATATTTTTCTTCTAATAAATATTCCAAAAACGTGTTTTAGAACATTTATTAAACGACTTTTTTGATGTTGTAGCTGGAATGAAAAGATTTTTTAAGCCAATCAATGCTAAGATTTTTGCAAAATTTGTTCATTAAACGTCAGTTTCGTAACATATTTTGCTGCCTATCTGACGTTTTAATCAGTCAATTAATCAGCGTAGAGAATTCTTGATATTTTTTTTGGTGCTGACGAAAAGTCTGCATATTAAAGTCCTTTGGCGCCATTTTGGGGTACAGTTGTTGAGGCCAGACAGTGATACTGCCAAGTGTTTGCGTGGGTGTGTATGATTGTAGAACAGTTGTGTAACAGCTTGCACAGCAAGTGGTTGGCACTCGGATCATGGCTAGAAAGCATGATATACATATATGTATGTACTTTCCGGCATTTAAGCTCAAGCAATACATATATGAAAGTGCTTGTACGAAAAAAACCATATACTATTGTAATTAACAGTGTATATATGTATATCCATATGCATTTACACTGCAATGCAATTATATGTACATACATATATGTTCTGTCTAATTGGTATGCAATAGTGACCCCGTTGAGCGGTTGCTGGGTGATGTTGTTGTTGTTGCCACTGTTGCACGCATGACTCGTGTCTCGTGTCGGCTGCAATTTCATGAGGCTTTGGCCCAACAGCTGTTTCACACGCACACACCTTAACATACATACATACTACATTATACATGTGTATTATTTTACTTGTCACTTATATACGAATCAACTTATATACTTATTTAGCCACACGCCAAATATTTACCCGGTATTTGTTTTTTATTTTTTGCAACACATTTTGCGCATGCGCTTGATTAGCACATTTTCTTTAGTGTGTTTATCGCTGGCCGCCAGTCAAGGGTTTTTCTTTGCCCAGACAACAGCTTAGCCATAGATGAACGCTTAACTCAACTAAATTACGTATACGCACTGTTTTTAGCTTATGCTTTTTTTTCTTTTCATTTAAAACTGTTGTTGTTTTACACAAATGCATATGCTCTGTCACTTAGCATGCAGTTAAAAAAAAATATATATATTGTAAATTGCACACTAATTTGTCTCAAAAAAAAAAAAAAAAACGAGAAAAAAAAGGAAGGCATAGAGAGTTGAGAGCCAAAAGCCGAACTTGACTGCATTTGACGACGTCACAAGTAGAGTGTAGTTGTTGTTGTTGTTGTTGTATAAGAGCTTTTATTATCGACACTCACCATCGGCATAAATATGATTTGAGTTGCTTGGTTGGACATGCTGATACATGACTTGTTGCAATGCACCAATGTCGTCACTTTCATGTCACTTTAAACACTACAAGAGAATGAAAGCGGCAGCGTCTGGCTCTCAGTATTTATACATTAGGCGCTGTGAAATGTCGCTGCGTCGCTGCTTCGAGTGCTGATTTCTCTGCTACTGCTCGTTTTCACTACTACAACTACAAGGCACACACATACATATGTATAAAAGCAATGCTTACACTTGACGACAAACTCAACACGTGTACCTTTACGTACTTATATATATTCAATTCTAAGAATTGTTATTATTAACCAGCTGTTTTAATTACACAATCAGTTATATTTTTTTTATTTTATTTATTGCACTTTGCCTCTATTTACTTAGCGTATATCTAGCATGTACTTATTAATATGTTCAGATTTTGTAAGATAAGTAAAAGCCTACTTTAATGTATTAACAAAAGGTACAGATATATATATTTCAACTTATAGAACAATCAACCATAAACATATTTGATTTTATTAATTTTAATGATTTCTGCATTTCATGCTTGTAAGTATGCTAAATTTTTGGTCTCATATTCGATACCTGTCAGCTAGTTAATACAAATACCTTAACTTTTGTTGGTATTTTATTTTGCTGCACAGTGTTTTTTCACTTGGTTCTGTGCAGCTTTTCCCAATTACTTACAGCTCTTTTACTCGGCGAGCTTTTGCCTGCCCTTCAACGCGAACCATCAATGTGAAATAGCGACTGAGCGAGATAAATATGTCCGTAAGGAAACCAGTAGAGAGAGTGAGAGAGAATGTGAGACGTAGTTAAAGGGGGTTGATATAATTTGTGAAGTAACAGGGCGTGTGTTGGCATCTGGGCTCTGCGCATGATGTTAGGCTTACTTTTGTTAGCTGATCGACAAGGGACAAAACGATCACAAGCCATTTAAGGCTAGATGTTATATGTATGTAAAATTGGGAGTGTTTTTTTTTTTTGTAATTTCCGGATGAATCTAGATACATTTGTTCAATAAAATTAAATCAAACTATTTAAATATTTAAGCAACCATTGCAGTCAAGCTAAAACGTAAAAAATTTTTAAGATACAAGGATACTTAATGTTAATAATTTGAGGAAATATCATGCATGTGTACGTGGTTTAATATAAAAGTAAATTTAAGTTTATTTTTACATATGCAAATATAAAAGTAAGACGCCATTCAGTCGGGGACTATTTGCAGTGTCAATCAATTGACGCGCCCGGCAACTGCGTTGCGAAAACGCTTCGGTTGCATTATTGGTTTGACAAGCCGACGAACATCGTCATAAATCAGTAAACAATTCTTTCCCCTATTTAATTTAAACCAAAGGCGATGGAATTTGCAGAATTGTCATTGGAAATCAGTTAGATCTGCAGTTGTTCGTAACTTCATGTGTTCAGTACAAACATTTGGTCAAATATAAACAATAAACAAAGAGTGAATGGAATGAAAAGATAAGGTGGCTCAATAAGTATTCAATTTTGATATAAGATTTGCTTATAAATTCCGTTTCAATTAATTCGCCCGTTGTAGATGTGAAAATAGTTGTTGTTCAATGTGCATATATAATTCAAAAATTAAATGGTTTCATTTTATTTGAAAACGCAAAACAATTTCCAGTAGCTAATTTTAAACGCTGCCAAGTCGTTAATAAGTGTTGCACAAAAATAACAATAGAAAAATACCAAATACTCAAAAATATGGCCACATTGCAATGATTGCATTTGCTTGCAAGCTGTCGGTGCTATCGGTATCGCTATAGCTATTTATATCGAAATCGCTGCCCATGTAAATGTAAATACATATATGTGAATGTTGTAATAGTAAGAGAAAGAAAAGAACAAAACAAGAACTAGTGCAAGGTGAAAGCAAACCAAACAGCAGCAACCAACGGTGCATAAATGGGTAACTTTGTGAGCAGACAAAACGCTGACGTCGAGGAAGCCGACCACATCATCAACAATGCCTACAAATATCCACCACGAATGGGCAGTTTCTTTGGCACCCACTTCATAATGGGTGGCGAGCGCTTCGACACGCCCCAGCCCGAATCCTATTTGTTTGGCGAAAATGTGGATCTCAATTTCCTTGGCACTCGGCCTACTGCATTTCCATATCCACCACCGCAAGCCAACGAGCCAACAAAAACGCTCAAAAGTTTGGTCAACATACGCAAAGAATCCGTACGCTTTGTCCGCATTCCATTTGAGAAAATGGCAGCTTATGCTGATGTTGAACTCTTAAAACAAAACAAGAAAAAGAAGGCTAAAGAAATTAGTAGTGCAACCATCGAACAAGTCGATGGCAATGTACTCTGCAATATGGTTAGTCTCGATGATGATTCGGAGTCAGCGCTTCCAAACTATTGTTACAATGTTGAGTTTATATTCGATTCGGACGCCAAATGTTCGATTACCATATACTATTTTTGCACGGAGGATGTGAGTCCCAGCGGCGTCACAATGACGCCACGCGACGGCTACTCGATCACATCGGACACATACCATTACGAAAAGGGCATCAATCAATTCTTCTCGCAGCCCAGTCACGTTTTCAATCCCATGATGATACCCGAGGACGATCTGCTCTACAGTTCTGGCCGCGAACAATTCCCGGTGGCAATACACTGTGTCGTCGATGAGGGCAACGATGAGTGTCGCCAATCGCATTCGACCATTTGTGTTATTGATCACCATCCGGAGACAAACAGTTATGTGCTGCGTGCACTCAAGCAAAAGATCTTTGTCGACGGACTGTGCTACCTGCTGCAGGAGATCTATGGCATTGAGAACAAGGCAGTGAACAAGACCTCGCTGGACGAGGATATCGACGATCATGGCAGCGAGTGTGTCATCTGCATGAGCGAAACAAGGGACACACTCATACTGCCTTGCCGCCATCTCTGTCTCTGCAATTCGTGTGCCGATTCGCTGCGCTACCAGGCCAACAACTGCCCCATCTGTCGTGCTCCGTTCCGTGCTCTCTTGCAAATACGTGCCGTTCAGAAGGGCATCAGTACTCATGTGCTGCATCAGAATACTCCAACTTCAGCCGCTGGCGAACATACTCCACTCGACATCCCTCCCGGCTATATACCCGTCTCACTCATCGAAGCACTTAATGGACCGCCACAATATGTGGCTCGTAACAGGTAAGACAATCATTAAAATGCCAAAGCAATAATTTATTTTGTCATGCAATTTTTCAAGTTCCAAAGATAAAGTTTCACAATGCTAAAACTCATTTTCTAATATGTTTAATAGTTCGTCAAGATAGATTCATGGTGAAAATCCATAATAACCTATTTTCATGTTACAAAAAATCGTTCAACATTTTCCCAATAAACTAAAGTCAATACACTTTTGACCATATAACCCTCACCTTGACCGAAAATGTAACGTTACAAATATATCTCAAAATCTTTTAAATTAAATACTGTTATAGAACAAACAAACGTTCGTATGAAGCCTTTACCATACTCGTTGCCTGTTTTAATTGCCAATTAAAAGTCAGCTTCTTTCATTAGCAAAGCATAAACAATCAGTTTAATTTCCCATTCTGCCGGCGCACACCGCTGCTCTGCCCCCAAGTATAATTCAATAGCTTCGGTTGCATTGCGTAGATGTTTGCTTTCAATCAATAATACTATGTAACAATGCCTTTTTTAATGAGGTTGCAAACTTTGTTGTGCACTCATGCATTTAAATTGGCTGTTCGGAAGGATATCGAGTCTTGTTAAAGGAAATTGCTAAAAATAGTGAATAACTAAATAACAATTTGATATTTATTTCTTAGAACCGGCGAGGGTGAAGTTACAGAAGCCGCTACGGTGGCTGCATCGACAATGACAACTGAAGACGTAAAGACCACATCACCAATCAAATCGAGTAGCCAACGCCGGCCCAAAATCAAAAAGAACGCCTCGACATGCACCACCACCAATGAGGTGGGCACATTGACTAATCAAACTGGGGCAAGTTCGACACAATCTGTGGTTGAGGTCGAAAGTGAGGCCAAGAAACCACCAAGCACCTGCACCTCGCCCAAAACACCATCAACGCCAACAGCCACGCTCAGCTGTTCGCCCGAAAAGCAGGAGATGCATATTGTTAACGAGCGTCACAATGGACTTAAGTATCAGAAGCGCAGCACTGGCGCCACCAATCATGATGACGATGAGGATAGTGAGAACGAGAAATTGTCACCGCTGCTATCGCAGGATAGCCGCAGCAAGAACACCTCAATCAAATCACTTAAACAGGTTGTGGACAGTCTTAGCGGCAGCGGTGACGAGGAGCATATGGTATCCGACCGAGATGATGTCGATGCAGCAGTTACGGGTAGCATTGGTAGTGGCGATGCTACACAGCAGGAGACAAGCTCCAGAAAGAGTGGCTCATTGAAGCGATCTTCGCACAGGACTGAGCACTCGGATGCTGGTTCGCCAGCCAATGAGCCTGGCTTGCTGGCAGCTAACTTAAGTGCCGAGGACTCGGATTATTATACACCCGAAGACACACAAAATAACATACTCAGCCCATTGTGTCCCGCCGAGCGGGCAAAGAGTGGTGATCCCTTGTGCGGCAATTGCGGTGTCGCTAGCCATGCCAACAGCGAGTTAAACATGCTCAGTGCTGTTGGTGTGAACTTCAGCACAGCCGTCAAAAAAAATCAAATTCTGCAAAAGAAATCGACATCAGTGGGTAACATTGTTGGACCGACAGCAGCAGCGACTAATTGCGGCAATATTGTCGACTTGAAGGGCAATAATGTTAGCTCGCTACCCGGTTAGTAGTAATACTATCTGAATTGCCAAAATGTATATTTATACTTTTTGTATTTTTATAGATATGCTTGATAGTCCGGTTAGTGGCAATTCGGCTTCCACACGCAGCTCCAGTGACAGCTACTCATCTAGTTCATCGACCAAACAGTTGCTCAGCTCCAATACAACAACAACAGCTGCCAACATTATTGTAGATGACAAGACTGCTCTACAGAATGCAGTTAATGTTTAAATCAAATCCGTAAATACTCTTAGCGGTTTACATATGTATTTACATATATGTATATGTACAAGTGAATCTATTTGTACGTATGTACGTATATAAAAATTATATTATATATATATAAATAATGGGTTATCTTTGGATGTGGATCGCCTAATATTAGTTAAATCACTGCAGCCTCCTATCGTGCTATAAATCACTGGAGCAAATACACATATATTTACTCAATTTCAAGTATACAATCTTCTATATTCTAAAATAAATACGCATTTTAATTACGTTTTGCATAAGCAACGGGTTTTAGTCAAATCAAAACGAATTGAATGATGTACAACATTCCAAAATGCATGCGGCTTACCCATGACTACAGCTATTATACACATATTATACAAATACACCAACAAAGTATATAGTACATATATAAATGAACATACAAAAATATATGAAACAATGAGATTGCCGAAGGCTATTACCACACTTTAATAAAATATTCAATACAGCAATAATCGCACCTCAGTAGAACTTTATTGGCTGAGATATTGCCGCGCATATATTTACACATTAATAATATAAAAAACTGGTAAAATAAAGTGAACTAACAACAAACCATCAAAACAAACATATTATTTTTGATATCCAACATTTCCAAGCAATTATTATTAAACCAACGTTTTTCATTAACTTATTGTTACTTCAGCTTTCTGTACTTTTTATTATGATTATAATATCCATCTCTGTGCATTTATCATTTTTCTTTTAAACATGCCGCACAGGAGATATATATTGAAAGGCCTGGCCACTCCTTTGGAACCACAATGCCGATTCATCGGCCGCGCATTTTTAATTTATCGAGTTATATTAAATTCCAATGCAACTACGACTCCTATGTTCAAATTCAAAAATTTAAAAAGACTTTGTTTTAAACTCATTATTTATTCGTAAAACGATTAACGATTATATGGCGCACGCAATTGGGTGAAACCAAGGAAAGAATCTTAAATAATAAATATAATGCTCAGAAGTGGGATACGCCCAACGCCCAATCTACAACAATGGGCCTGAATAAGGAGAAAATGATGAAACTGCTGAAGGCACATAATGCGGAAGTGCCGCCGCTGTCAACGATAGTACAAATACGCAAACTAGTGTCAGAATTGTCAGAGTCTCCTGACGTCCCAGCTTCAAATTTCCCATCGACCAGTTCTGCTGCCGCCTCGCTGCCTGCCGTCACAGCGTCAACTCTGCCGTCATATGCTCCTGCTGCCGACTCGCTGTCTGCCGTACCAGAGTCAACTCTGCTGTCATATGCTCCTGCTGCCAACTCGCTGTCTGCCGTTCCAGCTTCAACTTTGCCGTCTACCAGTTCTGCTGCCAACTCGCTGTCTGCCGTTTCAGCCTCAAACTTGCCGTCATATGCTCCTGCTGCCACCTCGCTGTCTGCCGTTCCAGCCTCAACTCTGCCGTCATATGCGCCTGCTGCCGACTCGCTGTCTGCCGTACCAGAGTCAATATTGCTGTCATCTGTGCCGGCTGCTGCCTTGCCGTCTGCTTGTTTTGGTGGTCACCCCGCTTCCCGTGTCATTGAACCTGGAAGGTCTTGGAATTGCAACAGCAAATTGCGAGTTTGCAACAGCAGATCGGTGTGTCTCCTGGCGTATCCAGTCAGCGGGTAACACACATACATAAGTGTGATCGAGTCCATGGTCCCGCGGTTTTCGGCAGACAACGCTTACGATGTCAACAACTGGATCAGCGACTTGGAGGACGCCTGTGAGATACTCCAACTGGATGCCCGCCTGCCACTGGTCGCATGTCGCCGGTTTTTGGAGGGCACTGCAGCAATCCTCATGCGCACACTGACTGTGCGCACTTATAAACAACTGAAGGAAACATTGATACACGAGTTTGGACGATCATGGAGCACGGAATAAGTGTATGCAGCCCTGCGGAACCGACGTATGAAGCCGGGAGAAGGGTATCTGCGGTATGCCATCGAGATGCAGGAGATTGCCATGAATGCCTCAATCTCTGAGGCTAAGTAGAGCTCAAAATAAATCTATATTGATTTTGGCAAGTAAATATATTTTAAAAAATACCATACCAAACAGCTGATTTCCTCGTAACGCGTGACAGCACCATTCGAGCGATAGTGACGAACGAATAAGGTTATCTTTGCATTGAGAAAACCAAACTAGTTAAACACGAGCATTAAAGTTATACCAAGATTTACCAATTGGCACTTTGACTGGACATTGAGAAACCGGCCCTTCTTTTTCAGTTTACTTGCCCGATATCAAAGTATCGATAGGCTTTGAACCCTTGCAGCCGATGTAATTTTAGCACACTGCCATCTTTAGAGGTCATATTTAGACGACGTTTTGTTTACTTTTGCAATAATAATATTCACCTATATTAAAACATATACGTTTAAGTGACAGTGGGATCTGGATCGAGTGTGACGCACAACGGCAACGAAACGAGGTATGTAGAATGGCACCAAAACTATTGCTACTTTATCTCAACTTTGTACCCGTTGCCGTTCCCAATTTCGTGTGTGCTTTTTGTGTCCCGTGGGTGGTTAAAGTTCGGGCGGGCATTGTCATAAACAGTAATATTGTCGCATTGCTTGTTCTTGTGCCACTTATAACTGTGCCATTGATTATTTGTGTCAGCAATGCATAATTAATTACACATGTACTCTATTAATAGTATCTCTGTAGACTCTTTACCCGGCGCCCATAATAAATAAATGCACATAAAGTTCAAAACAAATCAATTTTTTTACTGCAAATTTGTATAAAAAAGTTGTGGGCCAAATGGGGTACGCTAAATTATTAAATATTCAATACATTCAAACAAATTACTATTAGTATTATGTACATTAAACGCGCAATGCCTAGAAATGCTAAGAATTTTGCTAAGCTAATGTGCTCACATTTTGCTAATCGCGCTCATTAATCGCTATATGGTATAGTACAGTGGAGCCTTCCTATTGAACATATGCAATTGGAGCAACTTCATTGTAATAGGCAGCTCTCGACTGTATAACAAATTTGTTATTTCACTAAAATTTGGTTTAAAAGCAAACGAAACCGACAACAACAAAAACTGCACACAGATATACAAAAAGTTTTGTTTGGAGGATAATTGGGACAGGCGGTTGAATAAATGGAGGAATCGAGTAATGTCCGGGAATTGCTTAATCTCTTAATGTTTGTCTGACTGCTCCATTACTAAATGCCGATATAGCAAGAGGGAAAGAGAGAGTTTACTTGGATGCTGCAGCTGTGGAATTAGCCAGCGTGCGAGATTTACGCTTTTTCAATTTGGTCTTAACTTTGCGCACCAAGTTTACCGTATTCATTGAGAAGTCACCGGCCGTTGATTTGTTGACCTGCAAGGAGCTGGCATTGCGATATTGGAGTATGTTATCGTTGGGCGCACTGCAGCTGCCCTTGATGTGCAAACCGTTCGAGTGGGCGTGACCATGCCCACCATGCGAATGAGAGTGCGTGTGGGCATGGGTGTGGCGCATTCGTCGGGAGACGCCAGCGCCGGGTGCGGCATGATTGCTTGTTGATTGCTGAACAGCTGTGACGACAATGCCACCAGTCTTAAACTTGTTGCTTGTTGTGCGTGGCATGCCACTGGCCGTGGCAGCATGATTGTTCTGTTCATTGTTCTTGAACATTAAGCGTTGCATTTGAGTCATCGGTTGATTAGCCATGGCATTTATACTATTTGCCCCAGCACTGGCATGTGCCCGCGAGAATCGAGTCACCAATTGTGTCGTCTCCGCAATCTTGATCATGCTCGATTTGCGTTTACCCTTGCCACTAACGCCAGATATGGTATTGACATGAACCAAATCGTTGCCGTTGCTAACCGATTTCGCATTCTTCTTTGGCTTGCAGCCACGCAGCAGGATCGGTGGCGCATCCTGTGCATCCAGCTTGGCACTGTTGCCGCCCACAAGGCGTGTATTCGATGGCAGTATCTTCTTGTGCTCCTGCTGCCACAGCAACAACTTTTGCGAGCAGGCACTTTAAAGAGAGAAAGATCAATTAAAAGTTTTTACTTTTTTTTTTAAATCGAAGTTCGAGTAAAACCAACTTGAAAAGATCCACTTGCTCGAGTTTGCGTGTCCTGCGCGGTGCACCCACAACGGATGCTGGCAATGTGGCTGCAGCTGTTGCAGCTGTTGGCAATACATCCTTGGTAATGTTGGCCCCAAAAATGTTGCGCGTTTGGACGCCACCACCAGAGCCGCGGAGTGCGACTGCGGCTGCTGTTGCCATCACGTTGGCAACATGGGACTGCGATTGATGACCCTTGTACCAGGCCAGAGGTCGTCCATCGTTGTCACCATGGGCGCCCGTCCATATCTTCTTCTTAAGCGACAGCTTTAAATGTAAATCATCGGCATTGGTATGTCGCTGCTGGCCCAATGGTATAAAATTGCTGGGCACACTGCGGCAGGGCAAACAAAATAACGTTAGCGATTGGCATCGAATTGTCTATTCTACTTACCGTCGCGGTGGTGGTGGCCTGTGTATCTTAACCGACGGCTTGTTATCGTTTATAATGAAATTGGATCGAGCATGAGCGCTATCCTGATTGAGATTATGCCAGGAGTAAGTGCGTCGTGTGGCAGTTACATTACTCTGACCATGCAACAGCTGTACACCATGCTGCTGCTCGGGTGCTGTACGTGGCGTCAGCTTATATACCTCCAACTTTTTAGCACCACCCTGACTGCTGCTCTTCGACGGTGTCGTCACAATCAATTCAGGCGGCATATGTGCCTGCTTGGGTTTCTGTACAACCATATCACCGATCTCCTCAATGTAGCGACGCTGCAGATCACTCTGGAGCAATGTGTGACGCAGTGGAGCAACCGCACCAAATGTCACATTCCCTGTTGGCATCAGCTCCTCATCGTCTGTGGAGAAATGCAAATCCGAGCCCGGATCTGTGGTGGGCAAATCAAGTGCGGTTCGCACCACTTCGCCACGTTTCTTCATTGGCTTGCTGCGTACACGTTGGCGGCGACACTAAAATTTCGATAAGAAATTACAAATTAGGTATATGTAGTTATTTAATTGCTATGTGTAATAACCTCCCCATCTTCCCTTTATCTGAACCTACTATAAAATAGTTTGTCCTGACTGTTTGCCAATCAAAGTGGAGCCCAAACCCTAAAAGATAGAAAGTTAAAAGTGAGAACTAAGAAAGAGTATTGGAAAGATCCACCTATAAGGGGTTTTTCGTCTCGGGAAAAGTTAGTATGGAAAACATTTTGAATACCGTCTAATCGGGTTAGGATATTAATTCAAAACTTGTTTTTCTAATTTTGGAAAATCCGCAAACAAGGCAAATACTTAAATTCTCTATGGAAAACTTATTTTTGTAAATAGGTCAGGCCGGCCGACCCTCTCAAGGAGTGAGTCAGTGAATACATTTTTACAAATAAATGCGCCTGCGACTTTCTGATTTTGAAAAAGTTCCCTGTAGGGAGCGATTTTTTTTACGGAATTAATTGTTTTTGTTCAATTGACCTGAAATTCAGTTTGTAAATTAAAAATAATCCGACTTTACAATATTAGATCCGTTGTTAAAAAGGTCCGGGAAATTCCGTATATACACGTTTTTAGTCCGATAGCCCTGAAACTAAGTTTGTTAGGAAATCAGGATATACCGATCTGAATTAAATATAGTTTGTTTTTAAGTTCTTCGGGTAATATGACTTATATAATGGCGGCTTAGCGAAACAGCCCGGGTACCAAGCTAGTTATTTCATAAGCAGAAATTGATTTTTAACCTTACCTTAAACCCGTTGAGAATAATAAGAAAAAAATTTAAATATCAAAACAAAGAAAGACCAGAAATTGCAGATTTAATTAAGAATAAGATAGGATCGTCGAGAGAACCATGGCTTTGAACTACTGGATGCAAGTTAATTCAGGCGACCTTAAGAAAAAAGAACCTTAATCGAAGTATTCCCCCAAAAATGGTTTCAAGTAAGGTCAGTTGAAAGAACAGTAAAATATAGTTTATGAGTATGTGTGCGGTGCAACTTATTTCGTAACTACCTTCCTGCGGCGAAATATAAATATGCGTCGATTTGCTAGCCAAAGTCGCAAATTGCGATCGATGCGCGTCTTTCGAGTGCTGGTTTTTGCTTTAGGTTTGCCCTTTTCGGTTGGCATACGCTTTTTTTTAGGCTTGCTACGCTTACGGGTTTTAGTTGAATGTTGCTGTTTCTTTTGGATTTTGGATTTTTTGCTTTTGCTTTTAGCCGAACTGCAATCCCTCAATTGTTCCGAGGACTGGGATTCATTGCTGCCCGAACTTTCGTGCATTTGCAATTGCTTTGTCGTGATTTGAGGATGTTGGCGTATATCGCTGTTGGTTAGCTGCTCATTGAGATTACTGCTGGGTGAACGAGATCTGTTGCCACCGCCAGAGGCACGCTGCGGCTTCTGCTTTCCACTGCCGATTGCCAAGTCTTGTTTGCGGCGCTTTAGTTTCGCGAGTGCCTTAAACTTTCGCTGGAGTACCGGTGAAAAGTAGATTTGGTCCAAAACGCGCATCACCTTGTGCATGCGGCGTATCCGAAACTGCATTCATAATCATCATAGTTCGATTTGTGATGGTGTAGAGTGCACATTTGGTTTTTGTGACTTTGTAGAATAATATGATATCGATTGCTTACCTTTCGTATCTCCTGCATGACCTCGGGCGAACTGGGCGGTGCGCGTATGGGTGCACAGCAAGGACCTTCTAGATCAGAGGCAGTTATCGAATGTTTGCCCTCGTTGTCGGAACTGGAGCTGCAGTTGCCTTCGTCGCTAAGTTATTTAAGTATTATGGCCGAATATTAGTTTATTATATATATATCTATGCATTTTTAATGCCGATTTTGTGTGAATATATATAACAGTTTTAAAGATAAACCATACAAAATGCGAGCTCTAACCAGAAATGTGAAAAAAATTTTACAAATAAAGAAAGATTTTTGGAAGTTAAATATAACATTCATCGATTTGATACCATTTTTTCCCGAATAAAAAATAATAACACTAAATATTCATTCGTGTTTATGGATGGAAAACGGAATGAACATTTATAATGCATTTCTTGATCAGAAAAACAACAAATTTAAACAACAAATTGAAATAACAAGCAAAATTACTTACATAAAAAAATATAAAATATATAGATTGAGAATAAAAAAACTTAAAAATAAACTAAACAGATATATCTTAGATATAGGAATATTTATAAAATGCAAACAAACAGACTTAGTACTATATATATTGCATAAATGTATGCCAAATATTTGTTATTATGTATATTTGTTAATGGGTTATATTTGGTTGGTGTTATCGTACCTGGAATAATCCGATAGCGGAATGTTTAATGGTTCATCAGCGCTAGATCCTTCGCGCATCAGTCTTTCTATAATTTTTGAGCGAAGTCTTTCCTGTTTTTTGAGTAAATTTAAAATCTATTTTTAATGTTAATGCATTAGGATTAGTGAACTCAAATAAATATGCCACAAAAAAAAAGTTGTTATAGTATATTTGATTTAGTGTTAAAAGTGTTTAAGTATAAAAGTGTTTATTAAAGCTAAAAGCTGAAAACATCAAAGATAATTATGTGAAACACTTAAAGCCACTAAACTACGTCAATTGTTTTTGTTTATTCAGTCAAATATTTTACAGTGTACTTGCATGTTGGCTTTTGCGAAAACTACAAAAAATAATAACTTAACTAATAATATCAAAATTAGAAATAATATTTAAATTAACTTTAGAATTACTTGTGTGCCTTTCGGTGCTGTGCCTTTTACTCAACAGACATATAATAAATATATATATATATTTATATAAATATATGTTGTGGCAAATTAAATTTTGTTCAAAATTAAGATACGAATACATTGAATACATTTAGTGCTGATGACCATTAAACTAGGGAGATTTTTGGTTTTTGTTTTTAAGAATTAGAAAACCAGCGATTAGCGATAGAGAGCATTTAAATTCAGAACTTTGGCAACAATACACACATATAGAGATATGTATTTTAAATCTCTTTTTCCGATTATGTAGTCGTATTTATGATGTTACATCGGTATGTAATTGGCACAACAGCAACACAAGGCAACAAAAATCTACAACAAATTCACAAATAGTATAAGTAGCAAACATTGAATAAAAGGCGATTGGCTGGCGGTGTTTTTGTTTTTGAGGAGATGTCTGTCTATGTATGTGATATATGTGTATAGGTTTAGATGATAACATTTCCTAGGAGACACTTTTCTCCACAGAACGTTTCACTTTCAATTTATCGCTTAGAATACATCCCTGATCGGCCATTTTTTGTAATTTTAATGCTTTCTGTTCGCGTTTCTCGCGTTTTCTTATCTTTTTAATTTGCTTAAATAATTTAGCATGTCGCTTTACTTTGTTCGGGTTTTCATCACAATAATCCAATAAGGTCTCACAAAATGCGCGTCCCATATGCTCGTAATCCTGAAAAAATAAAACTTTTTGAATAAAATCACTGACTTTTTGGAATTGCAATGTTCGCTTACCTGTGTATTAAAGTGTGTGCCTTTGCGGGAGCCAAGCGAAGAGCCGCCAAAGGATGCCTCAATCGTATAGCTGTTCGTGATGCCCAGCATCCAAACAACGATGCGTCCAGTGCCTTCCTTGCTCCTTTGTATCTTAAACTTGCAGCTTTCGAACGAGAACTTAAAACATAAAGTTTATACTTATTAGATCTTGTAGATTAACAAAGGATGAAAAAAATTGAACACACCCGATCGGCGCTGTTCTTGTGCAGCATCAATGGGAAGACCTGCTCGGTGAGCCTCTTCTCCGGATTACGCTTGTTCTCACAACCATAAATGAATATGTTATGCTTGCGTGAATGTGCGTGCATATCACAGTACATGGCAACACCACACTCTTCAATCAGTCTAAATAAGTTGGTATAGAAATATTCAAAATTTGTTGTTTGATGTCATCACTTACGACTGGCCCTACCTTCTTATCATGGCTTTTGTATACCAAATTGATGGATATGTCTCTCGAATGACAGTTCGATATTGGCGATTCAAGTCCTTGCCGGTTAGCGAATTGCGCGTATTGCCAACAATAACTCCATCTGGATTTAACATCGGCACTAGCTTAAATATGAATTTGTGACGCAATCGCTTTGCTACTGTCGTATCCCCGGTTATAAAGTCCATCAGACCCTTCATCATCCACGATGATGGCGTTTCGCTCGGATGTACACGTGCCGATACCACAATTGATTTCTTACGCTAATCAAATAGTGTATAGGGAATAAATGGAAGCAAGGGATTGCACTCATTATAACTTCTTAATTATTATATTTGAGGATTTTTTTTATAAAAAAAAAAAAAAGTTTTTTTGTTTAGAAAGGAAAATAAATCATTATTTATATATATATAGAACACTTTATCCCTGTTGACTGATTGACTGCTATCGGCCAAAGCCGAAACAGAAGATTATTATGAAGTGAAAAGTTAAAGGAAACTAGAAATGAAACCAGGAATAGAACTAGAAACTTTCTACGAGCTTTGTTTTGGCAAATTGTATTCGAAATCTAGGTTGAACTATACGCAAGTTGACTTACCCGCGTATTATCATCGTTACTGGATGGTGCCGTAACAGTCAAATAATAAACATTATTGCCCGCTAGAGTGCGGCAGAGCAGACGTAGTTTGCAAAACTTTGATTTGACAGGATGACGCTGTATCTCCATTAGATAATCCTATGAAAGATCATATCATGATTATTCTGATTGACAAAAAATGACTTTTAAACTGATTAGCATTACCTGCAACTCGCTGTAGGTATAGGGATAGCTATGGGCAAAGTAAACTGTATCATCATCATGCTCAAATTCAATCGTGAAGGTCAGTGTATAGCTAGAATTATCCTCATCCTCTTCATTGGTACTGTTGTTACTTCTGTGAAACAATGCGAATGATGATTGTAGAATGTTTTGAAAATAATAATAGAGAATTTTAGAGCAGACTTACTCATCATCGTTGCGATAATAGGATATATTATTGCCACAACGTCGCCAGCCCTCGTTTTTATCTTTGGCACCCAGTGTGGAATACATGACCGGTCGCATGCCATCATTATACAAACTATCCGACTTAACCAAATTGACAATGGAGAAGCGATAGAGCATGTTGCGACGAGTGCGTCGCACACGAAAATAGAACCATTGCTTGGAACGGCTGGTATAGAGATCGGGTCGCAAGTACAGCTCATAGTAGGTGGGTGTTATTTGTACGGCCTTTGCCAAATTGCCGGACTCAAAGCGTGACTCAAATTCAAGGCTGTCGTACTCCTCGGCATTCATGGGATGGCAGTTGGTCACAAATTTGGCACCGCCCACTGCCGAGCGACTGAACTGCGTTTGGGATGATAGATCATTGGAAATAGATGAAGATTCAAAGGTTTGCTTTTCTTTAATAACATTATTCTCTGGGCATTGGTTTAATGGTTCATTGGGCATTTCAAAGGTGCTTAAATTGGTGCTATTAGAAGTTGTTGTCGTCGTCGATGTTGTTTCTGTAGTTGCTGTAGTTGTTGTTAAATTAGTAAAATTCGGAATACCCATAACAGCTACCCCAACATCAACGCTGCTAAATTCAATTGCCTCGGGGCCGCGACGGCGACTTCTTGCCACAGCTGCCACCGCTGCTGCCATGCTCATCGACGGTTTGAATTCACTGTTACTTGCTGCTGCGAGAATTTCATTTTAATCGACTTATTGAGTAAAGTATTTTGATAGTGGAACTACTACTTAGATGCCTGCGCGAGTGTAAAATCTTCAGTTGAATAAAATCTTTACAAAAATTAAAGCTTGATAGCCAAGCTTTCACACGTACACAAGAAAATGTTTTGTGCTTTCACACGCTACGCTAGCATTTACAATGGAGAGCTTTGAAATGCTCAACACACTCACAAACGCATTGGCTGTGAATGTGTGAAAGAAGTGTAAACTGTGACCTGAACTCGGGCTGATCTCTAAAAACTTTAACTAAATCATAGTTCATTACATTCAAGGGACTTGCTCGTGCTCTCCTCTTCAACAAGCGTATCCGGATCCGATGCGGAACCAGAACACTGATCATCTCCACCGACCAAACGCTCATTTGGAACTTCTTTTTGTCGCGTTTGCTTTTCATCGTTTTCCACTTTGGATTTCTTTTTTTGGGAACCACTTTCTAGAGCCAACTCCAAGCGCTTGAGGTTCTTTTTGGGAAATTTGATGGGGGTAACGGCATATTTTGAATTCTGTACCTTGCTTGCGTTGGAGCCGCTGGCGAGTGTTGAGCTGGGCTTGTCGTCATGATCGATCATCTTGTCAACTATCGCCTTTGTTACCTTCTTGCCAAACTGACTGAGCACATAGTGTGGCGATGCTGGCTTGTACTCGGTGCTATTGTTCTTCCAAATATCTTCGATTTCGCTAACATCCTTGCTGGTTGACTTGCTGGAGGAGTCCGCATCGTCATTTGTGGGTATGGCGAAACGTTTTTTCTTCGCATCAATTAGATTTCGGATGGCTAATCTCTCAAGAGCCTCTCTACTTTCACTGCTCGTATCGCAATCATCGTCATCGTCATCATCATCATCGTCCTGCGAGTTGCTTGTAGAACGATCATCTAGGCTATTAATGATCTTCGAGATTCTATTCATTTGGCCTTTAGTGCCGTCTTGTTGATTATATCGACGATTGAGTGGCACGACATCGTTTCGAGAATCCGAAGAGTCATCCGAATCTTCACTGGACTTATCCTCGGTCTTGGCTTTCGTATTTTTGTTTGCCTGTTAAGTTAGGTTGTTCAAAGTCAATTTAATAAGCTTTCCACCCAAAAACATTTCCCACAACTTTCCCACTAACAAAATGAACTCTGTTTGTGCTGGCAGTGCATGCTTTTAAAGTATCACACATATTATATATTTATGTTAATAATACTTAATAACAATATGAATAATAAATAATAAGTACTTACATAATTAACAGCGCTTATGGGACAATAGTTGAAGACAACAATGCCATTCTCCTCGCCAACTGGTCGTGGCTTCAACTCATTGCCCGTTGGCACATTTAGCGGTTCAGGCTGTGCCGGCACATAGGGAATGTGTACAATACGCTCCCCAATTACCTATAATTTAAATTATACAAAGCTTTATTTGATGGTTTTTTGCTCAAAACTTATTTTAGAATAAACTAAATAACAAACTTTAGGCAAATTTATTTGAACCCATTTAAAGTTCCCATATTTTGCAACAAACCAAAACATTGTCTGAGGAATTTCTGTAACCAAGAAATCTATGAAAAAGCAATTGGTGTTTGAAGATGCATTTCTGGTTTATCTGAAAGACTTCAGTTTCTCGACTAGTAGTTACCCAGTTCTCAATACGGCAAGACACACATTGAATTCAACTGTTGGGATCAAAGGTGGGCGCGGGCCCGGGCTCCCAAGAACCCGTAGTCTGAGCAAGCCCGCGGGCCACAAAAAAAAAAGCCCGGCCCGCCCACCTCTTGTTGGGATAATCTTAAAAAAGGAATTTTTCTAGTTGAAGTTGAAATAATGAATGCGTCATATGAGTTGAACGAAAGTATTCGAATCACCGTGACAAAAAAAAAGTTTGAACCAATGACACCGAATATTTAGTTTATTATCATTCGTCAAAATGTGCAAAGTATGATTCCTAAGCATTATTATTATTATAAATAATTATCAGATGGAAGACATTCTTTTCATTAGAAAAATTCAATTAATTTCTTAATTTGATTTTTATTTGCATAAACATATAGATATTCTTACACCCTTACATAGATATGATACCAATTATAAAAGCAACTTATTAAATGATGGTTAAATGGGGTTCAGCGAGGCGTTCATACTTAGTTTTATAGACAACAAATAATGTCTTGGAATATTGCATGTGACCCATTTTGGGCATATCAACTTTTTATTTATTTTAGCTGACAAACTTTTTGTTTGTTTTATTAGAAGAAGAAAACTCATTAGCTTAAGGTCGAATGAGGGAAGAAAAGTTTCTAATAACGACACCCGACACGTTTTACGGCCAATTTTATTTGCCAGCTCGTAACAAGTGACAACGAATGGGCCTAACCCAAAAGCAAAACCAAAAATGGCAATCTCATGTGTACTTTAGGGACACTCACCTGGCATTCTACCGGCCATCTGGGGGCCTGCTGTGAGCAGTCATTGTCCTTGTCCTTAGGCAGTGCGAATAGATCGCGTGGTTCCTTTAAACGTGCAATTGGTCTTAATGTTTTTTCATCCGTGTTAACAACCAATTGATTGGTTTTCAAACCCTTCGATAGAAAATTGCCAAGGAAGCCTGCTACGAAAACGAAAAAAAAAACAAAGTTTTAAATTACATTTGTTTAAATTCACATTGCCGATTTTTTATAGAGCACATCTAGCACTTTTTCTAAATTTTTTTTAAAACCGCTTTAGCAACGTTTTTCAGTATATTCCGGTTTTTTAATAGCTTTTCATAGCAAATTTATGTATTTAATAAAATATTTATGAGAAGGTTTAAAGTATAGTGTGGAAGTGTTAGAACCTCCCAGAAGAAACATAGAATTTTCTTTATCTTAAACATATGTTTATGGAATAAAATTCAATGCATTTAAATCTTACAATATTTGGTAAGAAAATCAGGAAAATATTTTATTTAGTAAAAATTATAGACAAATGCTTAAAGCGCTTAAGCTGATAAAACATAATACTAGGACAGACTAAAAAACAATTAAAATCGCAATTGTGGTGAATTATGATTTCTTTAACCGAACGACTTAGTTGATGTGATTTGTAAAAAAACTCGAAAAAAAATTCATTTAGCACATCAAAGTACACGAAATCAATTGAAGCGTTTAAACTGTCTTGCCTACTGAAATATTCATTTGATTTCTTGTGTGGTCAGGAATGACTAAACATTAAAGAAAATTGATTTCCTAAGAAATTTACAAGAATTTTTAAAATTAATTAATAAATCGATAAGTACTTGCTTATAATCTTATTTATAATCATATTTATAAAAATAAATATGTAGAATCTTTTGTTCAAAATTGAATGCTATTTTCACACATTGCCAAGCCGGTCAAAACGAATATAAATATAAACAAAAGATATATACACTTATATATACTATATTTATAAACGATCATTTAAATCTGAAAGATTTGTCGTTTTCGAAAAAACAAAGACACTGCAGCTATTGCGAGCTGCGATGGTCTTAACATGCTGTCTAAGAAGCTTTATCAAAATCAACTGAACTATCTGTGCGTGGGTATTTATTTATTCTTTGACAGATTTATCTTTGTTTGTTATACCCAAGTGAGCAGCTTACCAACAACAAAATTTTAGCACAAAGCGTTGGCAGTTGATAAATGTAATAAACACATGCAACTGTTTGTTGGCCAACAAATTGGAAACACAGTAAACACACACAATACCAAACTGTCGTGTCAAATACCCGATTTTGTTTTCAAAAACCCAAAAAGTCTATGGTACACGCCAAAAAAAAAAAAACAGACACTCAAAAATAAAATTGAAAAAAACTTCGAAAATCGAGTTGAAATATATATCGGCTGATTTTATTTGATTTGATTTGTTATTATTGTTGTTGTTGGCGTTGTTGGCGTTAATGTCGTTGTCGAACGACGTTGCTGGTTGCGCGTTTTGTTGTTGACTAAAAGCGAGAAAGCGACCGAGTAAATGAATGCGAATGTATGAATATGTTGAATCTTTTTTTTCACGCCACAACGTCGACGTCGACGTCAATATGCATGCAGCTCACCGCTTGCCACTTGGCGTCTCAGATCCTGCCCCTGCCCCAACCACTCCCAACACTTGCCACCGCCAGCAGCAACAGCAACAGCTCATGGGCCAAGAAAATGAGAGGCGTCAGCGGCGACGACTAAACAGTGGCAGCAAATATTATTTATGGCGATGACAGAGATAGAAATATATATTTCTGTTGAGACGGCCAAAGCTTTCACTTTGCACACTTTTGCTCTGCCAAACAATCGGCTACCTAACTATTTGCCGAGCTTTGGCAGTGTGCGCGCGCGGCAAACACCGTTGCTTTTATGGCCAAAGCTTTTGGCTCGCACTTGAACTTAAGTAGAATAAGGCATTGAAACTAAGAATGCAAAGATGCAAATTGTACTCTCTCTCTCTCTATCGCTTAAGTACCAAATAATGTGCTAACCTAAAGATAACAATCAAGATGGGAATCCGTTCAACAAAGACAGTATGACAAAGAAAAAGTAGCACAGAAAATAAATCTTTTTTCTTTTGGGATTAATACTACCCGTGAAATTTCTTAACACAAAAATGTTTTGTTTCATTATTTTCAACACATATCTCATGTGAACTTAAATTATAATGACATTCAACTGCAGCCAAGTGAATTGAATTTATTTTTCCTTTGTTTCACATTGTATGTTAATACGAATTCGCTGAAAACATAAAATATATAAATGAGCCGGATTCTGCCGGAATATATATAAAAAAAAATTAAAGAAGCAAAGTACAACACATGGACAATAAACTGTGTCGATCTAGACAAGTCTGTCTGTCTGCCCGACTGTCTGTTTGAAGCACAACGATCTCAGCCAAAAGCCAAAGACACCTTGTTAAAAATCAAGAGTACTCTCTGGTCTGTATGGAATACTCCGTAAAAGCTGAAAACTAACAGATGACGTTTTTAAAAGTTTGCTATTCTTATTTTTTAAGCCCAAAACAAATATTTATCGAATTGTAAACCAAACAAATATTAATCGATCTTTATCGAATTTTAAAATCAAACCAATTTTGGTGTTTCACGCTATTTAAATTTTTTTAATTTGTCCAAAAAAAATAGCTTAAAAATGAAAAAGACCCTTTTGCTGGTGGAATTTCTATAGGGTATAAAATAAACTGGGTCGAACGCGGTAAACTTCCACTGTCCGCCTCAGTATTTGGAAATATAAAAATTAATTTTTTTAAAAAAGAAAGGATGTTTGTACGAATTTGCCTATTTTTAATGACTGTGTCGAATATAAAAAATTCTCATTTTGGGTTTAATAAACTTGTGCTCCAAATCGATGTTAACGAAAACTCAAAACTAGTTCATTTTTAGACTTAAACATATTTATGTTGCGAGGGAAACATAAATATGCGCTGTTGAAATCGCTCGAGAGAGCAAATCTCTCCTTTCACTAGCCAACATTGATTGCCAAAAAAAAAAAAAAATAAAAACCAAAAAAGCAACAAATTGAATTAATGAATTAAATGAATGTATTTCTTTTTTTTTTTAATTGCATTGGCAAAGTTCTTGGCACAAGCAACAATCAATGACATAGAACTATGATAAAATTTTTGTCAGTGTGGCTATCAAACATTTATACAAATCCCTACTACTTAAGGTATTTTGTTTACAACGTAGCAAAACATTCGGTCAATGCCTTTGAGAAATGTTTAAATTCCATATAATTACTAAATATGTTGAATCGAAATACGGCGCATTTGATTTTTCACGCTTGGCTATTGAACATCGCCTTTATATGGTCGATTTATTTAAGTACATATGCTCTGATGCGAATGAAGTTGTTTTTGTTTACGGTTTGTGGAATACAAATCAAATTATGGTCAGTTGCATATCGAGAACGCCAGCCCGGCTATATAAACTGTACAAGAAATACCGATTTGCACTAATGAATATTTAATATGTTTGCATAGATATTAAGCTAAACGCAAATAACAATCGACGTCAATTTAGTAATTGTGTTAATAGCATTGTTTGCCGTTGTCATAACACCGTCAACACAGAATGGTGCAATGTCGAACATACACAGACACACACACACGAACACAAATTCCTCAACTTGATTTAACGCTAATTCTATCTGCATCTTTATCTTGATCCTTACTTTTAGCGCAGACATTATAATCACCAGCTAAATGCGAACCATCAGCCAACAAAAAGGAACAACAACAACAACAACGAGCACGGTGCCTAATCAATTTTGTATTCCTAGAACAACGACTTTTGTAAACTGCTAAACCAAATAAACACCATATTGATTATTGGTTATTGATAGCAGTTAACAACAGCAGCAACTGAAACAATTAACACCAAGGTGCCCTTAGACAATCAATTCGTATAATCGAGTTAAACCCCCAAATAGATAACTAAATGTGAGTATCAAAAAACAAATTCATTCATTGCTTAAGCTTTAATAATAATAGTTTTAAGCCCGATTCGAGTCAAAACATTGCACAGTGCACATATGCCAAAAATCAAAAGATCTATCGCATAATATTTAGACAAAAGGGTAGCAAGTTCAAAATCGAGAAAGCCACAGGCGTTACGAAAACCTTTTTGGGCTTCTAAAAAGATAGTCGTGGCGCTGCTATACAGGCGCTCCGTTTTTTTATGTTTTGATGCATGACTACCCGGGTTCAACACCGCGTCAGAATTTTATGAATACGTTTATTTCCTCTTTTTTTACTTTTGTTTTTAATTTAAGTTGTAATTTTATATGTTTTGACGTAGCAATAACAATTTCGGCAATTCAGATTTATTATTCTTGCATTTTAAAAATCTGATAACTAGTATATTTCAGGCATTAATTCTTTGTTCAATAAATTTGAGATATAAGCATGTAAAGAAACTTTCTTCTCGACTAGACGATACCCCAATCACGCGTAAAAGTTTGCAATCATTTCATCACTGTTTTATTATGACGTTGTCACGCTAAACTATCGTCCGTATGCCACATTTACAGACAAATTCTTTTTTTTTGCGTATTTTGTGAACTTCTTTTCCATGTTTACCTATGTTTTCCATTAAATTTTAAATTTTAAAATTCATGGTCCGAAGGTCTTAGAGCATGTGTTGGTGTCGATTGGGGAGCTCTCAAAAGAAGCTGCAGAGTCAAACAATAAAGAGATAAAAAAATGCCGACTACAACATAGTAGAAAAATGTCTCGTATTTTAACGAATATAGACTTAATAAGAAATCTTCTTTTGAGATCAGACCCATTTTTATCAGGCCAAAGGATATTATCAATAAGGGACAAATCAAAACATCTGGCATTAGAAGATACTATTTAAACCTAATTATCATTAGTTTTAAAAGAAGTTCTTTTTATTATGAAAGTTCTTTTTTATATATAATTATTAAAACCAATGCAACGTATTTCGTATATTTTTTTTCGGTGGTGGGGTGGGGGAAGGGAAGTTTGACTTTTGAACAGTATTTAAGCAATATTCACAAATATATATTGAACCCAGAACGTAATTTACGTTTTCAAGTGGAAAGTAATTTTGTTCACCTCGCTACACATGCGCATCTTTCTTCTTTTGTTTAACTGTGCATATAGAATCCAATTTTGATCAAACTTGACATAAATATAAATAAAACAAATTATTAGCAAGTTTGCAAACGCTAACACTTGCAACAACAAAGGACCGATCGTTCCGATGGCAGCTATATGCTATTGTCGTATGAATTCGCCAACTTTATTATTAAATATTTTAAGTATTTTTTTTAGAATTTTGGTTAAAATTTCAGTAAGATAGCACGACTAAAGTATTTATGGCCGCGGTCCCCATACAATCGCAAACACTGTGCATTGGCTAAAAAATTATACAATAATTCTAGTTATTCTATTTCGAATACAAAAGACCTTTAAAACTTACTTAACTAACAATTATTTCTAAATTAAATATATGTAGAGAAAAGAATTATATTTAGAACATATTCAAAGTCTTTATGAGCAAAATAAAAAAATTTAAAGTGGACTTTAAGAATGTCAAAAGAAACTTATTTAAACACTTAAAAGGGAACTTATTTCAAAATTCACTTGTTGAGCTTGCAACTTTTTTTAATGAAATAATATTGGATTTATTAAAAGTCACAATCAATAATAATTAAAAATCATAATCAAAAAATAATGATCAATGTAAACAGAACTAAAAACTGACCTTACTTCAATCGATTCAATTCGATATCTTAGGTGTTTCTTAACCCATTTGAACGAAATTTTGAGAAAAGTTCAATCTTTAACCATTGTATTAACCCCCATTCGATTCCGCGTGTATATCGGAAAACAGAGTAGTTGTCGATAATTTGAAAAAAACTTTTTCTGCTTATGGTATAGGAGAACTTATATTCAAAACCTGAAGTCTTTAGCTCTTGTAGTCGACGCGTTCATACAGACGGACAGACGGACGGACAGACGGACATGGCTATATCGACTCGGCTGTTGATGCTGATCAAGAATATATATACTTTATGGGGTGGGAGATGCTTCCTTCTGCCTGTTACATACTTTAGCACAAAACCATTATACACTTTTGACCCTTTTTATGGCTTCAGGGTATGAAAATCATATTTTTTCAGGACAAAGAACTAGATATACCTAAGTTAATCTCTAAAAAGTTAACTTCCGAGTATTGCAATACCAAAAATGTGTAATAATTATCGTTTATTTCCTACTAGTTAGTTTTAAGCAACCCTGCTTTTGAAAACAAGTTGAATGTTTTTGTCATCCAAACGGTCTTCCTTAAATACAATTAAATAATTATGATCAAATTTGGCTTCTTTGCAAATGGATCACATAATCAACTTGTTACCTTTTTGTAAAAACAATAACTCTATTTATAACTAATCGTTATCGCAATTTTTATAGCCTGGGTCGCAATACGATAAAGTTACAGCAAAAGCTTGCACTCGCAACTTCGAATACTCTGCGATTTTGATCTATGAAAATAAATATTTCAACACTGTCAAACGCCTATAAACTTATCCTCTCTGAAGAGAACAACACTGATAGAAAAAAGCCGTGCTAAAATTAAGTACGAATGAACATGAATTAAGTATTTTCGATTCAAGTATTTCGTTCTTGATTCAAGAATGGAATACTTGAAATGAATACGAAAATACTTAAATCAAGAATGGAATACTTGAAATGAGTGTAAAAATACTTAATTCAAGTACAAAAGTTCTTTAAATAAGAAAAAGTGAACTTGAATCAAGTATAATTAAAGGAATACTGAAATCGAGTACGAAATTCTTGATTCAAGTACAAGTTTTGGGTTCAAGTCCCCCAGGGGATTTTTATAACATTTTTTTTTTTTGCTGTTAAAAATTTTTTATATGGGACAAGTAACTTTTGTTATAATTTTTTTAAAAATCTGTAATTAGCTAACAAGTTTCATAAAAGCTGATCTCAATCTGTCAATCTAATCCTGTCCCCGGTAAGCATAAACCAAACAATTTTTCAATGGTCGTATCTAATTTCCTACATTTCTAGCATAATTATGACATGATTGGCAGCTTTAAAATGTCTTAGCTGCGCTTTGTATATATCTTAGAATTTCAGGAATTAATAAAATCAAGCATAGTCATACTTTGATCAAGTATTGTCACACTTGCATCAAGTACACAAATTCTTGGAGAAAGAATAAAAATCCTTTTTTTTATGAACTTACGTTTTAAGAACTCAAAAGCTTAAATCGAGTTCAATCAGTACTTGAATCAAGATTGGAATAACTAAACTCAAGTTTAAAGAGAACTTACATCAAGAACAAACGAACTTAAGAAACCATACTTGAATCAAGTACGACATTCTCGGTTACTATAATTCCGTACTTAGTGAGAAATCAAGTTCGAATTGTTGGGTTTTAAGTACGGAATACTTGATTTTTGCTATCAGTGAACAAACATTGGTAACCCGGCGAGGCAGGGTATTTTCTGTATGTTACTAATATACCATATGTTTACGTGAATGTATTGGCATGTTTAATACATATGTGTATTGATGAATTGGGTTTTTGTTTGTTTGTTTGTTACCTCCACTGGATGTTGTTAGTGTGCAGACAGGAAACAGCTGAGCCTGCAGAAACTGCACGCGACCGCCGCCAAATCCATTGAAGTCCATAATAATATGTCTACAACAACAACTGGCCTGCAGCCTGAAACACCCTGTTGTGGCTTGCGGTGCTGCTTTCAATGTGACTTATTCAGTCAGATCATAGTAGAACTATTAACTGTGAATCACTGCACATGAAAACAAAATTGCAAACAAAAGTAAACATCGTCCAACATTATTTAGTTAGTTTTTAAGGCAATTGAGTTCGGGGGAAATAATGTTGAACGGTAGTTCCGCTGTGCCTCCGCTTTGACTCCGTCAAATTGGCTTATGCAACCGAAAGTAGCTAACTCATTTTCACTTAGCGCGTCTAGTATGTATTAGCAAACATTTTTCTATGATGCGGCGTTTGCGTCGCGTTGTACAAAATCAACTGAGCTGCTCTGAGCCGTTGACGTCGCACTCGAGCGCTAAAAACTGTTATAAACAAATAAACAAACCTAAGTCGCTAGTCGCTATCGAGCCACAAAATACTGCTGCAAGGTAGTAGTAGTCGGAGTCCGTCGAGTCATTCAGTCCTGCCATGAATTCCGACTCACGCTCAATACAAACAATGCCAAATGAAATGCAACCAGCCTTGGATACGGCAAACACATTTTGTGGCCATAGACAAACTATGTAAATACATACATAAAAAAACCAAACCAAACAAAACAAAACAAATAAAAGAAATTGTTGACCTGATCAGCTAGCTATAAAGGACAAACAGCGCTAATTGATACAATACCTTTACATTAATTAATTAGTCACAAATTTGTTTTCCTTTCTTTTTTTTTTTGTTTTATTGTATGATGGAATGCAAGACTGTGTGGCTTTTTCTGTTCCCTGTACACCCTGTAATAAAGGGATGGTTCAAACAGGAAGCATTTGTTTTTGTATGTTAAGTCTTGATTGATCAAAGATAAAATGAATAAGTATTTGATACCTTAGGCATATAGGCTTATCGCTAGCTTTTAAAAATCTTTGACGCCGATTTTTAGAGATGTTTTAAAGATGTATTCATGATTCTTACTGGAAATGTTTTAAGATCGATAAGATAAAAAAAGAAGTTGTGGAAAGCAAATCGAAAGCTTAAAGATTTATAATTGGGTTTGAAAAGCGGAAAAATCATTAAAAACAAAAAAAGTTGTCGAAGAAAGTTTAGTAAAGAAAAGAAATTGATTAGGCAAATGTGAAAAAAAAAACAGAAAGCTTTAAGCTATTAGTTCAATATCCTTAAATGACGAAGTTTTAAACAAAAAACCGTAGAAAAGCTGACATTAAAATTACAACAAGAGGACATGAATAGTGCTTTCATCGGTAAAGAAACAGAGCTTAAAGTTTTCATATTGCAAAAACACGGTTTAATAAACTGAAATTACAAACTTGAAATCCTTCAAATTATTACAAGTTTTGAACTGTGAACACATTGGAAAAAACTTATTTAAGCTTTAAAGTTTTTGAAACGAAATTTGGGTAAAAATATACAGGGTATAAACCTAGTCAAGCACTTAATTCACAAGTAAGCACTCTTACTTGTTTCAGCTATTGCAACTGCTTTTGTTGTGGCTGTTGGTGATGCTTTTGCTGTTGTTGTTGCTGTTGGACACATACCAAACAGGTGTCATGAAATTTGTCAGCGTCAGGCAAGCTTCCCAGCATCGCAGCATTATGTCACCAAGAGCAGTCGGCAATGATCTTGATCACAATATTTATGTGTTTTCTATTTTGGCAAGTCGCCGTGACGCTCAAGGTAACACACACGACAATTCCCAAACACAAACCTCCCGCTACAGACTCAACGACTCACTAACCCAACCAAACCCAACCCAACCCAATCTAACCAAATCCAATCCAACCGACACTGATTAGAGATCTTCTCGGCTAGATGCTCAAACGTTGACGATTCCGACGATAGAACCGTATTTTTAAAACACAACACAAAATGCTTACAAATTGCAAATTGCAATTAAAACATTTGTTTACAATATTATATATATTTGTTTCTATATACAATGCGGCTGAGATTTTTATACTCGTTGGCGTTAGCCATGAACAATTTTGGTTAAATTTTACCCATTTCAAAATTAATGTGAAAATATTATATATATGCATGAAAGCCACTAGCAAATAAAGAACAATAAATATTATATGTTCAATTAAATATTTTTGTGCGCATTTAGAAATGTTTGCTCACCCTTCGCATAATCAGACAATCGAAGCGAGCATTCCAAGTCATTGCAATGGAAATTTGTGGTGTTGCCATTGTTGGTATTGGTGTCGCCGGTGTCGGGGGCAGCAACAATGATCTTGGGACTGTTGCTGGCCGCATCGTAATCACTGAACACCGAACTCGAGCCTAACGATATGTTGTCTGCGGCAGGCACGGGCGATGCGGGTAATGTCATCAATCTGGGACTGCGAACATTGCGCAAAAGCAGACGACGCCGTGTCGCTTCAATCGAAGCAATTTCCATTGTTGTCAAACAAATCTCGCGTTTAACACCATAACCAAATGTTGATGTTGATGCTGCAGCTGCTGACGGATGCAGGAGGTGAGGTGTTGGCGAGGATGTTGCCGATACTAAAACCGATGTTACCTGCATGCTCAACAGGCTTAAGCAACACACAAGAAACTTTTAACTTTCGACAATTTTAACACAAATCCAAATATAAAAAAAATCAACACAATAACAAACAGAATTTTGTGGCATCCACATGCGTTGGAGCTTCTTTTTTTTTTTTGTATTTAAAAAAAGGACGAACACCGTTGAAAGTCACGGAGCACTTGGCTGCCAGCGACAGACTCGTGTCTGCAGCGACTGACAAACTGCTTGAATTTGTCCCAACAGAGTTACAAAAAGTCAAAACCAGCGTATTAAAATTATTGCCTGCCTTGCCTTGCCTTGCCAGCCTACTCCAAAAACTTTTCGCCGATTTTGTGCAAGGTACCGCAGAACAAAACTAAATGGCTGTTTTTATTTTTTTTCTTTATTTTTATACCCTCTATTTATATATAGACCCACAAAAAATAAAAATGGGTAATTGGGCTAACAGTCATACATATCTTTTCAAGTAACGGGCACAATAAAATATTTTTTGCAACACAAAAAAAATAAAGTTTTTTTTACATAAATATTTATTAATATGCATAGCATTATATCGGAGTTTTATTTTGTCAAAAGTATATGAATAGTAAACTAAGTTTTCCTAAAACAAACTCCAATTTTGAATATAAAAATGTTTGTTCAGACCAGAAAGAAAAAGCATGTCCAAACCAGGATAACATTTTCATGTTAAGTTTAACAAAATCGATAAGTATCGATTAAAGTCGACATATGTTTGAAGTTTATCCAGCAAATCCTAGGCACTTTATAATATTGATTCACTTTATATTGAGTGCAGTTTAGCAAAAAAACTGCACTTTCTACTTATACTTGCTGCACTAAACAGTTTCACAATATTTGGACATCGATTTTTTAAATAAGTTCCGAGTACTTTGAAAGCCAGTTGGCCTAGGGTAACATCTAGTCAATAACATACGACTAGATCATTTATTTTTTCGCATAGATGCGAAGGAGACCGCCGCTTTCCCATTGAATGGAGACGCGACAGAATTGAAGGACGCGTGTGCCGATATTGTGATTAACATAAATGGCGCACGACATGAGCCAAACACAATGCATGAATGTATATGAAAGCCCATAAGAGAGCATTATACGTTGCCTCGCTCTTTCTTTCTCGCTGCCTCTATGAAGTTTGAGCATTTTGTTAAGTTGTTCTACTCATACTTAAGCTCGCTCTGTAAATTACGGTTTAAGTCGCTGGTTCAATAATTGTACAAAGGCGCTTTGCATCTTTTTTGGTTTGCAATATACTATGCACTTAGAGAAAAGCGCAATTAAATATGAAATCAAGTGTTTGGGATTATTACACTAAGAAAATATGGATTTTAAAAGTTTTTGTACTTATAATGCACACCTAATTGTAAAAAGTTTAAGTTAATTTCTTGACTTGGATGAACCAAAGATCTTCATTGAAACCTCAATCTAAGAATTCAAGGACTTGATATAAGAAATTCATATTTGAAAACATAAAAGTGGCCCATTCTTATTTATTTTAACTGATTTATCCATAACAAAAAGCAATATTATTAACTCAAAAGTGTTCCGAGTAAATACGATATGATTGTAGTTTTAATTTTCTTATTTGTCTATTTTCGCAACACGAAAATAGATCGAATTTTTCTTTGGCGTCGTCCGAACTAAGATTATTCATATCGTTTGAATGCGAAAAAATAATTTTAATTATTCATTCGACCAATTAAACAGCTTATTTTTCGAATAAGAATCATATGTTAAGCCAAAACAAATATTTATACAATTTAACAAATGGCTTTTTTCAATTATGAAACGCGCTCTACAATATAGTATAAACGTTTTATTTTGCCGACCGTCTGACGCTCGGACTGATTGGCGATAAACGTAAAACCAAAAAACCGTAAAAGCTAGCAAACCAAAAATGTTCGCATCAGTTTCTCTTAATGATGTATCTATATAGGACAGACCATAAATATACTAGTTCACATGGCTTATGCAAAGATTTAAGAGTCATTTAAATTGAATTAAATTGTTTGAAACCAATTTGCAAGAAAATTAAATGAATTCAAAAATCGCATTTTAAATTAATCCAAATAAATGCCAAAAGCTCTATTGATAGTTTTCCCAAACTCTTTCCCAAATCTATTGTCATAAATCGAATATGTATTTAACTCAATAAATTCGCAACTTCTACAAAAAATTGCTATTAAAAATTCTTAGCCAATAAAAAACCAAACAAAATGGCAAAATCATGTTCAAAAGAGAAATGTTTTAAGGGCAATTTTGGCGCGTGCCAGCATACACAATATAAACATATTTATACACTATATATTTAATAATTATTAAACATATATAAATGCCAGGCGATTTGGCTAACATTCAAATTTGCAAAAATAAACAAAATGCAAGCAAATCCAAAAATATTGCAAGTGCTGACAATTATTTGGTTTAATATTTAATGATATGCCTCTACTAAGGACCTGTGTGTGATACTCCCCAGGGAAGGAAGAAGGGTCAGTCGGTCTAACCTAAAGATCTGCCACTTGTTTTTTTTTGAAGGGAAAACAAACTAACAAAGATTAGGTACATTTTTGGGCAAATCTCTGGCAGCAAACATTCTCTCAAGAACCTATAAGAATTCTATTTCTAAACTTAAAATATTTATTGCTTTTACTGCGTAATTTGCAAGGATGTGTAACATTTAAAAAACAATGCTGTGTGTGTAGAGCATCTGCCAGTTTGTTATGTTCCTTATTTCTTGTCAGTTTCAGGTTACAAAACTATTTGCATGCTGTTCCGTTCGCTTGTCATATTTCTCTTTACAAATTGGCAACGTCTTTTGGTGTGTTATTATTGTTTTTGTGTAAACCTGTCATTTGCTGTTAAGCTGAACGGTTTTTTGTGTATATTTTTAGATGCTTGCCGCTACCTTCTTTTCCGCCCCCTCATCTAACATGGTTAGAAGGTGGAGAAGGGAGAGCGGAAGAGCCTGCCGACAACCCAGAACATGTGATTTGTTATTGGATATGCATTTAGAAAACTTTGAAAACCTAAAAATAAAACATTTGAGCTATTGTTATTTTTGGCGAAAATCAATGCAAAGCTTGGACTGCAAATTAATTAGGTTTGAGATTGCAATGATAACATAGAATTTTCTCTGGGAAACGCATCTCGACAACATGAAAGTATATAAATATTTCAACTTACCATCACTTTGCTGCTGATGTTGCGTCTTTGTATTGGCATGTGCTGAACTTGCAACACGATTGTCCTTGCCGCTCTTTTGCATGGCAACTGCTGCTGCTGCTGTTGCAACGTACCTTATTATTATTTCAACCGCCTAAACTTACTGCCGCATACACTTTTGATATTTGTTTGAACTTGGACAAGGTTTTTGGAAAACGTTTCGCGCACTGAATTTGGTTTAACGCTATAAAATGTGTGTGTTTTTCTAAAAAACGGATTTTCGCTTAAACAAAAAAAAAATAATATAAATTCTATGTGTGTGTTTTTTAAGTACCGAAACGAATATATGATCTGGGCCTTCTTTAAATGAGCTTAACATGTAAATTATGGCATACTTTATAGTTTATATCTATATATTTTTTTTTCGTTTTCGTTTTTGAAGATTATTTAGAATTGACAACAAAATTATATATTTAAATGTATTGGGTGTTCAAAAGATTGACGTATAGTTAAAATTTTTTATGACAACTTTTTAATATGATTTTTTAAATTCCAATAATCGCTTTATTCCCTTAGCTGTGTTATACACTCAAATCAAGGGTTTTAAAGTGATTACTAATCGTTATCGACATTTTGTACTTGAGAAACAAATATTTTTTCTGTCATTTACTTTTATACCAAAGGTAAAGAATACAAATAATACGAAAACTGAGAAAACCATATTAATATTATATTAAATTTCTTACGTTTGACGTTTCTGTCATCCCAACCATGTCTACCGTGAATATGCAAATAATCATGAAAAGTAAAAGGTTTACTTATCGATTATTTTCTAATCTAGATTGTAATCGTAATCAATTAGTAATTACTTTTTTGGCCAAGTAATTGTTAAAATGAGTTAATTGATTAAAAATCGTAATCGTAGTTTAAAAGCTCTTACTCAAACACATTCTATACGAATATATTTATTCAGTTACAAAGTTCAAAGTTCAATGGTTTGCTAACGACACGCACGCACAGAGCACTTTAGACAGGCGCAAAAGCGCAACGCAACTTTCAGGCTTTCATATTGGATTGAAGTCCTGTCATCGTCGCTCGTCAAAAATTTCAACTCTGGCACTCAACTTAGCTTTTGGTATTATACAACCATGCATATTGTATGTGCATGTAGGTGGGAAGGTGCTGGTAATAGATTTTTTTTTTTTGGTTTTAAATTGTTTTGAAGTCACCATGGCATTCAATTTAAAATTTATTTTGAATAGAATAAATTTTAGAACTTGATGTCATTGAACCAAAAATATAGGACAAGAAGGCATAATTTGGCATGGTTATGGTTCCCATGTGGTAGTTCCCAAGTAATATTTAAATCAGGATCGTTTTCAAGGCGTGACGCAAAACTTAAATGTAAATGTCAGATTTTTCTGAATTATTATAAAAAAGGTTTCCGTTTATATATTGAGTTTCTTGGAAAGTACCCAACCCAACAGACTAAAACGAGCTTCCAACTAAATAAACCCCATAATCTCATAAAAAAGGGTTACCGTTTATATTAATTTTCCTGGGAAAGTTCCCAACCCAACCGACTTAATCGAATTTCCTACTTAGTAATCCCTATTGCAAGGATTGGTTATTTAACACTATTTTAAGCTATATTTCCTCGTATCCACTGATAAAACATATAGCAAAGATATCGTCGTGAATATAAAATTGCAGACCTTTTTTTTTTTTGATTTTTGATTTGATTGTCGTTGTCATTGGGTACAGAAATAGGCTTAAATCTATTAATAGATGTCGGCTACGTCAGCGTGCCAACTTTTGAACCGAATCCCAATAGTTTGTTTGATCGATAGCTGAAATAGCAAAACTGGCAACAAAAAATCACTGCGATTAGCAACCGTTGTCCATTCAAATAGTAAACTAGGAAATACTTAACGCTCTCCGCGTTGACGACACAGTTACTTAAACAATTCCTCAAACAGCAATCAATTAAATTCTTTCAATATAAACCGCATTAATAACTACTAAGTATCTCTGCATGCGACCCTATTTTTCTTTCAGTTGAAATATATTTATATTAAATAAAAAGAAATCAAAACACTGCCAATTTTGAACTGACAATACAATACAAAACAACAATAAGATGGGCCGCAAAATAACTGTGGCGGTAACAACACTAAATCAATGGGCCCTGGACTTTGAAGGAAATATGGCACGAATATTGCAATCCATATTGGAGGCCAAAGATATGGGTGCCAGCTATCGAACGGGCCCAGAGCTAGAGGTGTGGTAAGTACTAACTATATTCAAATCCTATATAATAGTTGTTAATTATTGTTTTCGCTTTTCAAACAACAGTGGCTATAGCTGTGAGGATCATTTTCGGGAACCGGATACGTATTTGCATTCTTGGGAAACTCTGCTCGAAATAATGATGTCACCGTTTTGGTTGGTTTAAAACAAATACTTGAAGTAAAGAACCTATTCTTATAGATTTTTCTGTTTTTTATTGGTTTACAGCGAGAATATGTTAGTGGATGTTGGGATGCCGGTGATGCATCAGAATGTTGCCTACAATTGCCGTGTGGCGTTCTTTAATCGGCAACTTTTGTTGATCCGGCCGAAAATGGCGATGTGCGATGATGGCAATTATCGGGAGTCACGTTGGTTTACCGCCTGGACAAAAGCGCTGCAAGTGGATGACTATTATCTGCCGCGTCTAATCACACAGCATACGGGGCAAGAGACAGTGCCGTTTGGCGATGCTGTCATTGCCACACGCGACACCTGCCTGGGCTACGAGATCTGCGAGGAACTGTGGAATGTGCGCAGCAAACACATCGATATGTCGCTGGCCGGCGTCGAGATCATTGTCAATGGCTCCGGTAGCTATATGGAGTTGCGCAAGGCGCACATCACCAACGATCTAATCCGGAATGCCAGCTTCAAGGCCGGCGGCGCGTATCTCTTTAGCAATTTGCGTGGCTGCGATGGTCAGCGTGTGTATTTCAATGGCTGCTCGGCCATAGCACTCAATGGCGAGATCTTGGCACGCGGCAAGCAATTCGCGCTGCAGGATGTTGAAGTGACGCTGGCCACCATCGATTTGGAGGAGATACGAGCGTATCGTGTGAGTTTGCGTTCTCGTTGTTCGCTAGCGGCGAGTGCGGCAGCGTATCCGCGTATTCGTTGCGATTTTGAGATGTCGACGCACAATGATATATTCAAGACATCGACGCCACCGCTGCAGCAAGTGCCGAGTCATACGCCCGAAGAGGAGATTGCTTTGGGACCCGCCTGTTGGCTATGGGACTATCTGCGTCGCTCTGGCCAAGGTGGCTATTTTTTGCCACTTAGCGGCGGTGTCGATTCGAGCAGCTCAGCGACCATTGTGCACTCCATGTGCCGTCAAATTGTGCAAGCGGTGCAGCATGGCGATGCCCAGGTGCTCTACGACATACGTAAAATCCTGGCCGATACGGATTATACGCCCGATAATCCGGCCGCACTATGCAATCGCCTGCTGGTCACCTGTTATATGGGCAGCGTGAATAGCAGCAAGGAGACGCGACGCCGTGCCTCACAATTGGCCGGTCAACTGGGCAGCTATCACATTGAGATTAACATCGATCTGGCCGTTAATGCTTTGTTGGGCATATTCAATGCGGTGACCGGTCTAACGCCAGTCTTTCGCACCCAGGGTGGCTGCGCTCGTCAGAATCTTGCATTGCAAAATATCCAATCACGTATCCGGATGGTGCTCGCCTATATTTTTGCTCAATTGATGCTGTGGGTGCGCAATCGGCCCGGTGGCCTGCTGGTGCTGGGCTCTGCCAATGTTGATGAATCGCTGCGTGGCTATATGACCAAATATGATTGCTCCTCGGCTGATATAAATCCCATTGGTGGCATATCCAAAACGGATTTGCGACGTTTTCTGGCCTATGCCAAGGACAAGTAAGTTTCAAATTTCAAATCAATTAATCATATAGAAAAGTAAACTTTCTTTATTTTTTTTATAGATACAACGTACCCGTTTTGGATTCAATTATTGAAGCACCGCCGACAGCGGAACTGGAGCCGCTGCAGGAAAATGGTGAACTGCTGCAAACCGATGAAGAGGACATGGGCATGACCTATGCCGAACTGTGTCAATATGGACGGCTGCGCAAACAATTCTTTTGCGGTCCGTACAGCATGTTCTGCAAATTGATGGCCACTTGGAAAGGTGATCTAACAGCCAAAGAGGTGGCCGATAAGGTAAAACATTTCTTTCGCTGCTACGCAATCAATCGTCATAAAATGACCGTATTGACACCATCGGTGCACGCCGAAAGCTACAGTCCCGATGACAATCGTTTCGATCATCGTCCGTTTCTGTATCGCGCCAACTGGAGTTGGCAATTCAAGGCCATCGATGATGAGATCGACAAAATGCAGTCCATTTATACGCCCAGTTCAACACAGATGCGCCCGAACAGCGATGATCTGTTGCTCTCGCATGATATGAGTACGCAGCGTTCGTCGCATTTGGATGACTCGAAGCACTCGTCACCAATGTCGTCGGCATCGCTGGAAGTTGGTGTGTCCACAGCTGGAATGACGCATATCGAAGTGCCGCCTGCTGCATTGGGCAAAAAGCCAAGCGGCTACTCCAAGGTGCATGTGAATGTTCTTGGCAAGATTAAGGATCGCACTGGTATACCAGTTTAAAATTGGATTGTTGCAGCACTTTTAGTGTCTTATATTCGTATCGTTCACCTAAAACCAAAATACTGTTAAAGTTATACACAATTTGTGTTTTTTTTTTTTTTTTAGATACTATATACACATACAATTGTACAATTGTATACTTTAGATACATTTGTCATATATCTATGTAGGTGGATATACAATTTGTAAATTCCGCTTATATAAGAAGAGGAATTGGAGCTTAGAGTTCTAGTCATATCGTAGTGCATTTTCATTATACATATTACTTTTTTTTTTTGTTTTTTAGAAATACTTCCATACATTCATAGTACAAGCAAGCAAGCAAACCTAGTGCCCTTATTTCATTAGCAATTAGTAGAACTAATATCATACAAAATAAAATAAACATAGAAATTCTACGACCTTTTTGACTAAAGTGCTTAACTCAAAATTTTTAAATAAACTTTATCAAAATACATACAAACAAGCAATTTGTTTATTTATTAAACAGAATATTCCCTTTCAATATGCAATATAGTGTTATCGTTTGTCTTGCTATTTTTTGTTGCAAAATTTATGATCGTGATAAATACGCTTACGTTCGATCGCGATTTAGAAAAATTAAATTTCACTGTAATTCTTAAATTCTTAAAATGTGTATATTTACATATGTCTGTATGTACATGTTGGTATAATTTATGTTGATTTTCGTCTTGGTTTTGTATATTTTTCGTTGATTTCTCAGCGTGCATACGCAGTTCTTTTCCACGACAGTTTTATTTCTTCTGTTTCCTTTTATATTTCGCTTAATAGGCAAAATATCTACATACATATGTACATACTATACACTTCTAATCAGTGTGCAAAGAAATATATACAAACATAAATCCCTACTTGTTTATGTACTATGGCTCAAAAAAGTTATGATATACTAAAGTTTATGCTGTTATATTATTATGTGTTAAAACAAAATTTAAGATACATTTTTTAATTCATAATGATTTTTTCAATATGTTTTTTACTTATTAGCTAAAGCTTAAGAAATGCCTTAAATGATTATTATAATTTTTCTTCGGTTATTCGCATTCCAACAAACTTAAGAAGCTGCTGTCGTATACAGACTTCTTTCTGCTAGTGTGCATAACACATATGTTTGTAGATATGGACTCACACGCTGAGAGATACACCGTTTGATAACTGTCAAGATAAGTGTGTATAATTTAAAATAAATATGTATGAACAAAGGCATGAGCATATGTATAAGTGTATGAATTCATCTCTTTATGTTGTATGTAACAGTAAATTGCATACATATGAACGTATGAACGTACACAGTTAGCATACAGTCAACGTGCTAAAATTAGTTTACTTTGTGCATTTATGGTGTGCATACATACATTTGTGCTTGTGTATATTGTGTTATGAATTTATTTCACTTTAACAGCAACTGTGCGTGTATACATATACATACATTTGTACATATGTGTGTATGTATGTACATAAATAAATGCTTGAGTTAATATAATCATTGAGAATATGCCTCGTATCAAGAGCGATTTCAAAAGCGTAAGCTTACGGCACCGGCTGCTATTGTATTTACATACATATACTATCAAAAACGATTATCAGCCGGCGTCGAGTGACTCTCGTCTAGTTACTTATTCAGTTGTTAACTCAGTCGCATTCCGAGTCTACTACACGATAAACATGTCGGGCACCGTTAAGAAAAGTCAAAGATTAGCCATATTCGACTGTGATGGCGGAAGCGATGATGCTTGGGCTCTACTGTTGCTTCTCCATGCCGAGAAGTGTGGACATCTTCAGCTGCTGGCTATAACAACCACTGGCTGTGGCAATACAACCTGTGATAATACTGCCCGCAACATGAGACGAATTCTTATTGCCTGCTCCAGGGAGGATGTGAGTGCATAAAGTACAGTAATTTAAGCAGAATTATCACTAATAGATAAAGTTGATCTTTTGCTATGAAAACTTAGAAAAATTCATGAAGAAAATCAATAGTAAGGGACACATAGTGTTTTAAATAGGTAATTACCCACCCCACGTTTGATTTAATATGAAAATATTTCTAAGGTGCACTTAAAAAAAAATTTAGTTATGAGAAATGTCCGAGCAATAGTTTACGTGCTAAATATTAGATTTTTGAAAGAAAGATTTCGGTTATTTTTATTTTTAATAATAGCTTGAGCAGTATTTTAAGTGATCCTTTATTATATGACAATAATTGCTTGATTTTCGATTAGATTCCAATTTATTTGGGCGCTGTTGATCCGCTGGCCACTAAAGTAAATGATGAGAAAAAGTATGTGCATGGACTCGATGGATTTGGGGACTGCCTCGATTCGGATAGTTCTGTTAGTTTATCCAGTTTCGTGCAGCCAGAGCATGCGGTGTTAGCCATAAAGCGAATGTGCGACGAGCGACCGAAACAAATTACAATTATTGCGGTGGGGCCGCTTACCAATTTAGCAGTGGGCTACACGATGTATGGCGAAGAGTTTGGACAGCACTTCAAAGATATCTACATAATGGGCGGTAATTATCAGGGCGTGGGAAACTCATCACGCTCCGCCGAGTTTAATTTTCATTCAGATCCGGAAGCAGCCTATGCCGTGCTTCTAAAGGCGCGCTGCCCAATTATCATACTACCATGGGAACCTTGCACCAAGGAGCGCTTTAACATATCTGTTGTAAGTATAACAAAACTCTTTGTCTTGATGATTAAGCCTAATGAATTTCTTGTTTTGTTCTAGAATTGGCGATTTGAAGAATTTGGTAAGCAAGCTGCTGCAATTGAACACAAAGCAATCAATATTCTTACACGTGTTGACAACGCACTGTGTAAGCGTTTGCAGAAGATTGGATTTGATAATTGGATTCCATGTGATGCTTTGCTGGTTGCTGCTTGGCTCTTTGAAGATCAATTTGTGAAGAAGGCCAGCACTTGGCATGCAACTGTTGATCTTACAGGCACGTTTACACGTGGCCAAATGGTGCTCGATCATTTGAAGGAGCGTTTAAAGTTTCCGGAGAATGTGCGCATTATTGAGCTGGTCGATGCTGAGTTCTTTAAACATATTGTCGAGTGGATAGCTGGGTTGCACAATACATTAGATTCCAAATAACTGCACTTACGTATAAGTACAGTTTACACACAAGCTGCAGTGCTTTAACATACAGAAATCACACGTGCATATGTACATACAAACATACATATGTACATACGTATATTTGTATTTGCACACTCTGTGTTTTCTTTCGTCCACTAACACCAAGCATCTTGTCTATTTTCCTGCTCTCGCTCTCCAGCATCAGTCCTCTCCCGCTCTCGTCCGCTCTTATTCATCGTAATTGCTCTCTCAATCTTTACCGTTTTGTCGTGCTCATTGCATTGTTACGTTTATACTTATGTACCTGCACCCTTCTTCAATTTGTTATATGTCGCATATTAATTGCGTTTTAAATTATTCACATATTTTAAAATGCTTGTCTGCTGCAGCAAAAATTGCAAAACGGTTGTTACAACCAACCAAGATTTTATTTTATGTAGATTGTGTGACAACATGATCCACATGAAATGTACTGGCTTTACTGCCAGAATCAGGGACTGCTTAGTTGCTGACACAGGCCTAAAATGGTGTTGTGAGTCCTTTCCTATATATCATTTAATATTATGCTTGAGTCAAATTTAAAAAATGGCAAGATAATGACCAAATCTCCGAAGCGTAAAAAAGACTTCGGGTTCTTATCTCCCTACTGTCCCACCTGTCTTACCCACCAAACTATTTCTGTTGACTAGCATTAATATTCCTACGGTTCCTATTGCTAGCCCATTAATGTTATTCAACTCGCCATCAAGAAGTCGCTCTTATAACCATACCACTAATAACCCAACCACTTGTAACCCTACCACTAAAAAAGTCGCTCTTATAACCATACCACTAATAACCCAACCTTACCTTACCACTAATAAGCTTACCATTAATAACCTTACCACTTATAACCTAACCACCGATCCTATGCTTAGCTCTACGGTTCAACAGCTTGTGTGTATTAATCTTATTGTAGGTGCAGTATATAATAGCAAAGTGTTATTTAATTTTTGTTTAAACATCGTGTCATAATAATTATCTAATTTAGATAATAAGATAAAACTTTTCACGTGATCCGAAATAAAAAATAAATTTGTTTACTCAAAACGTAAATCTTCATGCTTGTCATCTTCGGTTAACCTCGATTATACGAAAGCAGGTTTCGATCAGGCAGTGGCCGATCTATTTGCTGAGTATTACCAATCAGTAAGTATACTCATCGAGTTTAACTTGTTGCAGTAATTCCTATTATTATCCAATCCCAGTTATTACTGAGTGTGCGCTGCTAAGTGAACCCGGCTGCTTGCCTGGTCCTGATAAAGTGGCAGGTTGTATTCTTTAACTTACATCGTTGCTCAAGCATCTATTTAATTTATGAACCATTTCGTGTTATATGCTTGGACGACAAAAAGCTTCACTCCATTGTCTTTTTGGAGGCCTCAAACTAAGAAGATCTATCCTTATATCTTTATCTTATCGTAACCACTAAGTACAAACCTAAATAACCTGGTCTGATTGGGTTTTTCCCAATGAACGCAAAAAATGTTGGACTATTAATTTTCTTTTTAAATTTTCCAGAGCTATAACGTTTGATTTAAATATAAACATATACATATATAATGTTTTACTTAATTAATTTTATCTATTTTTTATTTGAGTTTACTTTGACTTATCGATTGATTTAATACATAAATTGAAAAATCAAAAAATAAATAAATAATGTACATATGCATTATACATAAACATTCATTTATTGTTATTAGTTTAATTGAAAATGTGGATATTTTGCGGGCTATATTCTTTATCGAAATACAAATAAATCGATTTACAACCTCAACGACGATACGAGTAAGTTGTTACCTTAAAATACTTTTGGCATGTAACGGCAGTGAGTAAATATCGGACAGCACTAATACCTGATTCTGGCCGTCATAGTGGTCGATTTCGTGTCGTCAAGACGCATGCAATTTGTTTTTATATTGTTTTTCCAAGTGATATCGGGCCTGGTGTTGCTCATAATTGTTATTCATTATATTTATTATATAATAAATGCAATTACCGGCGAATTTCATAATTTATCAGAGTCACGGCAAAGACGAACATCCGCAATAAGTCCCCAAATACCAGAGAGCAGCGGAGCATTTGTCAACCCAGACCCACTTGCAACAACAAAAGATTACAGGATAACTAAGGCTTCAGATACCTTGAGAAAATATTGCCAAGCTTCTTCGACAAGAAAAGCTATGCAAACAAATGATGATGCAAAGTTTATTAAAAAGTGAGTACTTACAGTTCGAGTTATGCGTGCCATCATGAGTCTCAGAACAAAAATAAAACATTCAAGTGCACACATACAAACAAACATTTGTAAAGAGACAATGTGTATTTGTTTGTTGTCAAGTATGTATGTACTATGTTTGTCTGTATGGACTTAAAAGTAAAGTAGACACAGACCAAAATCAAAACCCACTCACCTTGTTGAATGACTTTAATACTACTTGCTATCACTCTTGTTATTATCGATTTTTTCGCTTGCCCTAACCGTTGTTGTTGCCCTTTCTTTGTGTGTGCGTATTTCAAACAGAACTGCAAGCAAAACCGCAAACATTCTTATGCATATAAAATTATGATAATTATCATGTTAAATCGATCGAAGAAAAAATCAATCTTTTGCCTTACCCAACGAAGATGATGTTCTTTAAAATTTTTTTTTTAAATTTTAATGAAATCTATGAAACAAAGCAAAAAGCTAGTGCACTCAACCGTTCTCCAAACAACTTTTTTGCAATGATTGGTAATTGAAAAATCGGTGACTCACGTAAACTAGGCTAGAAATTTGTGGAATAGAAATAAAACCTACACACAATCACATATTCACGAACCAAGTTGCTGCTAACCATAAATTAAATGTTGTTAATGTGACAAAATTACTTCACTTTTACAGACGCTGGAAAGGTGGATGCATTGAACCGCATCCCACGGATAAGGCTTTAATAGTCAATTACCAGCTAGAGGCGACTGTTTTTGGCGAGCCCAACAATCCCATGATTGAGGAGAAAAAGGTTTGCTCACTTGTGATTTTAATATAAGTATGATTATTCAAATTATGTTATCACTACAGAACTGTCAGAAAATCATACGCTTGCGTTCGCTGAATGCCAAAACAGATCCAAGTATTCTGGCTCGGGAAGTGGTTGACAAATGTGAACTTATACACAAATCGCAATTAAACGATGTGGAACAAATCATTTTCTATTTGAAAAACCGCAAAGACAACACTAGCAATGGTAAGTAACAGTTTGAATGCCTGCCCTGCACATATTGTAAATTCCTTCATTTTTTATTTACAGACATTGCCGACCATCCGCATGCAAACAGTCGAAGATCAGCGGCGTTGCATACATCGCAAACGCGCTCGGCGGCACGATCTCATAGCAGTGTGGCAGCCATACCCAGTAACACCATGGTAACGGGGTCAAACGGGACTGCAACAGTACCCATACCAACGGCGGATGTATCTATCAACAACATTGATGAGTATGTGGAGCTGCTATACGAGGAGCTAAGTGAGCGAGTACGCGGCTCTGCCATGATACTGCAAATGGCCCGCAATCCCGATAATCTGGAAGAGTTGGAGAAAAATGGTAAATAATTTCTTTACAAAGGATTTATAATCAAATTCAAAACTCGTCAACTAATTGTGTTTTTTGTAGAGGCCTGCCTCAGTGCACTGTCCCGAGTGCTACGCGAAGATTGGCGCAAAAGCTTGGATCTATCAACGAACATCATTTATATATTCTTTTGTTTCTCCACCTATACAAAGTTCCATCCTCTTATTGTCCAGTACAAAGTAAATACTAAGGAATATTATTTTTAGCGCGCTCATCTCATTGTCATCTTTGTTACAGATTGGATCACTGTGCATGGATGTCATTGACTATGAGCTGCGACGTTACGAAACTATGCGTAATGAGTTGGATATACGTAAGCATCCCAACGGCTCGGCGCCAATGTCAGCCAAGGCCAGCAAAGAGAAGCTGAATCGTAGTACTGACGATGCTCTGGACATTATGAACGAAGAGAAACCTAAGGAGGTCTGTGTAGAAAAAAAAACCAATATCAATTTGTAATTGCTAAGTAATAGAAATATTTATAATGATACAGATGGAGCCACCACGTCGCCGTATTCCTGAGCTTAAACAGCGCCCCAAATCAGGCAATTGGAGCAGCTTTCATGGAACAATGTCCTCATCGCTTATTCGAAGTCAAATACTCAACAGCAGCTATCATGAGGCGCTTTCTGCCGGAACCAATTCAAATCCCAATGCGAATGCAGTGGAATCCATATATCCAGTTGAGATGAAGGCACAAAGCAACGAATCTCTAGATCAAAACGATCCCAAAGCTAAAAAAGAAGAAATAGAACGACTGAACAAACAGCTTAAGATATTTGCCAAGAAACAAGAACAATTGCTTCGCGTTGCCTTTTATCTGCTGTTGAACATGGCAGAGAATGTCAAGCTAGAGGAGAAAATGCGACGAAAGAACATTGTGAAGATGCTGGTTAAAGCGCTCGATCGTCAGAACATCGATTTACTGATGTTGGTCAGCACGTTTCTGAAAAAGCTGTCCATCGTTGCCGACAACAAGGATGAGATGTACGCCTTGAACATTGTCTCAAAGCTACCGCGTCTCTTTCAAAACGCACACACTGACCTGGTTCAGGTAACACTCAAGCTAGTCTTCAATTTGTCATTCGATGCTACACTCCGTCGCAAAATGGTTGGTGCTGGTTATCTGCCCATGCTGGTTATGTTCATCAACGATGAGAAGCATCACGGCATTGCCGTTAAAATACTCTACCATATGAGTCTCGACGATAAGGTCAAGTCAATGTTTACGCACACCGAGTGCGTACAAATGGCAACGGATGCCATCATATTGAATCTCAATGTAAAGGTCGATTTGGATCTGATAGCGCTTTGCATTAATTTGTCATTGAATCGACGCAATGCACAGATTATGGTTGAGGGTCAGCGTCTGCACAGTCTAATGGATCGTGCTTTCAAGTACCAAGATTCACTTTTGATGAAGCTACTGCGTAATCTTTCACAGCACGAGTCGCTGCAGCTGCAATTCATCGACTACGTAGGTGATCTGGCACGCATTCTTGCTATCTGTGACGATGAGTCGTTCATTGTCGAGTGTTTGGGCATATTGGGCAATCTAGCTTTAACGGACCTGGACTACTCACAAATACTGCAAAATTTCCAGTTAATACCCTGGATACGACAACTGCTAGTGCCTTGCGCCCGACTCGATGATCTTGTGCTTGACACCATCGTCTATTTGGGCACATGTGCCTGCGATGAGCTTTGTGCGCTTCTCTTTTGTCGCGCCAAGGTCGTTATATCACTGATCGAATTGCTGAAGGCCAAACAAGAGGATGATGAGATTGTTTTGCAGATTATTTACGTATTTCAACAGATACTGCGCCACGAGAGCACACGCGAGTATATGATCAAGGAAACTGAATCGCCAGCTTATCTCATCGATTTAATGCACGACAAGAATGAAGAGATACGCAAAGTTTGCGATTATTGTCTGGATATAATTGCGATCAGCGATAGCGAATGGGCTAAGCGTATTAAGGTGAATTTAAATCTTAACTTTCAATTTATGCAAAACCTAAATAATTATTTGAATTTTCGTAGTTGGAAAAGTTCCGTAATCATAACTCGCAGTGGCTATGCATGGTTGAGTCACAGCAGGATCGTGACAATGAACAGGACTATGTAGATAATAGTGAAAACGACAATGATATCGACACCTATATTCGATCTGAGTACTTAGACAACTGCGATCTCTACAGCAGCTCGAATATAAACGAGGCTGACAACGACACAAACAGCAACAATAGCAACAATCCAGAGAGCCCGGCTATGTCCACTTACAGCAGGCCTGTTAGCACGTAAGTAAATCAATATAATACTAAGCGAAAGTTAATTATCTTTTTTTATACGTTTTCTTTTCATACAGCTATCGGCGCAGCCAGGATCTTGATGAACTATACAACATGACCTCAAGCTCCAAGTCGCAAGGTTCCAGCCAGGGCGGTAATGATAGCAATTATAGGTTTAAGTCCAACAAATCGCTTGACGCTGAGGGCCTACAAGATGAGCTGGCTTAGTTATAAATTACTTCAATTGCAGTGCTGAATTCAACGGCATGATAATTAGAAAGAGTTACGTTATTTAAGCTTCTAGTTTCACTGCGTTTATGTGTAGTAGTTATCTAATATATTTCTGCTTAACTACTCTAACATACATATATATATATATGATCTATTTTCACGCTTATTAGTCCAAGATGTTATATACTTACATACATACATATATTGTGACAGATCAGCTTTGTACTCAAGTCATTTGCAAAACATTTGCGCACAGGCTACATTTGTGTTATATATACATTAATATGATTTGTATTTTTGTTTTAATTGTTTAGTTTGTTCTAATGTCTTTTTTGTGCAATAATAGTATGCAAAGTATTATCGTTTATATGATTTTTTTTGTATTTATTTATTTAATTTTTAACACATAAATATGAATACTTAAAACAAAATCAAATTGAAGTTTTATGCTAAAAGCTGTGGGCAACAAACAAAGAGACATCAAATATATAAAAAGCACTGCGTTTTAAGTTATAATAACCTTACTACAAAATACTTTGATAACAGTATCATGTAGGCATGTGGCTTAGAGTCTGGTTGCAAAGGTGGGCAAATTATGAACATGCACGCTTTACAGTTCTGGAGGTAGATAGTTGTTCGTCAACTGGTCTTTTTTTGTTGATTCTGCTAGTAATTTAGATGCTTGAAAAAGCCACATTATGCCTTAAGTGTACTGTGTTTATTGTCCAATAAGCCTTTTGCTAATAAATCATTTACAATCTCTATTATCTAAAAAAAATATGCATCGCACTTGTAAATGCGAGAGGCTTCATAAATTGTTTAATGTCTGTTTCTGATGTTTTGACAATCCAGTTGCATACACACATACTTAAACATAACAATATTCAACAAACTTTTATAGCTACAGGATTAACTTTATACAAGATAACATTTTGATAAAATCGTAGATTTTCAAAACCTTTTACACAATACAACAACATGATTAGATAAGAGACGAGGTAAAAATCTGTTGTAAAATCTGAGGCAATTTGTTTAAATCCATGCATACGAAACTCTGTCCAGCTGGCATTTCGGTTTTGATTCTGAATAAAGTGATAGTAAAGTATATAAAATTTGTTAAAATACTTTATGAAGTTGAGTACTTACTCGTCGGCCTCTTCAGCTAAACTTCCTATAAAGACGACATAGCCCTTGACCTTAGGTTCACCGCGCTTAAGTGCCGCGGCTAGATCTTTAGGTGAAATACCGTAGCGCGCTAGGTTAGCATCGCTAAGCACAACCACGATGCCATTATCGCAGTCAGACTCAGCGCCAAGAGTGGAGCAAGCCTCTCGTGCTGCCTTAACTGTGCTATCGCCGGACCAGCAGTATTGAGAGTGAGCATGCATCATGCGTATAACCTCGAAGCGCTCCTTGTCATTTTTGGGTGCACTACCCACATTGACAAAGGGCAGCTCAAAGCCTTCGCCGCTATGGCCAACAATATCATAAACAATTTTCTTCTCAAAGCCCTCGAATGCTTCCATGACCATGACTACGGCCTCTAGTTGGCGGTCCAGCCGTCCATCGTAGCTATTAAATCTGAGCAAAAGTTGGTTAGGTATGGTATTGTTTATGCTGGAAGTACTTGACTATTACCTATACATTGATCCAGAGACATCAACGACAAGTTTGAGTCTATTGGGTTTTTCCTGCACATGATCCGCCCAGGGATTCGCTTCGGCGCGGCGCCTATAAATGTTTTTCTCGCCGGTGATGCCCTCAATTAAACGGGTATCGTCCAGTTCACCATGAGTTTGATACTTTTGCCATTGGCGCTCTTTACTCTTGGTCTGCATCGCTTCCAAAATGGCCTTTAGCTGTTGCACCTGCTTGTGATTGGGCTCACTGAACTGGGCATACAACTTATGGTCATGAGCAGACATCTTGATCTCCTGCAGCTTCTGTTCGAAGGCTTTGCGGTTCATTTCACGTGCCGCACGTTTGATTTCCTCGGGAATATCAGCTTTCTCCTCGTCACTCAACTGGTGCACCTTATGCCCTTTGTCCAGGCGAAAGGGTCCCCCCTTGCCGCCTAGACCCGCAGTATCTCGACCACCGCTACCACCGGCCCACGTATTGCCGCCAACATGAGGTTCATTTTTGGGATCCAATTTGCCAAATTTGGGTCCAGAGACGCCTAGCCCACTGTGACGCTTTACAGTCAGCTGAAGCTGCTTTTGCTGACGCAACGTTTGCAGTTCATTCTTGGCATATGACTCGATGGACAGGCCATGCTTGGCCAGCACCTGGGTTACCTGCAGCAATGCCTCTGGCTGGTAACGATCAAAGTCAAGCACATTGCCAACCAACTCGGACATGTTCTCGTCCGGATAACGCTCTAAATGTTTCACAATGCTTACAACTTCACGTGTGGAGTACGGATAGTTAAGGAGCCCCTCGTCCGCCAGGCTGCGCAGCTCGCCAAAAGCATTGACCAACATTCTAAGTGTCTTTGTGGGCACATTAGGTCCGTAACGCTGCAGCAGATAGATCTCTGAATCGGGTGTAGGATTATCGATGGCATGGCAGCTAAAGACGTCGCCTAGCGCCGCAAAGAAATCATTGCCCAAAAATGGAAAACCTGGTCGATTGGCCAGCACAATCAGCCGGAAATCCGGATGCGTTTCAATGCAATTTGGTATCGTTGTAGCTGCCCCATGTGGCACAATGCGCCGACCATCTGATAGCACCATCTCGCCACTCTCGACCAGTGTGCGCAGAATGCATGTAACATTTACGGGCGCCTTGTCCGCCTCATCAATAACGAGCACATCACCAGCCTTGACCGCCTTGACCAGTGCACTGTCCCCAAACACCACTTTGCCATCACGTAACGATGATTGCACCGTAAGGCTGTGCACTGTGGTATCCCGATGCAATTGTAAATACTCACGAGGCCGTTGCATCAGCTCGAGCAGTCGATCGATTAGCTTGTTCTTGCCAACGCCTTGATTGCCCACCAACAGCAAATGTTCACCGATTATGAAGTCTTGGAGCAGGCGCTCTAACAGCATAACGTGCTGTGGCATCTCGTAGAACAGTGTGCTGGGCACCTTGGATTGCTGTGCCAATGACAGTTTGGCCAATGGCATTTCCGTTGCACCAATGCGCAGTTTATTGTCCAACACGCTGATTTCTCGAAGTTCAACGTCGCTATTGGAGCTTGGAGCAATGCCAGCTTGCAGCATTGCTTGTTCTAAGGCTGATCTTGATAGCGAGGGCATAAACTTAATTAGGAACGTATGCTGGAGAGTTTCGTGTATGTTGTTTAGTTCGCTTGCCGGATATGCAGCCAGGCGTCGTCCTATTTTAAGCAACTGACGTGTTGACAGCGTTCCAGCTAGTCCTTGCAGCAGTGGATCCTTGGAGCTGCGCAATATCTGTGCCAACGCTAGCAGCTTTTCCATCTCGGGCTGCACATGACCGCACAGTTGCATAAGCAGCTCTTGCTCTTCACTTTGCTGCAGTGGTCGCAGCTCCTGATAAAGAAACATGCTTAACAATTCTGGTGTGAGCCAGCTGGGCGTACCAGATCCTTGCTTTGGTGGTTCGCCCAGTGCAATGATGCGAAAGGACTCGGGTATGGGCAGCAGACCACGTTCGGTGAGCTGATTTTTGTCATATCCTTGCTGCAGAAGTGCCTCATAGCGATCTAGACGTAGCAATGTTGATCCATCGCATAACTGTATCTCGCGATCGTGTATTAGTCTTTGGATAGCAAGATTAAAATGAACTATTCGTTATTCCAAATGATTCTTGGCGGAAAAAGATCCTTACCTTTGGAGTACCGCCGCTGTGCTTTTGTGTATACTGTGCAGTCCATTGAGTATGGCCACGGAACCGGTTTTCGCAGCACGTATTAAAGGCGAGTCCCGCCAGATTGTGTCACCCTCCACATTTGTGATACGCTGCTGAACCAAATCCCGCGAGGTCATATCCTCATAGAGCATCATCGGCTCGGGAGTTTGATGCAGCAGGCGCAAAAGCTGATTTACAATAGTCATCTTGCCAACGCCCTTCTCGCCCAACAGACAGACATCGCCAACAGCATAGGATTGGAGAAGCGAAGCAAGCACCTGACGTTGATGCGGCAAATCGACAAAGTTGCCCTTTGAGGGCACACTTGATCCACAAGGCAAATTTAATTGTACATTGTCAAGATGTACATTAACGACACCAACATCTTTAAATTCGCTGGTAATACGTTCGATTCTCGGGCTGGGTTTGCGTTGAACATGCAGGCTTGTTAAAAGTTCATTAACACGTTTCTGCTGTTCCGTTGTCAGCATGGATTGGTAGGGATACAGTATTGATATGACATCTTTTAGTGTAAGCGAAGGATTTGATTCCTAAATGGGAGGTAAAAAAACAAGGTAAATTATCGGCGTCAAAGTAGCGAAGTTATTTTACCATCATCTGCACGCCTTGGCGAAGATTATGCAACGGAAAGTCTGGCAGCTGTAGTGCATCGTCGGCTGTTTGAAGGGTCAACGCAAAGGTCAGCAATTGTTTTAATTTTGAAACGGGCAAAGCTGGCGCAAGCTGCTGCAGCTCGTCAAATATTTCCTGAAATGTAGAGCTCAGAATATTTCGCGATTGGAATCGCGAACGTAGCGGTGGATCCAGCGGTGTGCCCTTATATTTCTGTATCGGAAGTCCGAGTGCCACAATGCGAAAGTGCTCAGAGACACGCAACAATCCCCAGTCTTCTAGTTGCTGTTGATTGTGTGTCTGTAAATTAAAACGATTTCTGTTAGCTAGCTTTAATACATGACACGCACACACACACACCTCAAGTAGTTTATCGTAGCGTTCCGGCGCCATAAGGAATTTCCCACTTTCTAGATGCATTTCGCGATTCTCCAGAAGATTGTTCAATACCGGCAGCACATTGCGTTCAGCATGCTCAACACCATCCAGGACCAGAACACGTCCGTGCAGGGCAGCCCGCACTGCAGCCTGATCATGGTATAGGGCAGTCTTATTGTGAATCTCACGTCGTTGCTTAAGATCGCTTTCGGTGGTGTCACGACTTAGCGCCACGTATTCAAGTTCACGATCTGTCACTTCTAGGAACTGCATGACCAGATGTCGCCTCATTGGTCCTGGCGCTCCCAGCAGAAACATATCCTGTTTCAGTGAATCCTTCTGCAGCATCCAACGCAGGTGATGTAGTGCCGTCTGGGTTAGCTGAAGCGTTCCATTCGGCGCATAGTTTACTACGAATATCAACTTATTGTATAGATACGTACATTTGTAATTACATAGTCAAACGAACTTTGATCTCTCTCAATGACTACCAAGACTTACCATATTTATGGGGCACCAAATGTGGCTCCTTGGGTTTAACCAAGTCTATTGTTACATCGCCAATCGTTATTTGAGTGCCATCTTGATCTTTGCCCTCTTTGCTGGCTGTCATGGCCCAGCCTCGTGTCCAGCCATTCCAGTAGCCGCTGTGACGCAACAAGTTGACGCTGCGGGATTGCAAATTTAAAAACATGACGGATGGCACTTCACAAGGGTTAGCGAGTTCCGTATGAGCCAAAAACAACCGTTGCCAATGATAAGTCAAGAGATCTGATTTTGTTTATTTAACGGCCAGACCATTATGTGTGTCAACTTAGCAACGGTTCACCAGCAACGATTTTTGGAACTTAGTTCATGAGTCGGAACCACGTATGATGATTTTTTCATTTATATACGTTTTTCCGCATATACCGAGTAAAAGCTTTATTTTTTGAGAAGCTATAACAAATAGTTTTATAAAGATCTGTCCCTCAGTTTTTTGTGAAAATTAATTAATTCTTAATTAACCTCAACAAGTTCATGTAAAAGGCCTATATGCATGAACAGAACCATTGTCCAACAGAAAGCTGACTGATATGGCAGTGGTTGCATTCATTTTTCATCATATATGTAAATAGGTGTCACTTTTTGTTAAAAAGTTGAAATCGTTGCTAACTTTTTTCTTTTTTCAAAGATAATGGCCTCAGTTGCACGGTAATCGGGGATATAGGCCGCGATTTCTCCATTTATTTGCTACATTAATCATTAAAATCTGTCCATCAATTTTTGAGAAAAATGCATTTATGTATATATTTCAATAAATATATATATCATACCTATCTAAACACATATAATTGCCGCCATTACAAAAAGGCTGCCGGACTAACAAAAATTATTGCTTTATATTGACTTTCTTCGATTAAAATTACCTACTATTAACTAAAAATCATGCATAAATAACATTACTCTAACATTCTTCAGCCATTTACGGCGCACTTTCTGTGTAAATAGCATGTACTTTTTGGCTTTTCAGCCAGACAAACATACAACCATGAATGTAACTAGGTGGCACCTTTTTTACTCAAGAATGAAAATCGTTGATGGTGAAGCGTTGCTAACTTGACACACATAACTGGGTTAATGTTTTTGACAACACCGGGTTCGAGCAGTGGCTGTCACTGTAATGAAACGGTTGTATTTCGATACAACTTAACATTTGAAGTATTTTTTTGTATCAATTTGGCGAATAGCTGACGATATTTAGTATATTTACAAAAAGTCAAATATAACTTATGTGTATGTGTGTAAGCCTAAAGAAATATTAGCTTTTAAAAGTAAACAAAACAATTAAAATTTGAATACCCATGGCCTATAAAAAAAATAAATTTATCTAATTCGGTAGAAAATTTACGAGACCAAAACAAATTTTATCCGAAATAATAACAACCATTGCTTAAGGTTGTATCACGATCAATACTTGAAATTAACTCACCCACAGTCTAGTTTAATTGTGCACTTATCGTATTTTTAATAAGTGATGACTTTAATCGATAACTGACAGCTGTTAACTTTACTGCGCGCACTTTACAGCACTTTAAGTCACACGTGCATTTAAACTGTCTAGGACGGCAGCATTAATTGTGTGTGCTCAGATTTTGTTAAAACTAAATTGACCACTTTAAAAATGGGGAAGAAAAAGATAGACAATCGCATACGCGTTATGATAGAAAATGGAGTGAAACTTGGTCATCGCACCATGTTTATCATCATTGGCGACAAGGCTCGCGATCAGGTACCAATTCTGTATGATATACTCATAAAGTCGACGGTTAAGGCCCGTCCAGACATATTGTGGTGCTACAAAAACAAAGATGAAGCCATTTCCAAGTAAGTTAAATTACATTATTATAGCATTACATTATCGCCAAAACCAAAAAATTATTTTTTGCAAAATTTTTTTTTTGTTACTTTAATAATATTTGTTTAGTCATGGTAAGAAGCGTGCCAAGAAAATTGCTAACGGCATGGTAGATTTAAATGACGTAGATATGTTTGATTTGTTCCGTGTGGGAACCAACATACACGGCCGCTACTACTCAGAGACGCACGCCATACTGGGTACTACTTATGGCGTTTGTGTTCTACAAGATTTTGAAAGCCTCACTCCAAATTTGCTTGCACGCACAATGGAAACCGTCGAGGGTGGCGGCTTGATTATATTGCTGCTGAAGGAACTGCAGTCTCTAAAGCAGCTCTACACATTAAGCATGGCTGTGCACATGCGCTTCCGATCTAAATTTCGAGAGAAGGTCACAGGCCGCTTTAATGAGCGTCTGATCCTTTCGCTAGCCGACTGCAAACGCTGCTTGGTGGTCAACGATGATCTCACTGTGCTGCCTCTCAGCTCCAAGACGATCAATGTGGAGCCAGTTAACGTAAGCAAAGCAATGCAATGCAGCGCAGGCGATTGTGAATAAATTTTATTTCTCTTTTAAATAGCCGATAAAAATTGGCGAATCCGAGAACGACGTCCGCCTTAAGGAGCTAAAGGAGAGCCTCTTGAGTGTGAAGCCAGCTGACGCACTTATTGGTCTCTGCAAAACCCTTGATCAGGGTAACGCAGTGGCCACTTTTATCGATGCGCTACTCGATAAAAGCCTTAAGCCACCAATTGCAATGACTGCCGCACGTGGACGCGGAAAATCGGCTGCTTTGGGTCTTGCCATAGCTGCAGCTGTTGCATTTAACTATGTCAACATATATGTGACATCGCCGCATCCAGAGAATTTGATAACGCTCTTTAAGTTCGTGCTGCAGGGCTTCGATGGGCTTGAGTTAACTGAGCATGTGGACTACACAATCATTCGCAGCACAAATCCCGAATACAAAAAAGCAATTATTCGCATAAATTTGACGCGCGAGAACCGCCAAACCATTCAGTATATAGCGCCCAACGATACACATATGCTGAATGCCGCCGATCTGCTGCTGATTGATGAGGCTGCAGCTATTCCGCTGCCACTGGTCAAAAAGATGCTTGGCCCTTATTTGGTCTTTATGGCCAGCACCGTTAACGGCTATGAGGGCACTGGGCGTTCGCTTAGCTTGAAGCTTATCTCACAGCTGCAACAGCAAAATAATGCACGACCTCCATTAAAATTGGAGGAGCCTATACGTTATCGTCCTGGTGATGATATCGAGCGCTGGCTCATCGATTTGTTGTGCTTGGACACAACCAATGTGGCCAACATCGGTTCAGGCTGCCCGCCGATAACCGACTGTGACCTCTACTATATTGATCGTGATGCACTGTTCTCATACCACAAGGCAGCCGAGTCTTTTCTGCATCGCTTGGTGCAAATTTATGTGTCATCGCATTACAAGAACACACCCAACGATTTACAAATGATGAGCGATGCTCCCAACCATCATTTGTTTTGCCTGCTTGGACCTGTCAAGCGCTTGGATCAATTACCAGAGATACTTGTTGTCATCCAAGTGGCAGTCGAGGGATATTTAAAAAGTTATTACATAAACGCAAAATTGCATGCGGGCATGAAGCCTGCCGGTGATTTGATACCCTGGAACATAGCCGAACAATTTGGTGATAAGCATTTCCCAACATTATCTGGCATTCGCATCGTACGTATTGCCACTCATCCCAATTACCAGCGCATGGGCTATGGCGGTCATGCTCTACAACTCCTCAAGAGCTACTATCAGGGAGAAATGCAAAATCTAGATGATAATCCAAAGGCCAGCTTTAAAGAAGGTAACATATTGTTTTAGATTAAATCTAAAGCTAATTACTTATTTTATTCTTTATTATTATTATTGATTGTTGTTGTTGTTGATCTTAATGCAGCTAATGTCATTGAGGAGATAGAGGATGATGAGGTCGGTCTGCTTAACGAAGAAATACGTCCACGCAGTCGCATTCCGCCGTTGCTTCAACGTTTGCACGAACGCAAACCGGAAGTGGTCGATTATATTGGCACCGCATTTGGCCTCACCAATGAACTTTACGAGTTCTGGTGGAACGCTAAATTTGTGCCCGTGTATCTAAGCCAGAAGGCAAATGATTTAACTGCCGAACACAGCTGCATCATGCTGTTCGCGTTTAAAACAGACAACAACTCTAAGTTCGATTGGCTAGGTGCCTACAACACTGACTTTCGTCGCCGCGTCCTTCGACTGATGGGCAGAAACTTTCGCGAGTTTCCGCTAAAACTCTGTCTGAATCTGCTCAAAAAGAGTAGAGGATTAGATTCAATGCCACTATTGGACAAGGCAACATTAGACGTTCACTTTTTGCCGCATGATTTGAAGCGTCTGGAGGGCTATATTGATCACCAGTGTGAGTTCCGTGTAATTATGGATTTGCTTGGAGCAATAGCTCAGCTATATTTTGAGGGTCGCATCAAGAAATTGCATTTAGATGCAGTGCAGAAGGCGGTTTTTCTTGGTCTCGGCATTCAGGGCAAGACACTGGATGCAATTGGTGAGGAGCTCAAAATGCCAGGCAGTCAGCTGATGGGCGTGTTCTATCCTGCCATAAAAAAGGTCAGTAAATTCTTCCGCATAATAGTCGAAACGTACGTTGAGTCAAACATGGTGAACAAAGAGCAACTGCCGCGTGGCGAGGCACTTGAGCCACTTACCTTGTCTCTCGACAAGGAGTTAGACGAGCAGGCAGACAAGATAGCAAAGAAACAGCGCAGGGAGTTGAAGCGTCTTCAAGCTGAGACGGTTGCTCAGTTTTATATTAAGGGCACCGAGGACGATTGGAATAAGGCGTTGCAGACAAACGGCAGCGGCAAGGGCAGCGGTCTGATCTCAGTCAAGAGGTAAGAGCTACTAGCTATCGATTAAAAAGAGAAAGAAATACCAAAAGACTTTACTTGAAAAAACAAAAACAATGCAATTAATTTTTGGTTTCTGTTTCCTAACAGTGGCGTCAAGCGCATGGACATGCCGATGGAGACCGAAACAGATGCTGGACAGCCACAAATCAAAAAGAAGAAGAAGAAGAACAAGTCACTTCGTGGCAGGGGAAAGTCACTGATTTGAGTCTAAAACTTCGTTGATTGGGGGAAAACATTGCACATAGCATATAGAATAATTTTATAAGTTTTTTGTTAAACGAAACAAAAGGGGTGGGAACGAATTGACATAATCGAAGTTTCCTAACAGTGGCGTCAAGCGCATGGACTCGCCGATGGAGCCCGAAACAGATGCTGGACAGCCACAAATCAAAAAGAAGAAGAAGAAGAGTCACAAGTCACATCGTGGCATGGGAAAGTCACTGATTTGAGTCTAAGACTTCGTTGATTGGGGGAAAACATTGCACATAGCATATAGAATAATTTTATAAGTTTTTTGTTAAACGAAACAAAAGGGGTGGGAACGAATTGACATAATCGAAGTTACCTAACAGTGGCGTCAAGCGCATGGACTCGCCGATGGAGCCCGAAACAGATGCTGGACAGCCACAAATCAAAAAGAAGAAGAAGAAGAACAAGTCACATCGTGGCAGGGGAAAGTCACTGATTTGAGTCTAAGACTTCGTTGATTGGGGGAAAACATTGCACATAGCATATAGAATAATTTTATAAGTTTTTTGTTAAACGAAACAAAAGGGGTGGGAACAAATTGACATAATCGAAGTTTCCTAACAGTGGCGTCAAGCGCATGGACTCGCCGATGGAGCCCGAAACAGATGCTCGACAGCCTTAAATCAAAAAAATAGAAGAGTCACAAGTCACATCGTGGCATGGGAAAGTCACTGATTTGAGTCTAAGACTTCGTTGATTGGGGGAAAACATTGCACATAGCATATAGAATAATTTTATAAGTTTTTTGTTAAACGAAACAAAAGGGGTGGGAACGAATTGACATAATCGAAGTTACCTAACAGTGGCGTCAAGCGCATGGACTCGCCGATGGAGCCCGAAACAGATGCTGGACAGCCACAAATCAAAAAGAAGAAGAAGAAGAACAAGTCACATCGTGGCAGGGGGAAGTCACTGATTTGAGTCTAAGACTTCGTTGATTGGGGGAAAACATTGCACATAGCTTATAGAATAATTTTATAAGTTTTTTGTTAAACGAAACAAAAGGGGTGGGGACGAATTGACATAATCGAAGTTTCCTAACAGTGGCGTCAAGCGCATGGACTCGCCGATGGAGCCCGAAACAGATGCTGGACAGCCTTAAATCAAAAAAATAGAAGAGTCACAAGTCACATCGTGGCATGGGAAAGTCACTGATTTGAGTCTAAGAGTTCGATAATTGGGGGAAAATATTTCATATATATTTATATAACTTATAAAATGATTTTATAAGGTCTTTGTTGAATAAAACAAAAGGGGTGGGAATAAATTGACATAATCTAAATTTTGATAGTGTCCTTATTGGCCTTGGCCGCATCGGCGGCTGCTTTACGTTGATCCCGCAAATCCTGATAGCTAACGCCCACATCTTTGTGCGAGTTGCGTGGAAAGCGCTTGATTTTGGAGCGTTTGCGGGTAACGGCAATTGTTGTGGGCAGCATATTGTTCTTTTGCAGCTGCTTGAAGCGATCTGTGAGCAGATTACTTTCGGGCTTGACATTGCGCAGATTGCCGGCCAAATCCTCGGGCATGTTCAAATCGACATCGGGCTCCTCAAACTTGTGACGCCCCAGACGCTTTGTTTCGAACTTTTTGCGCTCCGCCTTCGATTTGCGTCGCTTTTTGAGCTCATTTAGTTCCTCGGCTTCCTCTTTCACCTCATTGCGTATGGATTTGATTCTGGAAAATGTTTTGTTTCGATTAAGTTGAACTGACGGATACTCTAGCTGTGGCTTACCTTATCAGATCTGCATTTTGTCGCTTAAGAGCCTTCTTCACCTCATGCAATTGTATAAGTTTCTTTTGTTTGAGCTCTTTGTTGCGTGCCTGTCTGCTTTTCTTTTTGTTTTCAACCGGCGCATTAACTGTATGATAGGCATTATTATTATTTGCGTCGTCCTGTTTCTGTCCAACAACTTGCTCCTCATCTTCCTCCGATTGTGAGTCATTGTCATCGTCCTTGATGCCTTCGCTCATTTCTTGAAGGCGACGCATGTCACGCTCCTCGGGCGTCACCTTGCTAAACATGCTGGTGGTGACCCGCTTGAGATGCTGCTCCTTTTTGATAATGCCCGCCTCGCGTTCACAAACCTGAGCAATCAGTTCCTGATGCGCCTTCAGCGACGGATTATAGCTCGTGCCCGGATGTGGCGCTTCAAACTTTCTGCAAATAGTTGACACAAATAACATGTTAATTTATCATATTCTTGTAACACTTGCGAACAAGTTAATTTTTACTTGGCCTTGATGGTTTTGTGGCGCAGGCTGGCATGCGTTTTGACAACCTTGCGGCCGACGTTGCCGGCAATGTGCACGGCCAGATCTCGACTAATCCAACCCTTTTTGTCCTTAAGACCGGGAATTTTGTCGCGAAAGTCCTCATTCTGCCATATATCTTTATCGATTGTGATATCCTTCTTGCCACTCTTTCTTTCTGCCAAACGCTGCTCCAGTTTGTCGTAGTAGAGCTTACGGTCTCTGTTTGCCTGGCGATGTTTGCCCTTGGTTGGACAGCTCACCTCTAGCTCGATATTGCGGCCATTCTTCATCGGTCTCACATGGTTGCTATGTTGTATGTAAAGAGCAGTTATTTTGTATTTAATCAACTTGATTATATTCCAATGGTTACCGCTTGACAATGGGATCCTGCACTTTTGATGTGTTCTCTAGAGCCTGATGACTGCGCATGGGTTTCAAAGCATTTAGTTTGCGCTTTTGCTTGACTGTCAGCTGGCTGGGTGCGCTCTTAAGCGGCGATGCATCAACTACAAACAGATCCTCATTCTGTTTGTCCGTGAAGGTGCTGCAAGTGCAAAAAAAGAAAGCGAGGGCGTGAAACGTGCATTGTTTACAAATCTATTGTCCATTGGCTTACCCGACGCGCTCCTCCTGACGCTTGTCTTCTAGAAACTGTTCGACATCCTGAATGTCTGTTTTGCGCCAAGCAGATTTATTTTTTTTTGAAATGCGCTTCTTCTTTATTGGTGAGACTTGCGCAGCCATGGCGCAACAATTGCTGTTTTCGGCGAAAACAAAATTCAACTCAATTTAAACACGTGCAAGCTGCGAGCGTTGGACAGCACTTGATTGAAAATGATATTTGGTAGGATATTAGACAACACTGAACGCAGTGCTGTGAAATTGTTGCTGGCAATCAGCTGTGTGGTAGGCCATACACGATACGACTTCAAACAACTGTTGCAAGGGTGTGTGTTGTGAGATAAATTGGATGCTGCACCGGCAAACTCACACAAGCATAAACAGATTGCTGTTGCATTAAAATGCAGGTACATAAACGGGCATACGTTTTTGCTTACCTAACATGACTGTGACAATCAGCTGTATGCTGGGCCACACACGATACAATCAAAAACTTTGCACTGCCGATTGAAAATACATCACTAACATATTTTATGTATACCGTACTCCTTGAGAGCACGCACAGTAAGGTAAGATTATCTGTGCTGTAAAGGCGTGTGTTAATAAAAGAGCGGATTATTTTTTGGCGCTAAATTTGTGCAGAATTTGTGTAACCAAAGGTAAGTTTGATTGACGAGTGCACTCCAAATACCGTACAGTCGCTCTCACAGCGTTGACCACGTCAGACATAAATTAGCGTTCGCCGGTTAATTGATAATTATTGCTGTTACGTTAGGTAAAGTTACACATACACACATACATACACATGTACGTACATATGTGCAAATTGTGAAGTGTATCAAATACAACGCAAAGCAAATGTAAATAAAAAATATGATGACCACTTGTTATCAATAACAATAACAATAACAAAATCTCAATTTCAAACCATTTGAATAAACTTAATAGTTCAATTTTATATAATTGTTTGTAGTAGCAAAGATGAGCGAGCCAAAATTTGCAGACATCTCCGCCAAGTTCAATGAGGAAACATTAGATGAGATCATTCAGAATGCTGGCGGCACTAAGCATACCTCGTACAAGTTTGGTGAGGGCGGCAAGAAGGGTGACTCCTATTTGAGTCGCGTGTTCCGCCTGTGCGTTTATGGCTTAAAAGAGCCCGAGGGCAAACAGCTGGAGGTCCATGTCGTTATCAAGGGCATGCCAGCCAATATGCATCGACGTCGTCTATTTCGTTCCACCGACTTCTTTCGCAATGAGATTAACTTCTATACGGAGGTCATACCAGCAATTGAGGCGTTCCAAAGCTCACGCAAGACCAAGCCAAAGAAGCCGTTCGTAGAGTATCCCAAGTGCTATGCATCCTTGTGTGATGGCATCAATGATTTCATAGCACTCGAGGATGTTGGTACGCGTGGCTATCGTTCGCCAAATCGGTAAGTTAAAAGGGCTAACTCCTTGTAGATTTTTAATTCTTGCACTTTTAGTCAGAGTTACATTCCGCTGGAGGATGCAATGTTGACGATGCGTACAATGGGTCGCTATCATGGCGTTGCCTTGGCTTTCAAGGCACTCGATGCCGATAATTTTGAGAAGGCCGCGGAAGCTCTGGAGGAGACTTACTATGGTGAGCATACGCGCGAATGGTACAAGGATTTTCTGGTGCTCGCCCAGAAAGTGGCCACCGATGCGGTGGGCAAAATACTGCCCAATACCAAATACGAAACGTTGGCCACTAATTTTCTGCAGCCACAGCTGTTCGATGATCTAATCGATCTGGTGTCCACACGCTCCAAGCTGAGTGTGTTCGGGCACGGTGATTGCTGGACACCCAATTTCCTTACACGCTACAATGACGAAGATGTGCCACAGGAGATAATCATTATTGATTATCAGTTGGCGCGTTGTGCATCTGTTGCTTTGGATATTACCTTCTTCATATACTCGTGCACCAGCCAGCAGTTGCGCGAGGAGCACTTTGATGAACTGCTGCGCGCCTATTTGGAAAGCGCCCAGGAACTCATCAAGGATCTGGGTGGCGATGAGGAGTCGATCATTTCGTGGGACTCGCTGCAGGAGGAGCTGAAGGAATTTGGTCGCTTTGGCTGCGGTATGGGCATTGAGTCTCTGCCCATGTCCTTGATCGAGGACGAAGAGGTGGCCGATTTGGATGCCATTGTTGAGAATGCTGTGCTCACCGATGTCTGGAACATTAAACCGTTCGAGGAGCCCGCCAAGCAGCAGCGCATTGCCGACATGTTTAAGCATGCCATTGACCAGGGCTACATCAAGTAAAACCAGTCAATTCAACACCTTTTCGTACAATTACTACTCACACAGCCAGATGCACTACTAGTTCTATACTACCTATATATTGTATATGTCTGCTACAGTCGAACCTCATACACACGAAGCTTTCTATATGCAGAACACTACAATTTGGTTCAATCAAAAATGCGTTCTATAAAGATTCGTTGTATGGTAATTCGACTGTATTTGTATTTTGCCCAACGAGAGTTTGTCTCGGCATTTGTAAACGTATTGATCAAATTATTACTGACACTACTAGCTACACAAACTCAAGTACTAACGATTTTATCTTAATACATATTAAGTTATTATATATCGGCATATAAACGCATAAATATTTGCAAAACTAATTGTCATTGCTGATGTTATTATTTATTTAGTATAAACTGCGATATCAACAAAATGGATAAAAACTAATCTATAATCGAATCTACTTATATGATATATGTAGTTGATTTTTGGAATCGGAAGGAGGTTCTTAAACATAACAAAGATGTTTTTCTTCGCGCTTCAGTTCATTTTTTTAATATGTTTCGTGCCAGACTTTAAGTATGCAGCGAATTATGACTTTTGCCGCATCCGTTACCTGTGCCAAAATAATATTTGAATATGTCGGAATTGTTTTAATGTATCGAACAGGATTTCTTTTTAATTACAGCAAACAGAATACTCAAATGGTGTATTTGTAGAGTACAATTATCAAATACTTTGGAAATGTGCGCGTGTGTTAACCGGTACAGTGTATTAGAAAGAGAGTGAGAGAAATGAGAAATGAAGCGAAGTGAAATTTTAGTGAGAGGTATGCCACCCCCATGATCTCTCGCTGTGTGCTGCTCGCTCTTTTGCTCACGATCAGCATTGAGAGAACTCGATAGTGCTGCCGAATAATCAAGAATCAAAACCAACATAAGTTGATTATAAACAAATTTTATACTTTTGAATATATTTCATATTACATTAATGTTATTGGCATTATTATATAAAGATTAGTTAGAGATGCTTATCAAACAAAATATTTAAGATTTTTAAGGTTAAAATCTAATACTTGCTATCATGATAACATTTAGGGCATATTGATTTAAATAGCTTTCTAAAAATCCATGATCTCATTTTGTCAGCTACAATTTATATTCTTGTTGAACTTATGTAGAATTTAACACTTAGTTTGGCACTCATCCAGATCGACGATCGAAATGTGATTATTACAATTCTTTTATGGTACGGATCCTTTCTTTTATTTTATTTTCAGAATTTTTAGAAATATAATTTTTATTTGTATTCAATCGCACCTTCACGAAAGTATATTTAACGGAAAAAATAGCTGGGCCGGCAACACTGGCGTCCGACGTTGCTTAAACACGAGCATCGCTGGCGTTGCCTGTCTCAGTCTCTCCACGAACGCGACGAGCTGCGGATCATCGCTGCGATTGTCGTCCGTACCGAGTGGTAGTTCTTAAATACCATAACAAAAACGTATTATTTATTTTTTTTAATTTTTTTTTTTTGCATAAGCGCATGTGGAAAACGCGACGGCATTTGAAATGATGCCATTGCCATGTCTGGTTTTATACTTACCTAGATGCCTATATACATATATGTAGTACGATAATACTATACATACATGCAGATACAGATACAGATACATATGTATTATATTCTCGATGCGGTTAGGCTTAGTGATTCGCGAGTGGTATAATTTTTTTTTGTATTTTTATTGTTATCGCCAATGGATGTTTTTTGGATGCACCGCACCACTCGAGGGAATCCATCAAAAGTCCACAGATATGTACAAAATTGTGTGAACGAAATGCTAAAACGAGAAAGTTGCATTAATTGTGAGCGCATTGCGGCTAATAATTGATCGATTGATATATATATTATTGATTGATCGTTCAAAGTGTAACAGCAGCAGCATTCAAGCATTCATCAAATTAAGGCTGCATGCAACAAGTTAAACAAATCAAAACGCCGAGAAAGATTAACAACAACCTAAACATATACATATGTACTAATATTAAAAAAAAGGAGCAAAAAGAAAACCGCAAAACAAACGAGCAAAAAATAACGAACCAGAAAAAAAAATAGTGAGTGATTTATTAAATACGAAATAATATGTAGTATGTAGAGACATAAGGTTTAAGGCGGCAGATCATGATCATATTTTACTACTACTATATATGCACACGGACGGACAAACACACACACACTCACGCACCGGACAAGACAGATGTAACGCAAGGGGAGGGAGGGAGGGAGGTATGAGGGCTTTGGGGTTGCAGACTGAACTCATAAGCTTTGTGGCACGGCAACGATTATGGTTATGCCCTGTTTCGGAAGCAGACCGTCGACAGTTGATGATGCTGATCATCTCTCGCCCTCTCTTTCTCTCTCTCTCTCGTTCTCTCATTGCCGGTATATGTGTGTGTGAGTGTGTGTTTTTGCTGGCTTGGGGCTGAAGTTTCTGAGGCTGAGTATGCAGCCAAAATGGAATGGAATTAAATTAAATCAAATGATAAAAAATATAAATCGAGTGTAGAAACAGTGGCAGCCCTCTGTGTGTGCTCAGCATCGTTCAAAAAGAATACACACACACTCACACATAAACAAACAAAAAAAAAAAAACAAATGAGAATCGGAATCAGAAACAGAAACACAATCATAATCGGAATCTGAATGAGAATGAGAAACCCCCACAGACCGACAACTGAGTAACTGACAAAAACTGTTTGTTGTTGCATTGATGCACTGACATTAGGGGGCACCGTATATTAATATATACAAATACAAATCCAAATCCAACACACACATTCATAGACGCACACAAAACTAATGGATATGCTAGCCGTACACACACACACACACACACACATGCCATAAAAAAAATAAAAAAAAAAAACCCGGGAGCGGAAGGAAAATACCAAAAGGGTAAAACAAGCAACAACAACAGCCAGCCAACAGACCCTAAAGACAGAGTCAAACTGGGGAGAGGGTGGGGAGGAGAGTTTGGTTTACTTGTGTTTGTGCTGTTGTCGGCGCACTTGTTACTTCTGTTGTTGTTGTCTCCTGCAACCGGTTGCAACCATCATCCATAAATAAATACTATATAGACAAATGCATTGAACTCTTCTTCCTCCTGCTGCTGGCTGCTTTCAGTTTGCCATTTGCTTACATAACGAGCGACGCGACGACCCCTCCACATTTATTTCAAATGTCAAAATTCTGTCTTGTAAAAGTTGTAGGTTGGCTTGCCCTCCAAACTGCATCTGTATCCGTATCCGTAAATGTATCTGTTTTCTGTCAGATAGCATCGATTTCACTTCATAATGATGGCAAATCGATCATTATGATTCTCGCCTTGAGTTTCTATTGTTCCAATAGCCAATAGCTTGGCATTTCTCAATATCCTTAGATGAATTTTTCAATTAGATCTACAAAGAAAAGAATATTTTTGATGTTATTGTTAAATCATTTAAAATTTCAATTAAAAAAACTCAAATAAAATACATATTTAGTTTTTGACGCATTTTTTGATTCTTTGATATGAAGTTAGTCTATTTAAACAATTAGAATAACTTTTTATAAATATTTGGCTTTAAACGAAATTGTACAAGTTTAATAATTTTTTTTCAATTTAACATTTATAATAAACTTTTCGTTGGTGTCATTAATCAAAATTTAACATTGCACTGATGTACTATAAACATGTGAAAGTTCCGACATACATAGGTATGTATATAAACATATATGTACCTTGTGGTATATGCCTTTTTATTAAGATGCTGCTGGTCGAACGTCTTCAGTTGTATTTTCTGTTTTTGGCACTTAATATAATACCAAGTACAGTTGGGAAAAAAAATGGAAAGAGTTTTGAAAAGTTTCTGAAGAAATGTATATATTCAAAATTCCTTTAAGTCCTTAGGACCATCATTAAACTGAGCAACAAATCCAATCATAACGTAAACATTTGAATAAGATGCTTTATCTAACAAAAAATCAGCTTAGCTAGAAAATATTTCTTATTACAGGGCGTCTTTGTAGTCCAGCAATAAAAAAATGTAATTTTTTTATATAAATGATTTGCACAAATTGTTTTTGGGGATGATTTGTTGTTGGTTTTGAGCTTGCGGATTGCAAAACAAAGTTAAGTTGTTTTCCTGGTAATTCTGAAGATCATTTTGAGTAGGTTTAAAAAGAAAGAAAAATCTCTAATCTTTATAAAACCATAAGCTGCTCGAAATGACTAATAAAAACAAAAAATAACCAAAACAGCTGTCAGCGGAAACTTTAAGATTGCTTTCAGTGTTTATTTTTCAGAATTGGGATTGCTTAATATTAGGAGATTAGCATTCTTTAGTCGCACGTATGATCGATTTTTATGAACGCCATTTGAAATGTTATTAACAGATTTTTGAGTGGGTTTCACTTTGAGAGAGTTAGACGAAAATGAAAACCAAAAACTAAACTAACTGAAATAATTTCACTAAATTGTTGCACAATTTTCATGTTGTTGTTGTTGTTGTTGCTCATGGCGCGTTTCATTAAATTGTTGTTTCTGTTGTTTGCTCATGGAAACGTTTTTTAATGGTTTGTCGCGCTTTGAATAAAAACACACAACAATGACATGATAAAAAAAAACACACACACAAAAACAAAGGCAAAAGCAACAATAAAAAAAAAAACAAAAAACTAATACTAATAAACAACAAGCATTCAGTTGACATTCTAATAAATGCCACTGGCGACGATTGTCTGTTGTTTTTATTGTTGTTATTATTATTGTTACGACGTGTTGGAGAAATTCCTGAAATTTCTTGAAAGAACTTAAGATCTTGAATAAATAGATATTATTGAAATTTTAGTGGCAATCGTTTCGAAAATTGCGTTAGAAATCCCTAACAAAAGTATTAGCTAAAAATTGCATTTTTTTTTAAGTCAGTTAATTTTTTTTATGTACCAACATTTGAAACTGTGAAATTATTGTAGTACAAATAAACAAATTCATGGTTAATCCAACTAGTACTACTGTTAAAGAACTACTATTAAATAGTTTAGAGATTTTACCAGAGAGTATCAATTAGGGTGAAAAAACTGCCGGTACTACACAGACAGATGGAAAATGATCGCCATCTTTCTATTGTTTCTGCTGATTTATGCCCAAATCACTCACCATGGACACTATAAGCAGCAGGTGGTCCCGAATTTTCCGGTTAGAAAGCACGACGGAGTTTGGGCCAGATCCTCAAAATAAAGAGCTGAGGCATTTGCACAGGATTCAGAGCCCAGATTTCTAGACCGTTTAACACCAGCTCCACTAACTATCAAAGAAAAGTTCAAGTGGCGCTTGAGAGTCCGGAGCAGTCATGTCCCCCGATCGCACCTATTAAAGTAAAAGAAATTAATGGTCACATTAAATAGTAAAATCTCAATTTTTTTAATCAAATATAAGTTATACTGAAATTTCACTATGAACCTTCTTTTTTAACATTAAAACCATTGTGTTTTTGCGGAACATATTTCGTATTTATTTGGCTTTGAAGTTAATAGAAGAGCTTCCGGACCCAATACTGAAACAAAATCAAACCAGTCCACACGGACTTTGCTACTTTATTTCATGTTAGTTTTTTTTGCCGATATTTAATATGATTGTATTTTCTGTGTTCGTAAAATGAACTGTTTTATGTGACATAACGTAGTAGAATTGCTATGAGAGTAACGTAGAATAACAGGAATTTGATATCATCGAACTTAGGAGTAATATACGGATCATATCAAACATCGAATTGAAAGTACCAGTGTAAGTTTGATAGGAAAAGAATACTATTTATACACAAAATTGAATTGAACTCAGAATTAAAACGTTAGATATTGAATTTTGGGATTACAAATTCGAAATTTCTAATCTAAACGGCGACTAAGCCTAAGGTCGTAATTGCATAAACTGAAATACTCAATTTTGTCGTCATCAAATCGAAGAATATGTCATTACTTGATGATCTTAGTACAGTACAGATGTCTGCTCTTTAATTTGAAAATAGATCATATGTATTCTAAGAATAAATTGTGTTAGAATTAAAGATGGTTTGCAATGAACTATAAATTTTTGAGCATGCGTTTATAGTTGAATTAAAAAACGGTTCAACTATAAATTGAAAATGCCATGTCAATTTAAATGTTTTATGTTCATTTAGCTGTTTAACTATGTTTTTTAGTTGAACCAACATTTTTTCAATAGCTAAATTGACAATGTTTCGTTGTTTGAACCCGCTTAGCAGAACCCGCTCGTCGTTGTATGGTACAGCATACAAACGCATTAACATTTATATATACATAAACCATATTGCAGCTAACAAATTGTTTGCTTGATTTATTTTATTTTTTGGCTTGTTTTTGTTTTTGGCAAACATTTCTGGGAACAGCCGCCAGCTGTTGGCCTAAAAATACATCAACCACTGAAGGGTTGTGCCTTATATACAAAGTATTATGTATTCTATGCCCACAATAATCTTGTAATGGCATTTGCACGTGAGTTTTCCTATGAAGCAAGTTGAAATACTCTACGAATCGAGAATTTTGTTTGCTAATGGAAGAATAGAGAAATTCAATATTATTTTAGTAAAATCTTTCTGTGTTTTATAAATATTTTTATATAACAATTGTTGAGTTTGTGCTCAATTTTTGTTCTAGATATATTTGCATCGGTTGTGAATCGCAAGGTTCTATCTTTCAACTCATCCACAAGCGACAAGTGACCCATTTATATTTTGTTGGCTGGATTGTTGGGATAAAGAGTGTGTTTGGCGTTTTTGGTTCAGTTTCAATTATCAGCAAGCTGAGAAAAGAAGAGAAGAAATACAGCAAACATGATTTAAATTGCTGTCGCTGTCAGTTGTCAGACAACGGCGATAACAAACAACAACGGCGACAGCGTCAACAACAGGGAGCTGCACGCCTCCGTCCGTCCATCCAACCATTCGTACGTACGTCAGTTGCACCAAAATGTATCTTATAGATACTATATGCATTTGCGTCTTTATCTCCCTCTCTCTCTTTATCTCCTTCTGACATAATATAATCTCACAAAGCGCACAACGTGAGACACTCGATGTGGCAGCGATTTGTTGTTGTTGTTGTTGTTTGTTTGTTGCTGTTGCTGCCTCAATGTCTCTGCAGCCTTTGGCCTCCATTGCCTGTCGTTGGCATGTGTCGCGTACTACTTGGAAATTCTTGGGTGCAACGTATATTTATATATACAGACACACACACACACACACATATAGAACTTTCCGTGTGCTAAAAATATATATTTTCTACACTTGATTTTCTGGTTCTGTAGTTGACTGCGCTTTTCATCTCATTCCACATGATGTTGTCAACTCTTTCAATTACGTCGGCTACCCCTTTTGACGGCTTCCCCTCTCTCGCTCTCTACCAATCTTTCTTAACCGTCAGCAGCCGTTGTCTTTGTTGCACAACTTGCACGTTATCTATGCTGTAGCTGCAGCCAAGATCAGGAGCAACAACACATGCCAGGTCAGGGACGTGCAAAACTCACGTGGCAAACAGTTTGTGGACAATTTTTCAGATATAACTCATGCTCTATATAAAAAACGAAAACAAGTTTTAATTGAATATTATTTAGGTAGATCATAAGGTTATAAATAATATACTCAACAAAAAAAATACTCAAACTATAATACAAAAACACACAAAATAAATAAAATTTTTGTTTCAGACATTTCACTCTTGTTATTGATTTTGGCAGAAGTACAATATTCGGACATATTCAATGTGTCAAAATACACATGGTTGCGGTCTTTTGTACCTAAAAGAACTATGCGTACCCTTCACATACTTTGAAAATATAATTTTTTGTACTTCGACCAATCATCTGTTGCATTAAATCATTCCTATTTATTCGCATTTAACAGTCGAAAGCAACCGACTGGGGTATACCCTATTGCCTGTATAAAATCGGTGGTGAGAAGTTTGCTTGCAAAGAGAGAGAGAGTACATAGGGGTGTGGTACTTCATTATCTAAATTGCCACAAATTTTGTGAATTCCAGCTTAGAAACTTTTAAGCATATGGCTGAAGATCTATGGAGGATGTTGCTAGATAATTGCCATGAAATTTGTATGCTCTTAAGACTGTGGAACGTATAGAAGAAACCGATTTCAGAATACCGAGAGGCTGAGCTCTAAACTTTGGATGCAGTCTTTTGAGAGATGTTAGTAGCTATCTGCTTACCAAATTTAGTAGCTCTATTTCCAGTTATCGATTTAATCGGTTTTCCAGTGGGTGTAGAAACCCCATATTGACACTTTATCTGTGTCGCCCATAATCAAATATATTCGTAAAGTTTCATGTCTCTAGTCTTATGGGTGTCGAACAAATTGGCGTTTATACAAACGGACGGAAGAACGAAGTAGAAACATGATTAGTATACAACGGGTTTTGAGGGTACCAATAGTTATATGAAGTGCAAAAAATATAACAGTTCAGTTCAGTGTAACAAGATTTAGATTATACTAAATATATACTAGATATATAATATGAATAATACAACAACAACAACAACAAAAGTCTGTTCCCATTTCTAGCTTAAATAAACATATAAGAAGAAGCCAAAAAATATTATTGATTCCACTGTAAATTAGTTTGAAAATTGTTGAATGAGTGACAAAGTGACTGATGGAACAACTGTTTAATTGAGCAACTGACAGATAGATGGCATTGAGCCAATAAATAATGTGGACGACACAAATTGGCTCATTTGTTAAGTTGGCCGAAAGAACAAAGTGAATAACTTTGCCAATACAGATGTGAACATTTAGTATATCTTATTATATGTTCAAGGAGAAGTTTTTATGTATGAGAGAGACCGGAACTAATACTACAAAAAAAAAATATACAACTTATATAAATTCAATTAACGTCGAAATGCGTTTGTAATCGTTGAAATCGAGACGTCGCGGGAAAAGAAACAGGTGCTAGACACAAAAAAAAACAAGCACGCGGGTTGATTAAAAGGAAATGGTCAATGCCTTATATGTGGTGGCATTTCCGATTTGAGTTTCCAATTTGAAATAATAATAATTGCTATTATACAATGCTTGCTTGCTATGGTAACAAGACACCCATAACATAACAACCCACACCCAATTAGAAATCATAATTGAAAAGCTAATGGAAATAAAATACCAACTGCCCCTTTTTCCTATCGCTTTTCCGTTTTTTTTTCTTGTTCAATTATCAATTTGATTGATTTCACTTATGCAATTGCGAGCGCATCAAGCATCGATTCCGAGTACAAAAAGAGATATTCATTATGTCTGCTTAGTAGCAGTAGAGACATTTATAGTTTTGTAGGTTCCCCCCCTTTTGAGTCTCCCCCCGTCCAGCCACAAATCGTCAACCATTTTATAACCCACTCATTGAGCTGAGTTGACGTCGGTTTTTACGGTGCCGGTGGCCATACCGACTAGTAATGGTTGATTTTAATTAAATATATCTTCTTCCTGTTTGCCGTTTCCATTTATATTCGTTTGTTATTGTTGTTTTTGTTGTTGTCAACGTGCTGCTCTATGCGACATTATTTTATTTAGTATGGGTTTGTGTAGTACTATAAAAGACAAAACAATATTGTAGATACACTCGATCATATTCAGTTCCGAGTTTTGTGGGCTGGTGATTCAATTAACTTCTTTAGCTTTCTTTCAATTGAAATAAGGTACTTCGACACACTCAATTTTGTATGAAATGCAACAGCTGCAGTTTTAAATATTGATAATCAAAAACGATTAGCGTTATTGTATCGATTTTTTCTGAAAACCACAGAAGGTTTTCCCTCGAGGAGGCCCAATCAAGTATGTATATTCGCTAGTGCAACGGAAATGAAGCCACTAGCCATTGAGTGGCCACTTTTCACTGCTCCAACTCCTCTGTCTCCTGATGTACTTTACTCCAATGACTGACAGCCGCCGCTGCATAAATAATAATTGTATGCCATTTATAATAGTTTCGTTGTTGTTGTTGTTTTGTTGTTGTGGTCGTCTCTGACGTTGTCGCCGATGCAAAAAGGAATCAAAAAAACTGCAGAGCCGAGCATTGAACCGAACCGAACACAGCCGACAGCCGTGGATAAGAAAGGGATGACGGTTTACCACCGGGCAGAAGGGCGGGTGTAGTTTGGGTTGGATTGGCGCAAACGTTTAAGCACCCCGTTGACATTTAAGTTGATTGCAAACTGTACGCATTTATGATGTGTATGTCTGTGTGTGTTGTTGTTGATGATCATGATGATGGCGTCGCATTATCATTATCCATCATATAATCAACATCATTGGCCGCCGGTCATTTTATTAGTTTGCCTTTGCGCGCAATTTTAATGTTACATACATACAGCGAAGGCATCCCGCTGTTTCTTGTTCTTTCCGTTTTTATTTTTTTTTTGTTGTTGGACAATTTGCCATTAGTTTGCAATTCTGAAATAACTGAATTGCTAAGACTAGAGATTGGCCCTGATGAGTGTGTGAAAAGCGAGCGCCTGGGAAAACTTTACAAATGTTTAATAGTAACTCAGGTTACTTACCAGCCATCGAATTCGCTTCTTGTTGGTGTTTTTGTATCCCTTTAAATTTTCAACAGATTCAATCGATCGTCTTTGTCCAGTATTGCTTTTTCTTCTTGCCAAAATAATCGGTGGATTCGCTTTTCTTCTTGGTTTTTGCATAAATTTTCTTAATTTTTGCATTTTGCATTTTGCATTGAACTTGTTATGACTTGATAGTTTGACAGTGCTGATAAACGATCTTGCATATTTAATTGCCATTCACACAGAAAACAGCTGTTTGTCATTCGAGCATCGTTTATTGAGACAATTGGCAATTAGAAACTTTTAATTATTTAATTAAAACTAAGGTATGAACAATATTTTTCAATGATTTGTTTTATCTTTATTTTATCATTGCAGTAATGCAGGCAATAAATGAGCAAAGCAGCGCAGCCAGCGGAGCAGCAGCACCGGCAAAAATAGCAACAGCGACGACGAAATTACCAACGAATAGCACTAAATTTAACAGCAACAACAACAACAACAAAATTAACTTAAAACTAACTATTATGCACACAACAATACCAACAACAACAAATTTAGAAAAAAACATCAACGCCAAATTTCACAAACGCCGACGAAGGCGACGCATCCAACAAAGCAGCAGCAGCAGTGCCATCACCGCAGCAACAACAACAAAAATTAATAGAAATAATAGCAAAGCATATTTAAGTAAAACGAGCGCCTATTTAACGCTGCTGCTTTTAACCACAACATGTTCCTTGTGCGCTGTGGCCGCCGCATCCAGTGCACACAGTGCAACAACATCAACAACAACCGCCGCCGAAATCGCATCGGCCACTGCCTCATTGGGTGGCAGCGTCAGCACCTTTGTGCTGCCAAGTTCACCATGTGCACCGCAACATTGGTGGGATCAGTTGCAGGACAGATGCACACCGTGCACCAGTTGCCAAGGTGAAATGATTCCGTTGCGCCCCTGCCAGCTGCACATCGATACGGTTTGTGGTTCAATCTACGATCTGAAAATCGATTGGGTGGTGCTGGCCAAGACCGAACCAAACTGGAAAGAGGTGAGTGCATTAAGAATCACCAAAAAATATTCGGTTCTAGGGAACACAGGGCATCTCCTTGTCTAGCCGTTTCGGCAAGAACCTTTTAACTGATTTTATTTTTAATTTTATTGCATTTTTTTTGTTGTTGGTGCAGCGCCGAAAGTCATCGGAATATGAGCATTTCGAACAGCCAACGCCGCTGCAGCATTTGACGCACGAGCAGCTGCAACAGTTGCACGAGGAGGCAGCCGCTGCTATTATGCCTCTCGACTGGCAAACGGGCGCCCTCTTCATAGCGGTGCTCGCCTGCCTCCTATTCTTTTCGGTTGCCGCCTGCATACTCATCCATCATATGCGCCAATGGCGTCGCATGGAACGCCGTTTGGATCAAGGTGAGACTCTTTGTTTTTTTTTTTCTAAACAAACCAAAAAAGCTAAGTTTTTTAACTCGATTTTTTAAGAGACGTTGCAGCAAGTCTTTTGCTGCTGTTTGTGTCAGCTTCATTAACAACAATTTTTTTTACTTATTTTGTACCTGCCACAATTATGGGCATTCTGTGGCATTCACACGCTTGCGACAACTTGAACCCCCGTCCAAAAGCGCCCCATTTAACCAAATGCTAAGTGCTTGACATGCGTGACGTGTTGCATTGGTTGCAAAGGTTGCAGCGAGTTTAATGAACGGCTCCATGTGTTTTCATTCCCAGACGAAACCCAGTTGCAACTGTGTTGCAACTCTCGCTAACTGCTTAGCATGCCTGGCATGTGTGGTGCTTGTGTCTCGTTGTTTGTTCGTTTGATTTGATTTCTAGTAGAAAGAAAACAAAAATTGTCAACAACAACAACAACCTGCTGCTGCATTTAAGACCCATGTACATATATAAATAAGCCGAATGGACGGACGGGCCTTGAACACAAAAACACAGAAACACGACACTTTGATGTATGGGGAGCTAAGCGACAATCGCCAATTGCGGCATCTCCTTCTTCTCTTTTTGTTTTTGCGCAGATTTCCAATGAATTGCAAGTTCAACAAGTTGCAGGCAACTGCAGCTGAGTTGCATATTAATTAGGCAGTTTTAAGCTGCCCTCAACAAAGAGTTGCGCCTGCGCCCCAAAGTAGAACGAAACGTCCAAAAATTTGGCGCATTTGCTTGCGTCCGTGATGTTGCAACGCGACGCGTTTAGCATGCAGCTTAGCAAGCTGACCGCAAACATGAGTTCCTTGATGGCAACAACAAACCACAAGCGAACATGAAGGGTAACAAATTCGGGATAGAAACTCATTCAAAAACTCATCAGGAAAAAATTCTTGGACAACAAAACTAGCACATAACAACATTAAATATTCCTTTACTTAAACACAAAAATCATTGTTATGATAATTCAGAGATATAAAATGATATCTTCAAAAGTGAATTTGTCTTTCAAAAACATTTACTTTATGTGCCATGAACTCAAAACATGTCAAAACAACAACGTGTATTCTTTTCACCTTTAGGTTAACAAATTACGAAAAGTTTTCGATAAATCAAGTGAAAACCTAGCAGATTAGGGCTTGGTGACATACAAATTTATGATGCAGATCTTTGGGAAACTTTTCAAGATAATTTCAAACCAAATTTGGTGAATGTTGGAAATTTGTGTGTTTTGATGTTTTGCTTCTTAGGGTATTTTGACTTGTTATTCTTAACAGCTTCAATCTTGACAGTTTGTCCAGATCAGACCAAAGATAATGATAGCTTTTTAAGGGTGTGGCAACAATTTGTGTTTATACGGAAAAATATTCGAGTTTAGAAGTCAAAAAGACAAAAAAACGTTAAATGTCAGCTTTATAGACTTTCGTACTTTTTTCTTTTTCGAAACAAAATAAATAATTTTCGTATATTTTCTAGAATTTCTACTTAATTCTAGTCCGATTTTGGTCACGAACAAACACAAAAAAGAAAAAACAGCAACAAATAATGTGTGAGAGTTTCCACACACAGATCCGAGGCCTATCCACCCACGGTTGCCGCCACCGAAGGGGGAAGGTTAACAGGGAAAATTTATGCCTTGTTTTTGATAAGTTTCCGTATTTTGTTGTTTATTTTTCGTGTTTTGGCTCTTGTAATCATAATTTAGCGCGTGTCGACGCGTCGACATTGACGCTGACGCTGATGTTGGCGTCGGCCCACGCAGCGCCCAGTGGCAAGATAAATGCATTTGTGTCCAGTGTGAAAAATTTATGTTATCGCTGCAACAAAATTGAGAAAAAAGCGGGAATCAAACAAAAAAGAAAAAAAATGTCTAAATGAAAAACTAAACACTTCAGCACTTGTTAACGATCCCAAAAAAAAAAAAGACTCAAAGCCGGAAATACACACACACACACATATATATAGACTGGAGGAAAACATGTCCAGGTAGAAAAACACGTGCATCGGAAGCGTAAATTAAACAACGCCCCGCCTCTTTTATATATATGTATATATGTATTAAAAATGTTGCATGTTGCATGTTGCAATGTGGTGGTGGTGGCGTGTCTAGCTCAAGGACAAGCGGATGTTTATAGACCGCAGAGACGACGAATCACTTCCGTGGCCATAAAATGAAATTCGAAAATCATGTCACACAGCCCCCCCCTCCCAGCCAAAAACCGAAGGCCAGGAAATGCGGTTGCTGTTGTTGTTGATGGTGTTGTATCTTTATGTTACAGAAGATATATGTATGTATATTATTTTTTGTAGATCACCGAATGTCAATCGAGCAGCAATCGAATAGCCTGGCGTGGCATGAGTTGAGTTGAGTTGCACTTGGAACGAATAACTTTCGAAATTTCTCGTTGTTGTTGTTCAGTTTTTTTCCGTGCAAGTCCAAAAATAGTTTGTTCGACTCGATTGAGTTGTTCAACTCGGTACTCCTCCTCTTGATGATTAAAGATTGAACCAGCTGCTGGCAGAGTTGTTGTTGCTGTTGTACAGGAAGTTGTAGAAAGAAAAGGTGTGACGGCAGTGTCGGCATTCAAGCGGACTATTGACAATTGCCCGAACCCCCGCCCCCACCCCACAGCAGCTTCCTCTTTTTTTTCACATTTGGTTGGCACACGCTCATTGGCTTCTTTAAGGAAATGCACTCGAATGAGCTGAGCGAATGCAGATCCAAACCGCATAAAGAACTACCACAAACAACGAAAATTCAATACACTTCCAAATGGCAGAGTTAAACAGCTGTTGCCATTGTACTTAATGGAAAAGTTCGATTGAACTGATATCGAATTCTCTGTGAAGAAAGTAAGATGCGTTACGAACACAACAACAAAGTTATAATACCCTAAAACATAAAAAAAAAAGAGGCAACAATCGCTTGAATGTTTTGCAGTTTGCTTGGTTTTTTTCTTTCTTTTTTTGCTTCCAACATTTAACGGCTTGTCTTAAAAATAGATGGCAATGCTGCCATCCTGCTGCTGCTTGCCTCTTCTTGTCAATAAATATGGGAAATGGAAATGAAGCAGAAGCGCTTGGAAAAGGGCAAAGGCAACATGCCCAACGAGTTGCAAACAAACTTGCAAATTACGAATACATTTTGAAGTTTTTAGTATCATCAAATCGAAAGGGTAAAAGTAATGGGAGACAAGGCAAATGTATATGTAAATGATCTTAGTTTGAGATAAAAAGAAAGAAACTAAGACCATAAATAGTATTTCTTTGTTTTCATAGTAATCTTTTGACTGTTAACAAAACCCCTTAAAATTAATCCAAGTTCAAAGACCAAACAATTATCTTTGAAAAGTTAATAATAAGCATCAGCCTTCTATATCTACAATGCCAAATGTTTCAAATGTTGAATCTGTTTTCAATTGTTTAACTTTAGCTAGCCCCGCCTCCGCCCTCATTTTCTCGGCTGTGTGCCAGATTTGCTGTTTTCACTAATCATTTTTTTGACTAGAATATTCTCGGCAAACTGAAAAATTCCATGGAAACTTTTAGTACTAGTATATTCCAAATGGAATAACATATGTCTAACAAGTACTACTCGATTTTTGTACTCGAACACGTACTCATTGCCATCGTTACTGGAAACTGCCCATCCATTCATTATTATGTACTTCTTCGAGCATTTCGAAACTAATTGAACTGCGCAAATTTCGAAAAAAAGCAAAATAATGTTTTCATATATATATATTTTTGGGTAGAATTTTCATTTCTGCTTTCTTTCAATGTACTAGCTACGGATATTCATTGTTGTTGTTTTCTTGTTCTTGTGTGAAAATTTTCGCTATAATTGTTTATAATAAAGAACTGAAAGGCAGTCTGTCTGTTGGGCAATGGAACTTGAATTTCTTGTGTGTTTTTATTTTTAATTTTTTTGTTGTTCAACATCTTTTTCTTCTCATTTTCAGTTTCAACCCGACGCGCGTGTGTTGATTTTTGTTTTGGTTTTTGGTTGCTTTTTGTTGACTTCAGTTTTAAAAATAAATGATCAAATTATCTGCCTGCCACGCCTACCGTTTACGCCGCCCCGCATTTGCTTGTTTACAAATCGGATATGCGCACCCGAACCGCGACCCCCTTTCAATTTCCTGACGTTGTTCAACAAATAGCCGGGTAGTAATATCGAAGAAAAAAAAAAACTTTATAATAAATATTTTAACAGCCTTTTGTAGCCGTGTGTTTATGGCGGCCATAACCAGTTATTTCATGGAACCATAGACCATAAATATTATATTAAAAATATATGATGGAACTTGCTATAAAAATTTCTTGATTCATTCAAAATCAAAGTACAGACTTTTATTACCGTCAATGCAAAAAGATAAATTAAGTACAAAAAGAAAATGTTATTCGCACTTTTTCTCGAATATTTCTAAATTGTTCCAACACCAAAAACTCCAGATGTTTTTCCTAATCGTCTTTGACTTGAATTGTAAACAGTTTTTTTTTTTAAAGTAATCTGTTTTTGATTTTGCTCTTTTGCAGATGTGGAAGAGTTGTCCACGAAGCTAATGGCCAAGCTGGCCGAGGTGCAGAGTCTCGATGGTGGCACCTTCTTTATAGGCAATGCGGATGCGCTGCGTGGCCTGCCCGCCTCAGCAACGGCAACGACGGCATCAGCATCGGCGGCGCAGTCGGGCATCTTTCAGCCGCAACATGTGCTGTTGCCTGGTAAGTGTGTCAAAGGTTAAACCACTTGAGAAAACGGAGCTCGGATACGCCTGGCAGGGCACAATTTAATTGGGACTCAAACTGACTTTCTTAACACGCTGCGGGGTTGCATTCCAAAGACGAAAGAATTTCGGTTTCTTAAATTATTTATTCTTTTGTTTTGTGTGTTTTGTGATTTTGTTGGCCAAGGCGTTTTGCGTTTGCAAAATTTGCATATAAATTGGCCATTGAGCCCGTGGGCGGCGGCCTCTTGGCGGCGACAATAGCCGTTTAATGGGCCCATCCAATCCGAACGCAATTGATTCCATGGCAAATGCAAATGACAACGTGCCCGCACTGAATTTTAATACAAATACAAATACATCTTCTTTTTTTTCTACCTACAACAACCACACACAAACGCGATTGTCACTCAGTTTTTTTTGACAGCTACGCTTGTGGCCTACAGCTCAAGTTGTTACTTATGATTCTGTTTTTTTTGTTTTCTGTTTTTTTAGTGGAAAAGCATGCAAAGCATCAGGAGCGACGCATTCTGAAGACAATGCAGCCAGGCAATGTGTACATTGAGGAGAAGAACGGAGGAATCGGATTTGGGTTGAAATTGTAAAGTTAATACATACTACATATATATATATTTATATATTTGTTGTTGTTAACTACTTAAGTGTAATAAACACAAAGGCAAAAGTTGGAGAAAACAAAAAAAAGAAAAAACTGAGCATATATCGGAGAAAAATATAATTATATATTACATACTACTAAAAAAAAGAGTATAATTTTTTGTGTAATATTTAATTTTGAATGTTATGTTGACTTGTTTGTAATGCAAAGGCACAGCAATTAATTACTAATACATATAATTAATAATAATATAATATAAAAATTTTGTTCAGCTCTCGAAATGAAATTCACTAAAATGCGGCAAATTGGCAAATCGTTTTGTAAATATGAAAAATAAAGTCGCGTTTTTTTTTTGTCGGTGTTGTTGCTTAGAGCGAAAGTAACAAACTATAATTGCACTAATAATAATTCTATATACTAGAAGCACACAAAAAATATGATTAACACAAATTTCTACTTAATGTAAATATACTATTAAGGCGATCGAACGCGAACCAAGAAGAACCAAGCAATATTGGGAACATATCAGCTACTTTATATATTTATATATACATATATATATGTATGTATATCATAAACAATATCGATATACACATATATAGAGCGTATATGAGAACATATTTAACGTTAGCATATATAAACATATATATACTATTCATAATGAACAGCGTCTTTTTTTTTTGTGTATTTGTTCTAAGCGAAAATGCGCAAAAATATATATTCATTAAGAGATTTATAATATTTAATATTGCTTATATATGTAGTTCTATAACCAAACGCAAAATCAACACACACAAAAAATCTTTACAAATCGAAACATAAACAAAAACAAATATTGTTAAATTCAAAGAAACAAATCAAAGAAACAAAAGCGTAAATGTAAAAATCAAAAAAGAGAAATGTTTATAATTTTAAGTGCTTTAAGTGTGCAACAAATAAAAAGTTTTATAAATTAATTCACTTGCTGTTTCAACTCAATTTTACCGTTGTTTTATATAGTTTTCTATTTTCATTGTGTGAATTGATTTCCTGCCGGCTTTCTGCCCCACCAACCCCAGCCAAACGGATAAACCCCTGAAACTTGTATATTGAATCTTTCACTCGATATTTATGGCGTGTGGCGTTTGAAATGGAACGTGTTTAATTGTATCCTATTTTGTTGGAAAATTTATGAATATTCAAAACAAAAGTTTGAACTATTCGTTGCGATTTAAGGAAAACGAGTGAAATGGTTTCGCTTAACGACTTCTAAGATAAGCAACTGAAAAAGAATCAAGAAAGGAACTCAGGAATACCGAAAAAAAAACCATATAACATTTTGCCAAAGCAGAATAGTAAATGTTTTAGTTATTTTACTTTGAATACGCTCTTTTTGGATTATGAAAAGCAAATGTCGCCAATATTGCTGTTGAGTTTAAAGAGAGAGATTGAAGTCGGATAGAAGACACTGGGAAATGGGAGCAAGCTGGGGCAGGAAATGTCTTTCAATGGAATGAAAACGAAAATGGGCAGAAACCGATCCACACTATAATAAACCCCCCAGTCCTCTACTCTTTTGTGCCAATTGCTCTTGCCGTTGCATTTAGCATTTTAAATTAGCATTTGATGCATTTTGTATTATTTGACGATTAACATTGAAAATGGAAATGACAAACGGCAAACGACGCTTTTGAGTTTATTAATGTTGCTTTTGTGTCCAGTTGCACAATTAAACATTATTGCTGTTGTTGCTTTTGTTGTACTTGTAGTTGGCACATCAAAGCGCGTATTTTGGCTTGGCCAAGGCAGAGAAACAAACAAACAACAACAACAACAATATAAAATAGCAACGCGCCGACTAGCAATAATAATAAAGCGCAAACATTTCTAATGAAAATCAAAAGACAATAACAACAATCGCCATCTACTATTGGTTATTCAAAGCACGAGCCGCGAGACTTTCTTGTTTGTTGTAGATTTGCCAATGCTTTTGCGTTGCCCCCATGTCTTGACTGGCTAACAGAAATTAATTAGCTGCAACGTGGCATAAATTAGCAAAAAAAAAAAAAAATGAAAAAAAAATGAAATGAAGAAAACAAGCAAACAAACGAACATTGGCAGCTGGAACGTTTGATCGTTTATGCTTTAGACCATAAGCCATAAAACTGGGCGATCGGCTAATGCTGTACTAAGCTAAAAATAAAAGTTAAAACCAGAAACTAAAGCAAACTAGTACAACTTTGTCTTAATATAGTTCAATAAACACAATAAACTAAAAAAAAAAATATTTCTCAAAACCAAAAAACATTTCAATTTATATTATTCATATATAAAGAAAAAATTGAATATATGCAAATAATCTTTTTTTTATATGTTTTTAGCACGTGTTTTGTATTTGTTGCAATCGGCAACAGACTCGAGACTCTTTTAGCTCTGAGCTATGGTGGCACATGCCAAACTCATTTAGGGTATTTTGTTTTTTTCTTTCTTTCTGTTTTTTTTTTTTGAACATGCGAACACGACAAGCTGCATTGTCACAGCTGCCACAAGATGAGTGGCTGCAACAGCCAGCAACTGTGGAAGTTGGCTGCACTTGAAACTGATAAAAACAAAGTCGAGCGTGGTTCATCATCAAAACAAAACGAAATGAAATGAAATAAAATGAAAGCGGAAGGAAGTTGAACATGAGCTAGGGCGATTGAAATGCTACTACTAGAAGCACTTGAAACATTAAGCAGCTGGAAAGGGGCGTTGAGGGCGTTTCCATTAATCCATTTTGTGTGGCTGCTGCTGCTGCTGTGAAACGCGATTGCCAATTGATTAATGTTTAAACTAAAACAACAACACGATTTTTGGCAATGAACGTGGCGTGTTTGCGTCCCTCGTCAGTGGGTGTGGCTAGTAGTGCGTGTGTTTTGAGCTACGAGTTTCATTCACAAAACGAAAATGTCGCCGATCGGCACGGCACGTTCATCCATACAAAGAGAGGGCCAAGGCAATCGGAATGCGTTGGGCGTCCGCTTTTGGGCCTGCCAATTAGCCAGAGCCAACCAGAGGGCTCCAATCCAAAATTGGTGGGCCACAGCGTTTGATACACTTTGATTATCGTTTTGGTTATCGTACGATTTTGGACGTTGCGTTTCCGCTGGCCGAGAAACGAGCTAGAATTGCCAAATGGTACCGACACTTTTCTTTAATTTTGTTTCGAATACAGCAAAGTCTATAAATAATTAAATGTACATACTACTTGCATTCATTTCAAAACAACAACGGAAATTCGTACAGACACATGTGAGAAGCATCCCGAAACGGATGCGGCGCCGGGAAATGATCAACGCGGGTTTCCTGTGGTCAACCCTTATCGTACGAGAGATGCCACTGGACAAGTTCCCAAACGGCGGCAGTTAAGAGTCTTTTTCATGACAACAAAGGAAAAACGATTTCACATTCACTTAGAAAAAAAACCTTAAATTGATTTATGGCTTTTTGTATAATTTATGTAGTTGCTATTTTGTGTTATTATTAACATTTGATCTGGTTGAATAATCTTTTAAATCTTTATTATTTTCGTAGCTTTAATTAATGACTCGGCTAACGGAATAAATGAGTAACTTCGAGACCTGGACTTAAGGGCGTATCATTGACGCTCCACCAACGTTCCAGCTCATCCCAAAAAAAAAAAGTAAAAGTAAAGCCAAGTAAGTACCTTGGGGTTAAATTGGACAAAGGAATCACTTTTCACTTCAGTTGAGTAAAGGCGGTAATTCAGCAACAAACTAACTTTCAAAAATGTACTTTGATTGTAATTGAAAAAGTTTATTTATTAATTTTAAAATTATAGCTGAATATAATAAGTAATAAAATTCCAATAATATTGAACTACATATTATTATTGTCAATAAATTGTACATTAACCCTGGACTCTATCCAATTGAACTTAACGATATAAAGCTTTAATTTAACGAGTATACAAAGCTTTAGCTGCGTGTTCCCAGAGCTTCGATTTGGTATGATTGCCATAATAATTTTCAATTTTGGTGTGTGTACACGCTAAGCTTTCTTCGTCAAGCGTATATTTTTGGTACACAGCGAAGGGCATTTCTTCGCTAACTTAGCACGGACACGCAACCACACATAAACAAAGTCCACAATTAACGACCGTTTAAAGATAGTACATTACAAAAAAACCAATTTATAGGGAAACATACGTTAAAATGTGTATTTTAGATTTGCATTTAATGCAGAAAAAAATTAATTAATTACTCATACGGCTTATAAAACATAATGCTTTAAGCTAGTTGACTCTATGCTTGAAATAATAGATAATTATTTAACGCTTGTATTTTTAAAAAAATTATGATTTTTCTTTAACAAGCATGTATGTATAAATGATATGTATGACGTTAACAATTTTTAAATTTTTAAAGGAAAAATTATTCCTTACACTATGTCATATTAGCGTCACCAACACAAAAAAAACTATCGGCTGTTGTTACCAAATTGTATAGAAACTAACAGTGATGGCTTTCCATTGTTCGAATCCACCTTTCTCCTATCATCTTCTTTATGTTGTTGTTGTTGTTGGCGTCAGGTGGCAAAATTAGCGCGATTTCCGCCTCAAGTTTATGGGAAAAACCAACCACGGCAAAGGCAACAATGGAAATGATGGCGACCAACTTGCTAAATCACCAAAATCCGCATCCCTTAGCATCTTAACGGCCAATTTGGCGTCGTGCAACAATAAGAAGCACATAAAAGGCAACAAAAACAATGCGCGCAACAACCAAGACAAAGCCAAATAAGATAATAATAAGAAGAAAATAAAATAAAACAAACGAAATGTTGAAAAACTTCTCGAGGACCATTCTGGGCAATGCCAACAGCAGCAACAAAGACAAATTAGCCATCCGAAGTTTATATACTCTTCTATTTTGGACAAAACACGAAAGAAAAAACATAAATATTTGATATTGGGCTCAGATGTTGTTTAGTTATTTACCTGTTATAAAAGTAAGCTTTATGTAATTATATATATTCTGATCAAATGTATGAAAATTCTCGCCCGATGACAATTATATTATTTCTTTCGTTATGGATATGAAAAAAAAAAAAACACTTTGGGGAACAAAAGACAACAGACAGAAAAGCGTAAATGAAAAAAAAAAAAACAAAAAGTAGCAACGTTGCAGTCGGACGCAACCGACTGCGATATACTCGATACCAGTAATAAAACCGATAAAAAGAGACCTGATTGCAATGGGGTGCGGATACGGCAGGGGTGTCCAATGCAGACGGGGATGCCAAAAAGCCATCTTCCTTCAAAATTTGGTGGCTCTAGCTCAAAAACTGTGGAAGATATAGGCATTTTTGGATTTAAACTGCGGGAGGCTGTGGAACGGGGGGAGCGTGCCTCCAAAACTTTGATGCAGTTCTTTGGGGGTCATTAACAGTTATCTTCCAACCAAATTTTGTGACTATAGATCAAACAGTATGGTAGATTCACGCATTACCGTTTTAAGCGGAGGGTTGGGGCGGTTGGGGGCGGCTAGCGCAGTATGGATAAGCGTGGCATCCAAAGTTTTTATGAATTCGGTTGGAGGTCGTCAACACCCATCTTGGCACCAAATTTGGTGGCTTTAGCTCAAATACTGTAGAAGATATACGCATTTTTTGTTTTAAACTGCGGGGGAGTTGGGGCGGAATGGGTGAGCATGGCTCCAAAATTTTTGGTGCAGTATTTTGGAAGTTGTTCGTAGCTATCTTCTCCCAAATTTGGTAGTTTCAGCTGTAAGGGCGTGCGAAATAGGTGGATTTATCGATTTTGAGTTATCGAATTTGTCGATTTGCCAGCCCCCCAGTTATCGTAGAGCTCCACTCTTGACACTTTACACGGCCATAGATAAAGATATTTGCAAAGTTTCAAGTCTCTAGCTTAAAGGGTGTGACGGATAGACGGTCAGACACCATGACGGACATTGCACAAACCCAATATGCTCTTTAGCTTCGGTATCGAGTATAAAAATAATACTTTTGCGACACCTCGCTGTGTTCCGTAAGGTCCTACAGAAAAAGGCAGTCGCTGCTGCTTGGCGTTTTATCATTCTTTTGTAATTTAGCGACCCCTCGAGCCGCCACAAACTCAAGCAGCCAACAACCACTCTCTTCATTATCTACTTTCCCCAACTACCAGCTCCATTGTATATGGCCATTCAGCGTCTTTGGCTCTCGGCAGGCAGCTTATTTAATTTTGCGTGCCGTTACGCACAATTACACCAAAAATGGTCGTGCAGGTAAGTTTAGCTCGTACTTTAAAATACCCTTCTTCAAATTTAATCAAATCCAGTATGTATAGTAATATTCCGTCAGAGTATTTTATTTGCCAAGTTTTTCGATTCGTTTCGTAGAAACATAAACATGTATTTTATAATAGACGGATTTAGTAATTGCCGCTAATTGGGCATTAGTCATCATCACTATCAGAAATGGGTGGCGAGTCGTCATGGTCGGCGACGAAATAAGTTAATAAACGAGACCTGTAGTTGATTATCGGCTGCCACTTCTCTCTGCAATTGCTGGTCTCAATAGCCGTTCCGATGCGATTATCCAGGTTGCCGATAATAGAGTTTATGTCCTGGGTCAGCAACGATTCGGTAAAGGATTCCAGCACTTTGAAAAAATTGGCATTTGGTGGGCCCACATCTGGATTAAACATGCAACAATCGTACAGGCCAAATTTAATGCCCTCATAATGCACTACTTTCACACCGACACGTGCATTGAATAGGTTGCTACCAAACACCTCGACCAGCGATTCAGCTAGTAGAATTAACGCGACAAACTCTGCCGAGGTACTCAGTTGCGATGGATCCTCACAAAACTCCGAAATGTTCTGAAACACATCAATACAGGTACGAATCACAATGTAGCCCACATTCTTCAGCGACATCTTCCTTATCGCCTTCAACATAATATCACCGTAGCTGTCATGGAACTGCAATATGTTTAACTTATAATAAACTAAATGTTCATTGGGTGATTGACTTTGGTGACGACTTACCTGGCGATAGAACTGGTAAATGTATGAGGTCTCAGCGTTGTTAAGGACCTTGTTAACGGACAGCTGGCAAAAGCGGTAAAGGCTTTCCCGTTTCATAAGATCATTAGTTGGGTCGGTGTTGTTGAAGACATGAACAAACAGAAATCTCAGCAAAGTGTTGATTTGCTCGTAGTTTGGTTTGGCACGCAATCCACGAAGACTTCCGTTGTAGGATTTATACGATAAAAGGTATAGATCGCAAATGCCAATAAATGCCTTAAATGATTAAATTATTTATGTATTTAATTATGTTATGTCAAGTTCAATAAACTAAGATTGATCGAATGTTGTACTATTTTAGTTATGATTTTTTGTTGTTTTTAACCCACCGTGTACGAAACGCTCATCTTGAATGGGCCCTGGAGTATATCGAAAAATATCGACTGGAGCCCAACGATGCGGTTACGCGAATACTCGAAATTCTCATCGTTAAATGGGTCATCAAAAGCCTTGGTCAACTCCCATTCGACAGTGGACTGCAGAATTTTGATGGCAGAGCGTGCTATGCCCGCATATATAGATGCCGATTCGTGTTCAGGGACCATTTGCAAAGCTTCTTTCAAGTTGCGATAACAGCTGTAGACCAGCGACCATTCGTTGAAATCAAAGTACGTAAACAGTGCCGCAATAACGCGCATCGTTGCATTTAGACGCTTATAGCGTGCACGGTTACGATCGTCGATAACAAGACGGCAGGCACGATTGGCCCTACTATAATTGTCAACCGCCACAACCTGAAGTTGATAAATAGCTGTTTTGCTTGCTTCAGTTGCTTCCGGGTTCCGTTGCACTAGACGATCAAGGGCTTTGGCACACGCGTCCAGCGGTTGCCCGGTGCTAGTCCCTAAGAATATTGGAATAAGGACGTCGCCAATGATGTTCATCATGAAATAAGTGTTGAAATCCAAATAGGGAATTATATCTAGGAGCTGCTCAAAATCGAATGCGTCGAGTTCCGGCTGGCACAGCAGCCGGCGTAGCATGGCCATTAAAAACCATGATGCTCGGTGCATGGCATTCGGATTGGGTTCGCGACTCAGATCCATGGATTCCTTACGACTCGGCTCATAGCCGATCGCAGAACGCTTGATTGACGACACCATAATGCAAATTAATGCCGTCCTTTGATCCGAAGAAATAGCATCACCGGGGCTCTGTAGTAGTTCCACCATGCTGAGCCAATCCTTCACTATTGCGCTGCTTTCATAGAGCGAGTCTACATAGCGAGTGGCGCTCGCCCTCAGCTTTTTCCCATTCAAGTGCAGAGTATTCAAATAGTCGACCATTTGAAGCACGCGATCCTGGGACGACAATTGCCTAGTAGCGAAACGATGCTCCAGCAACACGCCAGCAGCCCGACCAACGCAACGTTTTGCGCCGAATACCAGATTCTCAATATAATGTCTATTCTGTGGGGTCAGCACTCGTGGGTCACATTTATAGTAACGCACAAGCAGTTTAATGACCATGTCGCCTATGGGAGTCCCAATCTTTTGCACCAGCGCCTCGCAATGTGTGACCATCAACGAAAGGCAAATGTAGGGCTGAGGACGATTCTTCTCAGCTAGAAGCAATGCTTTAGCGCTGACAAAGAGCACCTCCTGCGACGGATCCTTGAGGCCATCAAATATAGTTTCCTTCACAGCGTCCAAGTTACCTCTAAAGTACTTAGGGAACTTAAAAAGAATACGCCCACATATAAAAACACACATTGAACGAATGACAGTTACTCCATCCCTTTTATGGAACTTTAGCACCTTTTTGTACAGCAACTGTTGGACACCAATAAGTGTCGAATCCATAAAGAACCGAGGAATACCAAGCGTTTCTATCATCTTAAGACCTAAAACAGCTCAATTCACTTGTACGTCCATTTCAAAAAATTTGCCCAACTTAATAACGGACTTACCTATAAGAGTTGCGGTGTAACGCAACGGAATATAGTCCGATTTATTGGCCGCTTTTATAAACAAGGCAAAGTGCTTTAGAAACAATCCCTCTGGATCAACGGGAGGATGGAGGCCAATCTCAAGCAGCTGCTCGATAAAAACGCTCACATTCTTGATAACCGATGTTCTACCACCCATGATCGGCGGAAAGCTTGTGTTCTATAAAAGGTACATATATACATATATAAAATACGGATTTTTAAATTTGAAATAAACAAAAAGTGAAATTTATTGCCTTACCATAAGCTACGCCACATTGCAATACTTATTTTTATGTCAAAGTTAACGGAAGCTTTTCAAACCGATCAGTTTGATCTGCTTAATGCGTTTGTCCCAAAATGTAACTACTCATGTAAGCAGTTAGACAGAGTAACAAAAGCTGCCATTTGGCTGATTGTCTTTAAGGACGGGCAAACTACAGATATGTAAATACCTCCACAAATATAAAGTTATTAAATTAAATGAGCCGCGAAAATTATATATTATTTTCATAAGCGTTTTTATCAAGTTTCTAGTGTATAATATACAAATAAATATTAAAGATCGACTTACGTCAGGTATATGATAGTGTGCCATTTGTATAATCCCCCAGTAAGAGGTACGCTGATCCAAGTTGTTGGGAACGACATAAGCTATGCCACTTGCCTCAAAAGTAAATGACATAAGTTCATTCAGAGCTTTTTTTGGGTGTGCGTCGTACTTATCATGCCATACGTAGCAAATATCCTGGATGGCCTACAAAATCAATCAACAAATTACAACCACCAAGCAAACAATCTGTGTTTATGTATGTAGCAGTCGTCAAACAGTGGAAAACCAAAATGATGGAATTGTAAAATTGATAACAAAACGCAAAAAATATAATAAAGAAAGTATGTACACACACACACAAAAAAAAAAAAAGAAACAACTAATGCATGCACTTGACAAGCATTTACTTGACAACTGTCATACGCTAATGGTGCAGTAAAAAAAAAAACCACGAAATGCATTCCATTATGCTTACGTCATTGTGTTAAAAGCTTATATGTATAACAGCATATTAACTCTCTGCGTGGTGAGGGCTTCTGTTTGGCCTTGCGTTTCTGCAAAATCGCAAAGTCTTCAAATAAATGAGCGAAATGTTATGTTATTTTTGTTTTTTTTTTTTTTGTTATTTCTAAGCAGTTTGCTTTCCGCTGGCGCGCGCCTCTGCGTCTCTCCATCAAAAAAAAGAAACGTATAGTAGTGCTGTTACCATCGCACTTGCATACTCAAACGAAAAAAAAAGTAGTGTCATCTCCCTTCACACACACACACACACTTACATGCAATGAACAAAAAAAAAAAAAATGACTTGCGCTTATTGCGCATCTGACTTTGTCGTCAGCAAAATGACAAAGCGCAATCGAATAGACATACGAATTTGACGTTGTCTTAAGATGTACCACAAAATGCAAATTGTGGCCAGTAAAAGGGCACTTGCATGTTGCGCTGGCTTTACGCAATTGTCTCACTCACCTGCAAATCCAGCACTCCGATGTGTAATGACTTATATATGGTCCTAGTCGCGACAACTCGGCCACGGGCGCCGTTGACAGTTGCGGCGGATCTGCATAAAAGCGTACGCACTTTTGTAAAAAAAAAGAACTTTAAATTCGATTTGAAGTTTTACCTTCCCGGAATCGGGGCCAGATTCGGCCACAGACCCGGAGCCGGAGCCGGCGACAGAGTCGGAGCCGGAGTCAGCGGCTGAGTCGGGGCCATGCCCGGCTCATCATCAGAATCGTAAATGATAATCACATCAGGATCCACATTGGTAGCCATTTTCACACAATACGCTAAGAAAATTAATAACGCGTTTACTTTTCAATAGATAATTATGATTTAAACGAAGTGAACACGTCCACAAAACAAAAATTGTGAATAAAAAAACTATGAAAAATTGCTTTGAACGCGTTGAGTTTTTGATTTTATATTTGATGTTAAATGTTAAACGAAGTAAACACGTTGAAGTCTAAACGAAAAAGGACCGACACGAGATAAATTTTTGACCGACTTGAATTGCTTAGCAGTTAACGATGGGCAAAAGTTAATTGCAGTGTTGTATTTTGTTGGAGCTATCAATAATGACGAGTTGCCACTTTAACATTGTTAAAGTAACGAGTAACTCGTAACGATTAACAACGATTAACGAGAAACGGTAATTAGATTGGCAACAAAATGTCTCAAAAAACAGAAAAGACACAGACTTTGGGCCTACGTACTTAAATAAAAATACAAAAAATATACCAACTATCGGCTGTTGTTTCGAAGCAGTGATTTTTAAGTTGCCAGTGTTGCACAATCATGAATATTTTATGTCGAAAATGTATTTCACCTGCAGCGAAACTAAATCCAACTAATTCAATAAAATCACCTATACGCAATTAATAGGAATAAGAATGCGGCAATAGAAACGCTACCAACAAGGAGCCGTTTTCGATAACAAAAACAAAAAAAAAAACAAATCGATTAGTTTAAGAGTTAACTCTGTCTCGAAACTAGTGGTGGCAAAACTAAACTCTTATACTCAAACTTAGCTTCTTAGGAATATCCCAAATATGTACATATGTATATGTAAAAAAAAGTCCACAAAAATCGCATCTAATGAAAATTAAAGTAGTTTAAAGCCTTTAACTATGCTGTTGCTGTTGCCCTTAAGACGATTAGCCAAATTGCAAATCTATTTGCATTTCCAATAAAATAAGGGACAAAGCTGGCTTGGTTTGGGGGAAAATGGAAAAAGGGGCTGGTGTTGAGCGCTTCGGGTTCATTAGCTGCATTTTTCTGCGGGCTGCGTTTTCGATTTTCATCAACGCCAAAAACTGCAAAACTGTGACCGTTGAACGGTGTTGATTTTCACACAACGCAGCGTGAAATTAGAAATCAACAACGTGTCCTTTTACGTCGTCCACATTGCCGGTTTGTGGGTAATACTGAAAGTAGGCTGGGCTTCAGGTGCTTGTGTGTGTATTCGGTACAAATCAGTTTTGCAGGCTGCAACTGCAACTTGCTGTGGTCAACGTCTGCCGTTGACAGAACAAATTAAAATGTCCATGATGCCATGTCCAGCCATCTATCGTTGTGCTCCATCCATCTGTGTGTGTGTGCTGCTAGGCTGTGCTTCAGTTAATGACCAATTTGCCAGGCCAAGTCAAAAGCTTCACTCGACACAACACCACACCACACCATACCACTTGTGCCACACAGTCAATCCCAGCAGCTGTCGCAATTCGCGTTTCGGATTTGGTAACAATGTCGCATTCATCAGACTCAGACTTCAGTGCGATAAATCTTAAAGTTACAAAAATTGGCAAGCAAACAAAATGCGGGCCTGATAAGCAACAACAACAACAACAGGCAAAAAACAACAAAAACAAAAAAATCTCTGGCCAAGTGGCAACAATAACAAAAATCCGCTTGCAGAATTACAACATGTCGCAGTTTTGTTGTAGACGAAATTTGAATAAATTTCAAATTCGTGAGACTCCGCCTAAAAAGTTTTACTCTCTCAGCTACAATTAACTTTTAAGTATAGCATTTTACAGATACCGCAGATATCTGTTGTCGAGATATAAATGAGCACACGGCCAGAGCAGAGCCCCCCCGGTCTCAAAAAGTCAAGTAAGTCCTTGTTCTACGCATTGTGGGGGTTGGCTTGGTTTGAAAATAATTTCATGCAATTTATCATTTTACAAGAGCAACGAAAGCATCGAATTTTGCATACACTTTCTATTGTAAGACAATAATTATAATTAAACATTAAATAAATTATGATAAAATCACATTGAATTAAATCTTAGAAGTGGTTCGATTTGTAGTTAATTGTTTTTTCAGATAAATATTGCAAGGATCGTTTGTTGGTCTAACAATTAAATTCTTGTTATCAATGGAATATTGGTTCTATCTATCATGATTATATCAATGGCAAACCATTGCCATTTTTATTGAAATTTTTTTTGGTTAGAGTATGTGAAGGAAGTTAAGTGCGTTAGATTGCCGCATTTGCTGTTTGGCAACCATAACGAATTTTAGCATAAATACAAAAACATGATTACAATGCCAACAGCGACTGTGGTTGTTGTTGTTGTTAATAGCCAACCATTTATCTAGCTTAATGAAATTTGCGAAAAATCAAATATATGTAGTATGTAGTAGAGCTCCGCATGCTAAACAATTTTGGATCCGTTATTAGCTGGCGCTTTGATGGTTCGGTTCGGTTCGGTTACTTGTAGCCCTTGAACACTATTGTAAGTTTGGTGTCCTGTCAATGTCAATGTGGATTTCAGTGTCACGTGGCACCGCATCGCAACAATTCCCATTCTCAAAACGACTTTAACTCCATTCTCCGCATTCGTCTTCAGCCGCCATTCTTGGCTTTCTTTTGTCATTCATGGCCCGAAAGCGCGTCACGTGCGCAATTAAATTGACGCATTCTTGACGGATTCGCTTTGAGGTATTTTTTTTTTTTTTATTCTTTCTTTTTCTTTGACTTTAGCTAAAGAGCAACCAGGGAATTGACGATTAGAATGGACGGGGACGGGGGGCACTTGCGTGGCCAACGTTGCGTCGACATCATTAATCACATGAAAATTGTATTCTACTACTCTTCAAAGGAGCCCTTCAAAATTGTTGCCCATTTGTGGTTTACCATGTCTCAAGCTAAAACAAAACAAAACAAATATGATTAGCATATTATGAATAGATGGCAACCCGAGTTTATGTTAAGCAATAAATTAAAGGGTATCTAATTAAATATTTAAATTTAATATATATTAAGTTTGCTAAGGTACTGTTTTATTTATACTAGTATTTATCGTATAAAAGTATATCGACTTATGACATTACACAGTTCCCAAACGTCATCATACAAATGACGAGCACAATTGTTACATATGTAGGCATATTTTTTTACTTTTTTTTTACTTAAAGTTGGCTTTGTCCAAATTGAAAATCCACATTCGAAACAAATCGAATGATATATCTATTAAGTGTCGTATCATTTTTTCGAAATACAAAAAAAAAAATACGCAGAAATTCCAAGTAGCAGTGGGATAAAACATTAATTAGCAGTGAATCAAAGTTCAATAACTATTTGCAAAATCTTGAAAAGTGGGTAAGTTTTTTTTTGCTGCAAATATTTTAAAGCCGAGCACACAATTTAGTTCTAAGCGTAACTAAACATTCCGATTTGGCGGTGGTTGACCTCAAAGAGGTGTGTGTGTGTGTGTGTGTGTGTGTGTGAGAGAGGTTTTGGTATAGCCACAAAACACAAAAACCGCTAAACATTCGGCGGCGTCGAATGCAAACAGTTTAAATGTCATTTGCGGCGTTTGCCATGCGTTTGGGAGCAAATGTGAAATGGAAAATTGTGCAATGTGTTGTTGGCTAAATAAATTTTACCCAACCAACCCCCCCATGGCAGCATTCCAGCAAACATTTACGAAAATGTTTCAATGGCGCAATTGGCAATCGACGCCGCAAATCGCATTTTAAGCCTCGCGTGCGATTAGTTTAATTGCCAGCGGGGGGGAAGGGGACTGGGTGTTTGGTGCTGTGTGGTGGGCAGCGCAACAGGACAATGCATAAACATTTGCATAGGACTGCGGCCATGCGCCATGCTATGCTCCCTTAATGTGAAAATAAGGATTAACCAATGGAAATTTATAAATGCGCCAGCTCCAACTGCAACAATTCTGCATCCAGCCAACAGGCAGTTCTCACTCCTTGTCTCCTTGTCTCCCTGTGTATGGGTGTGTGTGCGTAAATTGAGTGCATAAATTGGCCGCATCTCTCGCTTTAGCTTTAGGTGTCTGCGTCGCATCGCCCGACAGGGCAATCTATTTTGGATTAAATCAAATCGAAATAAACGATTTTTAATGGCCAGCACGCAGCTACTGCTGCAGCCTACTGGCTCAACTCCCAACTCTTCCAACTAACCATATACCCATTCTGTTGCAAAATCCGGTCACAGTGGCAAAAACGAGGTCATTAATTATTTCTTCAAAAGCAAAAGATAAGCCGTACCAGGCGACCGAGAGACCGAGCGAGCGACCCTGCCGGCTGGCCGGCAAATTAACCCCCTGGACTCGCATCCTTTTTGGCGTTTTGTGTCATTAGCTTAAAAACTGAAACCAAAAAGGACTCAGGACAATGGTCAGCATCGGCTTGGCCCCAGCTAACACACACACAGACACAGACACACAGACAATACACGCGTGTCGTGGGCAACTGTTGTTGTTTTGTGGAAAACCAGCGACGTCAGCTTCGGCCGCATGTGCCACAAAGATTAATTAATCTTTAAGGACTCATTTGTGTTCCTGCTGTGTTTTTGCTGCTGCCAGCTTCACTCATTAGGCATTTAGACATTTGCATGTGCAGGCGACACCAACATGAATTTATGGCTAAGGACTCGCCCCTTGGCTAAGGACCAGCCCCATACATTCCAGGTTTCCATTTAGGTTAAGCTTTCCGAATGGTATATACATATGTATATAGTATGTAGTTTCATTGTCTCACAAACTCACACATCTTGCCTGAAAGTTAACATCAAGTTTCAATCAAGCTTACTTAATATTCCAATCGAGCGGTTTGAGCCTTACCTTTCTTCAAATTAATATTTGTCTTACTTACTTTCTTTCTTACTACTTTTCACCCTCAGCGTGTCTGTCTGTCTGATGGTCTTATGTTGTATTTGTCAAGCTTTCACTGGATGAAAGTTCTCTGTCCAGTTTCATTGAGCCGCCGTTGGGCATTTATTTTGATTATCAATTGACATTCATTTCTATTTGTTGGTTTTCTTATCGTAAGCCGCATCATCATCATCCACATCATCATCAACATCAACAACATCCTATTCTTATCGTCATCATCAGCAGGGGATTCCCGTGACCCCGTAAATGACCAGCTAAGCTTATGCCCATATATAAAACTAAGCCAGAGTAAAGATTTTGGCACATTTGCTCGGGCATGCCACATCACAGGCACTATGACAACACAGCTATTCCTTAAATTTCCTTCTTCAGTCATCCCCCCTCGCAAACTCCAGTGACTCCTCCTCCTCCTCCTCCTCGTCCTCGTCCTCCTTCTCCATAGTGAAGTCAAAGTTTTGTGTCGCTTGTTTCATCTCTTAAATATTTACAGCTGATTATTTGCGCAGGTTTTAATGTATGTATGCATGTATGTGTATGTGACATTGAGCGCAGAAAGTTATCCTTGTTATCCTTTGATGCCTGAACAGCATTTTCCGTTAATTTATTAGCTTGCATACGTGAATTATTGTCGTCTAGAGTTTTCAAACTCTTTGACATTGATTGGCAACGGGGAATTGCCCGCATTGCCAAATACCAACGAAAAATCTATATGTACGTTTAAATGGAACGTTTTCATACCAACGTGGAATCTGGCAACATCTTAAATTCTTCGAATATCATAGACATTATTCACAATAATCAGAAGTGGCAAGGCAGGTGCAATGTTATACGATTAATCTTATTAAATAATAATATTAATAAGCTCTTGATCCGCCCACAAGAATCTATAACTAAAATTAAATGCCTTTATTTAATATTTATTTTTTGCCATTATTCCATTTTTTAATAATAAGAGTTATATTGATATATTATATTTTAGTATTTAATGTTGCGTTCGTACAGATCGTTCAATAATCAATACGTTGCTAATCGATATGTTGACCAACGAAGGGCTGCATGAAAAAGGCACTTTTAACACTTAACCAACACTGTTATGCAAATAGCCGCGCTCTTCCTCTTTCTTTTCCAACTGCATTTGTTAGCGAACGCATCGCGATCAATTTGTGCTCATTAATTAAGCATTTAAAGCCGTTTGTAAGCCCGAATTTAAGGTTTTATTAGCTAAAAGCAATTAAAACAAGTGAAGTTCAGCTTCGTGAACACATTTAAAGGTGAGAAGAGATAAAATAAAATACGTTGCACTCGTTATAATTTACAACGTGTGTGTGTGTGTGCGCCCGCGCGTTTGCCAATACTTGGAAAGCTCGAACAGACGCCGCATTTTTTTTTGCATTTCTGCAGAATTTCATTTAGTTAAACATCTAATTTAAATGCAATTAACTTGGCTAACATACAACACAATTGCAAGCATAGCCGCGATTTCTGCCTATCGGCATATATATACATAATTGGACCAAAACTAGATTTCTGTTCAGTTTAGTTTTTTTTTTTTTCTGTTTAAGCGCCACGCTACACAGTTTGCATTAGTAGGCGTTGCCACTTTATGTAGAGACATAGCGAAAAAAATTTTAAATCAGTTTAGCTAACAACGCATCAAGAAAGCAACGAAAAAAAAATTATTTGAAAGTAAAAAGTAACGAAAAATAAAGAAACCAAAAAGCAAACCGTTAAATAACTCGTCAGGTGAGTGCATTCAACCCAAACAGCCGTAAAATTATACCTGGCCAACATCTTCGTGTGCGTGCGTTTGTTTGTGTGTGTGTGTGTGTGTGCGTGCGTTTGTTTGTGTGTGTGTTGGTGAGCGCGTGTTTTTGGCGGCGTTTGTCTGCTGTGCTGCTGTTCGTTGGTTTTTTTTTTATCGCCAAACTTTGGGCATAAAATGTGGCAAGCTTAGGGATAATGATGCCGCTAGGTGGCTAGCAACTAAGACACTGCTACAAAACGGAGTTGCACCGTTAAAATGATTGATGATGTGTGTGGGGCATAGATGTTAACGCCTCAGCACACACACGAACATACACACTCGCACACACACACACACACTCGCACAACAATGTAAGTTGTTGCGACAGATGTTGTCATAAATAAAAAGCCAGCTAGCGGAAGCGGATGTGGCAGCTGAAGACGCTTACCCCAACGTGTTAAGTCGCACGACGGCAACATGTAAATAAACATACACTCGCACACCCACACACACACACACACACACGCACACTGATTTATGCATATGCGTATGCGTGAAGATGGAGAGCATGTTGTAGGCGTAGTCTGTTCAGGCCACATTAATGTCAAATCAGCCGCATAAATTGCATAAAACGCTCAATTTATTAAATGAAGCATACCTTCTTTCGTTACTTTTTAGCGGGTGTGTGGCATGTGTGTCGACGGGGCGTATTCGCGACAAGTGTATTCCGTTAGTTCATAAATGTAGCAATCATGCTCTGGCTCTGGCTATGGCTCTGGCCAATGCCAATGCCAAAGACTTGTGCCATTGTGCTTGAATTGGCTCATTGCATATTTAAGCGAATGCCACAATCGACGCCTTTCATATGTGGCATCATGCAAAGCCCTAACTCGCACGGCTCGTTTATTATGCGCACCGAGTGGCAATTGTTCACAACTCTATAATGCCAACAACAGCATCGGCATCATCAGCAAGCCGATTGCCGATTGCCAAACGGCCAACTGACAATTGGCAATTGCTTAGGAGGATGTCGTCATCAATCGACTCGCCGCTTGAGGAGTTGAACACGGGGCACAGAGCAAAAGCAATCAGAATCGTGTTATAGAGATAGATATATGTATGTATGTACATACATGCTATATACCCAGCCGACAAAGACTCATAAAATTTTTAAAACGTTTTATGTGTGTGGGTTGTGTTTGTTGTTGTTGTTGTTTTGTTGTACTTTTGAAGTGTCGAGTCGACTTAACAAATACATAATACAACTCTGGGTTTATTTGTGGGGCGTCAGGTAATAAACTAAGCCTTTGTATGAATGCACTTCACTTGTTCATTGTACAATTAGCAGTGCGATGGTTATAATTCTTAAATTTTCGATTCATCGATATTCCAAGATTCTCTATTTGTTTTGTAGAGTATATATTGTTAAGTCATTGCGCCAAAGTCGCGACGTGCTGGACTCTTCATGCTACATGTGTGTGTGTGTTTGTACACATGCGGTAGATATGCGCGCGTGTAGGTGTCAAGGGTATTGTCCTTGCCCAGGCAATCTTTACATCCTGCCATTCTGGCATCATACTCCCATTGCCATCCAGCTATCCAGCCGTCTCACGAACATGAGCGCTCGTTAAACGGATGAGTTAAAAGTCAAAAGCCCTAAAGGATTTTATTTGAATTGCGGTCTGCGCCGTAGCGTTCGACGTTTGCAACCAGCACAAAACCCCCCCCCCCCTTCATCCTCAAATCTCGCACCAGTTTTTCTCAAACCCCAGCTTACAATGCCTCAAACCCAACAGGCACCGTGTTGTGTGCCATGTTTTATTTAAAGTTTATCTACGCTGCCTTTTTTTTCCACTTCCTCAGCCACTTGCCGCTAATTTCGCGCCAAGGCTGCAGCAAAAAATATGCACAGCATAAAATGTGGAAAAATATTTTGGCGCAAGACAAAATAAACCAACAACAACACAGCATAAAAAGGGTTTTTATTTTATTTTTTTTTTGTTGTATCCTTTGGCTGGTTTGTCGGCACGTCGCATTTCAAAGCCGTGTTGAAAAATATTTGAAATAATTGCAAAAATGTTGCCGGCCCTGTGGATGCGAGATTTTTATTTTATTTTTTTTCTTTTTGTGCGTGTAGCTAGCGTCTTTTAAAGCACAATAAAACAGCCAAGCCAAAGCCAGCTTTGCTATATACGATTAAAGGAGCTGGTGTCCTTCGATATGCAAGGCACGTTTGGTGGAGTTAAAATGATTTTTAAACTGGAACAAACACGTCTCACATAACACAAAGCAAAGCAATTTTCAAGCAGGCTTTGCTTATATTTTCTCCAACCTAACTCCCTTGTCATAATTTCACAGTCATAGCCGAACACGACGAGATCGTAGCTACAAATTTAATTTTACTTTTAAAATTACTTCAAAATTTTCCATAAGTTTTTATTTTATACACTTTTCAGAGGCTTTTAAATTTAAAGTTGAAGACTTTCGTCTTTATCCAGTTACAGATCGATCGTACCAAGTTGCATAGGGTTGCTTATTTGACAGAGGTTCGCAGAGCGAAGAAACTTTAGATAATGCCTGACCCATCCCCATCAATTGACTCGTCGTCGCCCAACTGGGAAAGTCTGGCTTCAGACGAACCGGTACTCAACTTAGGTAAGCTAAAAACGCATGCAGCACAAGCATCTCTTCTAACGTTACAAAGCTTCTAATTTTTTTTGTTTCGTCAAATAGTGAATGAGCTACCAGAGCCAAGACCGACTCAATCACCACCGGGTGGTCGGATGTCGCCAGATGCGCCTGTTTTTCAACCCGCTGGCTCTCATGCAGCCGAGCTGTTGGTCCAGGAACCGGAGGAAGAGCGCAATCCGCAAGGGCAGGCACCGTTACCTACTGAGGTGGAGCCCGCTATTGAGATCTATGCTGAGCCTGAAGTACGCGAAGTACCGGAGCCGTCTGACTCCCAGGAAGCAAATGACATGCAGCCGCTCATGAATCTAATGAATCCGACGAATCCGACTAATCCAATGAATCTAATAAATCCCAAGAATCCTGGTTTTGGTGATTCGAATGACAGTGAGCCACTGATGGAACCAGTTCCTCTTCCGATCTATCAACGCAATCAAGAAGAGGGTTTGCGTCGCGAACCAACCCATCGTATAAGTTGGTCGCAGGCTGATCGACGTTTTGTGGCATTGCCGGTACAGGGTCCAATGCCGTTTCAAGTAGACCTAGATGGTCCAGACGAGATGAATGTAGCGGTCCGACATGTGTTTCAGCAACAGCAGCCGCAGCAGCAGCAGCCAGATACACTAATTGTCCATGAATTTGTGCCTGGCAACAAGCTCCATAGATCGGCATCGTATCAGCCACAAACAGAAATGCATCAACCGATAGAACCTCGGCCCTCAGTTTCTTGCCACAACCTGGGGCAACAGATTGAACCGGGCGAGCGTCAGATGGTACAGCAAGGAGCTGAATATTGGCAGCACATGGCATGGCAACAGCATCATCACCATGAGCAGCAGCATCTGCAGCAGCATCTGCAGCAGCAACAGAATCATCACCATCAGCAGCAGCAGCAGCAACTGCAGCAGCAGCACAATCAGCAGCAGCTAATGCTCATGCAGCACCAGCTGCAGCACCAGCAACATCAATCGAAACAGGAGCTACAGCCTAATGATCAGCTATTGCAGCAACAGCAACAGCAAAAGGAGGAGCACCAGCAGCAGCAAATGCATTTGCAGCAGCAGCATTACCAGCAGCAACAGCTGCAGCATCAAATGCACCAGCAGCAGCAGCAATTGCATCAGCAGAACTATCAGCAGCAAGTGCAGCAGCAACAGTATCAGCAGCAGCAGCAGCAGCATTATCAAGTGGAGCAACAATATCAGATCCAACAGCAAATGCAACAACAGCAAATGCAACAGCTTCAATATCGCCAGCAGCAGCATTTGCTGCAGATGCAGCAACATCAACGTCATCCGCAGTTATCGAATGTGCAGCAGCCAAGTTTTTGTCCTCCGATTCTTCAGCCGCCAATTCCTGAGCATCATCAACGCTTTCCGCAGCCGCAACATCACCAACTGAATCTGATGCATCAACGCCAGCAATATGAAATGCAGCATCATCTTTACCAGCAGCAGTTGCAGTATCATCAGCTACAGGACCAATGGCAGGTTGAACAGCACCAACAACAACAACAGCAATTAATGCTCGAGCAACAACAGCAAACAGCTTCAGACTCTTCGCAATTCGCATCACTTAACCGTGGTAATCAGTACGACATGCAGCAGCATTATCCTGAAGGTGCTGTTGGCTATCAATTGACGTCTAAAAGCGATACATCAGGAGCAGAATCTGATTCTTCATCTCTTGATGGTTGGCGTGATATAGAGGAACTGATTGCTGAGAGTACAATAGTGCGACATGAGGAGCTTAGCCGTGGCACGAACCAGCAACACCCACCGCCAGTATCAATGGCAAGTGAAAATTGCAAAGAGAGAGAACAGCAGCCGCAGTTTTCACAGATAGATATGCAGGAGCAGAACATTGCAAGTGCTATGCAGTTCCTAGAGATTAATCTGCAAGACCAGAACCGTGCAGGTGGTAACCCGTTTTCCCAGCTGAATGTGCAAGAGCAGAACCTTGCAGTTGGTAACCCGTTTTCCCAGCTGACTGTGCAAGAGCAGAACCGTGCAGGTGGTATGCCGTTTTCCCAGCTTTATGTGCAAGAGCAGAACCTTGCAGGTGGTAACCCGTTTTCCCAGCTGAATGTGCAAGAGCAGAACCTTGCAGGTTATATGCCGTTTTCCCAGATGAATGTGCAAGAGCAGAACCTTGCAGTTGGTAACCCGTTTTCCCAGATGAATTTGCAAGACCAGAACCGTGGAGGTGGTATGCCGTTTTCCCAGCTGAATGTGCAAGAGCAGAACCGTACAGGTGGTAACCCGTTTTCCCAGATGAATCTGCAGGACCAGAACCGTGGAGGTGGTATGCCGTTTTCCCAGATGCATCTGCAAGACCAGAACCGTGCAGGTGGTATGCCGTTTTCCCAAATGAATCTGCAAGAGCAAAACCTTGCAGGTGGTAACCCGTTTTCCCAGATGAATATGCAAGACCAGAACCGTGCAGGTGGTATGCCGTTTTCCCAAATGAATCTGCAAGAGCAAAACCTTGCAGATGGTAACCCGTTTTCCCAGATGAATATGCAAGACCAGAACCGTGCAGGTGATTTGCCGTTTTCCCAGCTGAATGTGCAAGAGCAGAACATTGCAGGTGGTATGCCGTTTTGCCAGATGCATCTGCAAGACCAGAACCGTGCAGGTGGAACGCGTTTTCCGCAGATGGATCTGATAGAGCAGAACCTTGCAGGTGGTAACCCGTTTTCCCAGATGAATGTGCAAGAGCAGAACCTTGCAGGTGGTATGCCGACTTCCCAGCTGAATCTCCAAGAGCAGAACCGTGCAGGTGGTATTCCGTTTTCCCAGATGAATCTACAAGAGCAGAACCTTGCAGGTGATTTGCCGTTTTCCCAGATGAATCAGCAAGGGCAGAACCTTGCAGGTGGAACGCGTTTTCCACAGATGGATCTGATAGAGCATTACCTTCCTAGTGGAACGCAGTCTCTACAGATGAACTTGCAAGAGCAGAACCATGCTAGTGGAACGCAACAAACAGGTATGCCGCCTCAGGAACAGTTGATTGGTCAGCAGCATGGTCAGACAGCACCACAGCCGAATAATGAGCCATATTGCAGCGCTGCTGCCCTACGGCCGCCAGCTCAGGAGAAGCAATCTCGCAAAGAAAAGTTTGAGGAAAAGCAGGCAAATTTAGATGCAGTTGCACCCGAACTTCCACGTGATTTTACACAACTTATGGCGCTTCAGATTACAATACCACAGCAAGCAGGAACTTCACAGGTGAAATTCATACCGCCTTTGCCGGAAAAATTGACCAAAAACGAAGAATCACCAGCTGTGCCACAGCCAACATTGGACTCGTTTCAAGATAAGGATTGGCCAGAATTGAAGCAAAAAAGTTCGCGAAAACCAACGGGTCAGCCAGTACCAGCAGATGGTGTAGCCGCTGCACAACAGCAGTCAGTTGGGATGGAAACGCCACAAAACAAAAGTTGGCGAGATGCATCACCTAATCACGAAGAATCTCGTAACAAAAATTGGCCAGCAGCATCACCAAACCACGAAGAATCAGTGCAACACATGGCAGAGCAAGCATCGGGGTTTCCTGCTGCATCTCAGCCCAACCAATCAGTCTACTTTTTAAAGGATAATGATTGGCCACAATTGAAGCAAAAGTCTGGATCTAAATCAAATTCTGTACGCGCACGTTTGCGCAGTGATTGGCGACCGGCTCAGACTTCACCTGTTCAGAACAAAGGGTGGCAAGCCATGCAGCCGAACTTTGCTTCAGTTGCAACACCAATTACCGGAGAATCAGTGCCAGTGCAAACCCAAGAAGAGTCGGTATTTGAATGTGCTCCAGCACAACCTCCTCTTCATCCACTTTCGACAAATGAATGGCCCGAATTGAAGCTTCGAGCAAACAATTGGAAGTCAAAACAGGGGCGAAAAGCTGCTGAAGGTGCACCACAGATGCCACCTCAAACAGTTCTTTCAAGCAGCGAGCGTTGGCCACCAGCTAGGGAAAATGTTGCAGATGGTCCAATCGTAGCGACACAGCCACTATCGAATTGGTTTTCTGATAATGATTGGATAGAGCTTAGGCAAAAGGGTGCACCAAAGCCACAATCTTACAAGGTGGCTATGAAGAATTCTGCTGCAGTCGCACCACCACCAAATACCGGAGAAGCTAAGAACCAGGTTTCAAAATGTTCTCCTGCACAGTCGCTACCAGCGACTGAAGAAAAACCTGGTGCTTTTCAGCCGATGACTGAACAGAAGATTGATTGTGCAGCATCTCCATCGCGTTCGTACGAGTTTTCATTGCTGATGAATCGTACTGCTGCTTCACCACAGCCAGAAGTACAGCCAGCAGAACCATCTCCACCCAATGATCCGGCTGAGACAGCACGAGAAGTATCCGCTGATCAGAACAATTCGGAACAGCAGACACCGACAACAGAGCGACGTCGTGAATGGTGGCAGGCGGATGTCTTCACTCCGCAGCAGCACGGGCAAGCGCAGTGCCTAGTTGAGATACCACCCGAATGGTTTCCATATTCCTATGGCTCGATTCCAATAATGCCCGGGCCAGCCACATTTGTAGAACCTGAAGATGATTTCCAAAATCAGATCGACAATAATTCTTGCATATCCGATATGATTTCTATTGATTCTGAATACGTGGGCGGGATCCCATTCTTTGAGGATATTGCTAGACAATTAAATAACATAAATTTGTCTAGCACCGAATACTTGGGTACATTGAGAAATCTTATAGTACGTGCCCAAAGTCTAATGCAACCACTATTGTCCGGTCGTTTTTTCGACATGACTCCTGTTCAAATGGCCGCCTGCACAACTGCCATATTGGAAGTACCGGCTCTTCATCCGAGTCTTTTTATGCGAACGGTAAGTACTGCCTACGATAACTAAACTAGTATGTGTTAAATGTGGTTCTATTTCTTTCTCGTGCAGGATACGGTGGCTGACAATCCGCATGACTTGTCCCCTGAGGATCTGGCGCGTGTGCACGTGTGTCTGTTCGGTGGTTCGGGCTTAGCGCTTTCAACGCCAATATCAGCCTCATATACAGCAGCATCATCAGAAGCAGCAACTTCACAGGCATCAACATCAGAAGCAGGAAGCTCACTAGGATCAACAACACTAGTAGGAACCTCACTAGGATCAACAACACTAGTAGGAACCTCACCAGTATCGATAATACCGCTGCACCTTAATGTAGAAACTCAGACCGAATACCTTTGCTGGTGCATGTTTATGATGAAGTATCCGCCGCCGTCACTACCGTCAGACTCACCAGGGTCCTTACCCCAGTATTCTCCTCCAAATTTACCAGGTGCCTTACCGCTTTTGGGTAATAAGAACAAACCACCCATGGGTGAGTTAGCTGATCTTATAAACATAAATTCAAGTCACGCATTTTATTTGCTTGCAGTACCCCGGGACCAATATGAAAACTCAAGGCGTTTTGAGCTACGCAGCTATGAAACCGGAAGCATTAGTTTTCTGGGCAACAGGCTTTCGAGGCAATTGAGCAGTTCAAATTATGGGTCGAGTCAGACAAGCGAGGGGAGTTCCGGAGACCGCAGTACATCATCGTCCCTACAGTCGCTGCAGTCTCGACATCAGCCACAATCGGCTGCGTCGATACTTCATTTACTGAATGACATAAAAGAACGCAAGCAGGAGCTGATTGATAAATCGAACTCTAGCATCGAGTCGAGCTTGCCATCACTTGATTTGGGGGCGCCTAGCTCTCAAAGTTCGTCTGGTACGTATCCCACATCATCTCACAGCTCTTCGATCCATAGCAATAGCAGCGGAAGTAGCAAAAGCTATAGAAACTATAGCATCCCTTTCAATCATTATGATAACAACAATATCGAACATGAAGTTCGTTTCACTGATGAGCAGCGTTACCGCGGATCTATTCGCTCATATAGTACCACCAATTCAAGTTCTCAGTCTTCACCTTTAATGGGTAATCTCTTTACGACGCCAACGGGCCCAGTTATGCCATCAATGCCTCGTGTCTTTTATGCAGATCCGATCGACGACGAATACCAACCCTTAGTCTTTGATATAAATTCCAGTGACAGTCCAACTTCAATATTTGCAGAGCTCTTGCCCAACATAAATATGGGTGTGAATACGCTAAACAATTTAGCGCGCGAGTCGAGAATCCCTGCTTTCTTGAATGGCCATATCCAGATCAGCAATTTAACTGAAAACGTCTCTCCAACAATGCCACAGTCGCGCGCACGGAACATCCAACTGTCATCATCACCAAGTTCTTCTCGATTGAGCTCGAATGGAAGTACTTCAAATAGCGGTTCAATGTCTCGTTCCAATGAGGGATATCAAGCCAACGATAATCAACCTCAACATTCTCGTCAACCCCATGGAAATTCTAATGACGGTCCTGGACAGGCGAACGATCTGAAACGCCGTAAGGATAACGAATCATTCGACTAACTCACAATTTGTGGTAAAACAAGTATAAAAAACTTAAGAAAAAACTAAGAAGGAAAAAAAATTTTCACTGCGCAATCAAAGAATGTTGCGATACTTTTAACAATCAAAATCACACATAGTAGCACAATCAATCAGTCACGTCAATTTTACATATTCTGTTTTACAGCATTTTACAATAATAGTTCAACAGTTTTAGGGTATGGAAAAACGCAAAAGTTTTGAGAAACTAAACCGTTTTTCCATCCACAGCATATTGTTTTAACTAACGTTCAAAAACACATTCACACTCACACATCGATTTTTCAAGTTTATATTTTAATGCATTTCACAACAATAATTCTACAGTATATGGTTAGGGAAAAACCGCAAAGAATCAATCTTATGCTTTAAGAAATGACAACAACACCTGTTAAAAGCAAATCAACTGTTTTTCCAATCATATCAACCGAATAGTTTAATTTCAAAACTTAAATTGTTAAAACACAAACACACACACAAACAGACACACAAAAAAAAGAAAGCAAATAATAAAGAAGATGAAATGTACGTATCTGTGGGTTTAACTTTTATTCAACGGCTGGCCTGGAATTTTACCACAAGGGATAACACAAACGCATCCTAGACAGCAACCCCAAAATTTCATACGAGAGTTATGCCCTATCCCATTTAATAACGCTTTTTATATTCATATAACGATGTGTAAATTTCAACATAATGCAGCGATTTGAAATGTTTTTTTTTTTCGCGAAATCTAACGTAACGAAACGTAAAGCGTAACAAAACTTGGCTTTTGCCCAAGTGGCCAGAACTGTGCAACATGAAACTCGACTCAAGTTGCAGGGGTGACCTGAGGAGTGGTAAAAAAGAAACTGAGGGGGGCGGGCAGTTGTGAACCCTTTGAACTCGAAGCGTGTGCGTTGCAATGCAAAGTTAAACGCCTTCAAGCTGAAATAATCGGGCTAATCTTTTACGCTGCTTGCATTTTAAAGCGCTTACATTTTTTATTTCAACTGGCAATATGAACAAACAGGGGTAAGGGAAAGGGTTAGCCAGTTAACATTTTGCATGCATGCTTGCGCCTTGCCTGCCCCCATTGCCCACCACTCACTCTCCTCTCTGTCTCACACATGTGTGAGTTTTGGACTTAATTTTGTTTTGTTTTCTTATTTCATATTGTAATTAAATGCGTCGCGCAAAGACAAATAAAAATGTTTGCAGGTAAATAATATCAAAGTAAATAAAAAAATTTAAATCAGACGAAACTTTTTTAAATAGCTACAATCTGACTTGCATACAAAGTAGATGAAGTTTTGATATCAAAATATATATATTTAATAAAGATATTAATTAAATGGAAACAAAAATTGCACAATTCTTTAAAAACACATTTGTAATTTTATTGTAAGTTAGTTAATTCATATATGAATAAAATTAATGAAATATTTTTGTCAACATTTATAACTATTCAAATAAAAAAATATATATATTAATTCTTTCCCCGCTTATTAATAACCTTCTGAAGGAAATGTTCTTGTACATTTTTCAAAGCTTTACTGTTCTGCCGTTGTTTTTTTTTTTTGCTTTATTTTGTTTATTGTTTTTTAAATTTTTTTCTTTCGTTTTATTTGCGTAAAACTTGTTCAATTGGTTATTTATTTTTATTGCGGGCTATAGTTTGACCAGAAAATTAACGCCTGCATGACCAAACGGGAAACGCATTGAATGCAACCGCATTGCTACATTTTTAATCTACAATTAACCACAACTGTTTGCCAAAGGGTCGATGGGGCGAGGGTTAAGTTGGCTCACAGACCCAGCTCCAATATCAATATTGATTCTATTAATTATAAAAACATTAAGTGCCAGCCAACAAATGTAATTAAACGCATTAAACAATTGCAATGTGCGAGTAATGGCGTTCAAATGCAGCTCAGACAGCGTTGCTGGTGTCCTGATCCTGGTCCTGGTCGTCCTGGTTGGAGTTCAGGTTGTTCGGGTTGCCGGGTTCAGGCCACGTTGCTGATGCGCGCCGATAAGCACGTTTTCAATTCGCATTTGCAGGTGGACAAGCAGCCAGCATCAAGGTGGATGGGTGAAGGCAGAGGGTAGATGGGGTAGGGGCAGATTGCAACAACATTGGTGCTGCATTCGTGCTGGATTTGTATGGCCATTTGACTATTGGAGGGGATTGTCGCACATTAATGACGAAATTATTGTTTCAATTGCTTTCAACTGTTGTCAATGCAAATTTTATGCAAATATTTTTCGGTGGCATCGGACTCTTAAATGCCATTATGGCCAATAAGTCAATAATTATTGCATGCCAACCATTATTGTTGTTGTTGTTGTTGTTGCTGGTCGTTTCAGCCACGTTTTGTTGTAGCTATTATTGACCAGAGTCAGCGGCAGAGCCAAAGCCCTCACTACCGCACACAATATGGCCAGCGCCAATTCCCCAAATAGGCGTTAATTACTTTTATCTGCGCATTGTCACACTACAAAAATGGCAACAACACCAACACCAACATCAACAACAACAACAACAGTTGTTTATATTTGCTCGCTTTTGGTCAAATTCAATTATTAATTATAATATTTGTTGCACTTTACTTTGCTTTCGTGCATAAATCAATTTTTCAATTGTTATGTAAAATACTTTTTGGGAGATTTTTTGTATCGCAATTTATTATGACAAAAAGCTAAGGACTAGCACATACCCTTCATATTTAATCCAAAAAATAATAATCACAACTCTTTAAAAACACTTTAATTTTCTTTATTGACCATCAAGACTTAATATGATGCGCTGAAAAGTAGGCAATACTTATTTAAAACTATATTTACATACACATTTAAGTCAACTCAAATGCAGTTATAATTTCAGCCACAGCCCCAGAACATGAAAGTAGCCCAGGACTATGCTCATAAGCTGTTGCTGCCTTAACACCCCGCCCACCCCGCCCTCGATCCATCCAAATTAAGTACACGCCTTGTCCAGCTTTGGGGTCGTATAATATAATTAATGCTATGAATTACTTGAGCTCCATACTAAGCCATCCAATCTAAGAGTCTGGCGTCAAATGGGGACACCGAGGGTCAGCAATGTGGATCCCTGTTGTTCTGGTCGTTGATGTTGTTGTTGTTGTTGTTTTTGCTGGGTATATTCCAACACGTTGCTGCTTGGTCGGTCAGCCACATGCACTTAATTGCTTTATGAGGCGGTCAGTCGCTTGTTATGGACTTCAATTTGATTTTGCGCGGCCCAAGGAACAGAATGGGGCAATGCTCATATGTGTGCGAGAGGGAAATAGCAGGGGCTAAATGAGACATTGGGGATCAATTATTTAGTCGGCGCATTGCCGCAAGCCAGAGACATAAGGCCGTTGAACCAAAACCAGACTAAGTGTGACCCGATCAATGCAGATTTTTCAGCTGATGTAAAAGTTTTTTAATCATGCTGATGGCCCCAACAATGATGATGATGAAGATGTGCAAACGGATGCAAGAGACACGTCGCAAGTGCGCCAATTTTTTATGCCAATTTACTGCACTTTTGCACCAAGGTGCGAAAACAAACAAGTTAGCAAGTAGACGTAAAGGAGAAGTCAAAAACAAAAAAACATTTCTGAGATACTCTGTGTGCAAGAACTAAGAAGATATATATGTATATGAAGAAGATACATATATATGATAAACATATATGCAAGCTTTATTTAAGTTTGTTGAATATTGAATATATAAAACTATTGAATTTTTCTACTTTATTATTTGTTGGGATCTGCAAAAAAAAGGGCGTAGAAAATAAATGGTAAACGAAAACTTCACAGTCGCAGTTGCAAGTGCAACTTTTGAAGTTGAAGTTCAAGTTGAAATGGCTTTTTGTTTGCCAGCAAATCATCATCTCGTTTTTTTTTTCCCGTTAAGAACAAGAATGTTTGATACCATGACAATGTGCTTATTATTATCTTCTTTTTTTTCATTGAGGAATAAAACTATTTTGTTGCCTTTATGTTTGGCGTGTGCTTGAAAGAACTGTGGAATGTGAAGTGTTGGAAAGTGGATGGCGTTTGGTATTCGGTGCGATTGAAAACGCTTAAAATCCATGGCAATAGATTGTAGGTATTTTTTATCTTTTCTTTTGTTGACCAGTGTCCAGGACAACGTTAAAAGCATGATTATACGTCGTATCCATAGATCATATATAATGTATTACAAATTGTTGCACATCATTTGATTTTATTTGAGGTAATCATGCGTCGTCGTTTTTTTTTTTTGCTTCTTTTAACTATCACTATGGTGCTGCTGATGCTGTAAGAACCAAAAAAGGTCTTTAAAGTGGGAAATGTGCCCCAAGGCAATTGCTTGCTGCATAAATGCTTTTATGTTTTGGCAGGCTCAGTCTCAGACATTGTGCAACATGATATTTCCATTTTGGCACTTAAGTCAGCCAAAGTCAATTATAATCAACGCCTGGCCAAAAAAAAAAACCAAACCCCCAAACCCATTCCACATTTCATAAAAGAGACGGCAGCTGCCGTCACGCAAAAAGGATTAAAAACCATTCACATTCACATATGTGAGTGTGCCTTAACTTATGCAAAAGTCCTTTAAGACTTTAGCTGATTGGCAACACACACACAAGCCGGGGCTTATATATATGTACATAAAGTAAGGTAAAGACATTTTAGCCGCTGGCAATTCATCAAGAAACATCAAGAAAACTGACTTAACGTTGCGCCACAAAAATGTTGCCTTATGTTAAAAGTTTGATATAAAATAAAATATTCATACAAAGTTAACTATTACAACTTGAAATGTAATTTTATATTATATTTTAACTTAATATATTTTAATATGAATTAATTTACATTTTATGTCGGCTGTTCATACTTGAAATAAATCAAAAAAATACTATGCTTATTTGAAATATTTATAAAACTTTATCAAAGAAATAAAAGCTTATAGCTTGCCCTCATCTGCCTTGGCCAAGTTTAAACACATTTACTATTTATGTGTGCATTAGCCGTTATAAATTTTACCATATGAAGTGCTGTCCGTCGTTTTTTGGTCGGTCGGGCAAACAATTTGCAGCCTCAATTACAATGCCAGCAAAGAAGTAGAAGAAGATGGGACAGCCGCAGTCGGATAATACCAAGTGGCCACAAAACTTAATTGCTTTATTCTGGGCTCACCCAAAAAACAACTGTCTGATTCTTTATGCTACTGGGCTCTTATCGCGGCGAGCCTCCCCCCGTCGCCCCACACTCTCGGCAAAAAATAACCGTCAACATCGTCAACGAGCGACGAGTTGCAACTGTTTCTGTTTCAGTTTCAGTTCAGTTTTCAGAATGAGATTCAGATTCAGTTTGCTTGTGCTACTCTGTTACTGTTTTTCTGTTTTTGCAACGCAAATTATATGCAAACGAGCTTAATATCCGGCCAAACAGACGCACACACACACACAGTCACAGAGAAATAGGAGTAGTCCTCCATATCCTGCCACTCTGCCACAAAACTTGGAACGAACGCCACTTACATTTGTCGCAGTCGCAGCAACTTATTTAAGATGCAGCCAAGATGGGATTTTGTAATATGTATATAAAAGAGTGAAAATCAACTGGATTTAAGCATAATTAGTTTTATTACAATGCCAAGCAAGCCTGAAATGTAAGCCAAGTGCTGTAAAGTTAAATATTCTAATCAATGCACAAAGCGTTTCTTTACGCTCTACTCAACAATATTAATAACAAGAACATAATAATCAATATTGTTAAGCAACAATAACGGCAACTGATTTAACATGAACTAATGCCCTATTGTTAAGAACTTGACATAAACATATTACTTGATTCTTATTCAAAATTTAAATAACTTGATGAAATTATTTTTGTTGTTTGATTAATTTTTTAACTTTTATATTTTTCTATAAATTTAATGTTATTGAATTCTCATGCTTAGAAATTACTTTTGATATGTCCTAATACCAAAATAAAGGGTATAACAGAGTTTGATTGACTGCTATCAAAGCACAGCTTAAACGGTAAGACATAATAATTGAAACTTTACTTGAAATTAAAGCTTATAAACCGTAGTTAAAAACTAAGATTGGATTTTATTGTAATGCAACTACAAGTGTTTGAATTTCAATTGTTAAGTTCGTAGGACATTTATATGTTTTTTGTGCAGAAATCCCGAATTTAAAGTCTTCACTTAACAGGGTATTACCACGTGGAATTCATTGCATTTACTCCTTGCATTTAGTATCATTGGCCATTTACCATATAATTTCAAGTTTCAGCACAAATAATTCAACTTTCGCTTCAAACGCCGCTTTCTCTGCCTCTGCCCGTATGTGTGTGTGTGTGTGTGTTTGGTAAAACCGCCGCCTGATAATTTCTCTGCACTCGACTGATAACAACATTTAATTTAATGCCCGAGGTCAGCAATATTCCATTTATTATTGGATTAAATTCGGCAGCAAAGTTTTTCGTTCCCGGCTGTACAGTAACTGGGTTGTTGGGTCCTGTAGAGGGGCATGGAGGGGGTATGGCATTTGAAACGAGCGAGAAATTCGTCGTCGTCCACTATCTGAAGTTGGGATAAGCGGCGACTGTCCTCTTTGTCCAGGATATAAATTGTGTGCATGGCTTTTTTACAACTTGTTGTTGTTGCCTTTTGCACAAACAAACAAACGTACATACATGTTTTTAAATGCCACGCCCATAGACAGGCACTGGGCGCACTTGTCGCACTTGTCGTTGTCGTGAACGACGCTGTCCTGGCCATGTCCTGGCTGCTGCTGCTGCTGTTGCTCGCCCCATGACTAGACGACAGGAAATGTATTTCACATTTTTTATGTGTCGCTTTTTTTCCTGCGTGCCCCATGAAATTTGCATGAGCCGCAAGCTGCCAAGGATCTGGCCGTGTACTTTGTTGTTGTTGTTGTTGTTGGGGGAAGGCAGGACAAAATGCCCATAAGGGATTAGCTGCAAATCGCAGCCACGTCGCTGGACATCGTTATTTGTTGCTGTTGTTGTTGTTGTTGTTGTTGTTGTGACTGCTGTCACCGTTCGCCTCCTGTCCGAAAATTGTTGCAAAACTCATTTAAGCCAAGTTATGCGCAGTATGTAAATTGTTTTGGCCGCACCGATTTGATGTGTGTTTCCCATATATTTTTTTTGCTTGTTTTTAGTATTTGTTGTTGTTGTTGTTTTTAAATGAAACTTAATTGTTTTAGATGCAAAGTCATCATCATCATCATCATCATTGCAATATGGGGAAAGGGTGGGGGGCTTAACAGTCAAAACAAACAAATGTGACGGAAGGAAGTATCTCACTCGAATCTCAGTGAGGCATGAAGCCCTTACAAACAAACACACACACAAACACACACTCGCACACACACATAAAAAGAGACATGAATGAATTTATGCATGAAATTGTCGACGCCCGCGTCCTGTGTTTTTGGTATGCCTGTGGCCTATCGAAAGGAAATTGAAACAAAACCTCATTGGAAACACACACACATGCACACACACACACACACATTCATGTATTCACACACTTGACGTAGTCAGACAAGCGCACAAATTCAGTTTCCGTGCAAAATTCACTCACTTGCCGCCAACAACAACAACAACAACATTTTCGCCAGCTGATAACGATTACCAATTGTGTATGTGTGTGTGTGTGTCTGTGTGTGTGTGTCCTGTGTGTGTCTGTTTGGCTCTGCATGCGGGCATTTGCCAGAATTGTGTCTGTAATTCTCCAACTGCTTTGCCATTTAGCTTTCTCTTTGCATCGAACTCAATCAACAACAACAACAACTACAACAAAGTACAATAAACTATTTCTAAAACACTCACAAGGCTATCGTCTAACATCAGATAAAGGATTGTCAGTTGAACAATATAGAAAATAATTAAGATTTCAATTCAAAAGCCAAACACAAAACCTAAATGGAAACAAAAAAATAAATATTTTATGATTTGTTTTTTTTTGTTTTCGATTTGAAATAATTGTTAAAGAAATACTTCATTGTTTTTATGACAATCTAGTTTTGTTTTTTAATTTCGTTTTAAGGCACTTTTATGGCAAATAATACAATTAATTATGCAAGGACCAAAGAGGATGTTCAAAGCACTGTTGAATCGTGTTATTTACGGGCCAAGTTGTGCATCGATGTCAAACTGCAAGCTGCAGCTGCAAAATGTGGTGCTAAAATGATTATGATGCCACCATGCAACCTATGAAAGTGAAGTGGAGAGTTAGTCAACTTTTGTGCAACAAAATTAGTAACGGTTGGTTGACTGGGCTCGATGCAAAGAGCCCCCAAAAACAAACACACCCGCACATCTTGGGTCCATTCGAGCAAATCGCATTAAATCTCATTTGTTTTATCAGCTGCACATGCACACACACACACACACACACATACACTTATAGTGGTTGTGGCAAACAACAATAGACAAGAGGCAAGAAATCAAATCGAAACTTTTGAAAGTTACAACTTCAACCGATAGTTATTAGTTTGGTTACTGAATTTTGTATGCTCTTTTACTATGCCGTGAAATGAAACTTTTGTATTTGGTTAAGCTCATTATTTTTATGTAATTTCAATATAGTTCAAGCAATTTTAGTTTATGCTCTAAGCTTTGCTCTTTCTTTGCAATTACATAAAAAAACTTTATATACCCTTTCTAAAAGTCAAAACTGTATGTAGTTTCTACCCAAACCCAGGTGCTTCAGTTAGCTTTTGTTTTCGAGTCAGATACTACGAATATTTTGCCGTACGTGGTCCACTGATAAAATCATCAACACACACTCGCACACACACACACACACACACACACACACACACACACACACAGACAGCCCTTTTAGCAGCTGACGTTACCCATTTTACAAAAGTCTTTGCCGCTTCTTTGGGCAGAAAACTTTTCTTAACAAAAGTCTCAAATTTGTTCCAATGCAAAACTGTCGTTTGGCTGGGCGCTTATCAACAATTGCCCAACTCGAAGCCCAACTATAGTTTTAAGCTGCTTAACAGCTTCTTTGCGTGTACACTGAACGAAAAAAAGTATTCAAATCCTTAAAAATACATTTATTAACTCAAAAATGTATTCTAGAAATGTGTTTCAATTGCTGTAAAATGCGAGGAAACTCTATGAAAATGGATTTGATTAAACGTCCTGATGTCTGCTCTTTAATTTGAATACGGAACACACTTAATTCCTAATACGAAGAGCGCAACATTTTATTATAAATATTGTTCATAGTTGATTACTGTTTTTTTTTTGTCTGATTTTTCCAAGTGCAACACCACCAACAACAACACCTCACCCGTTTGGTTTTGTGGACGCGCTGGCAACTTGATTTAGTGCTCTCTGACCTGAGTTTAAATATAAACAGCGGCGTCTTGTGTTACCCCGTTCGACGAGAGCCCACAAAAGTTTCCAGTTTGCTTGCAAAACCCAGTGAGAGTAAAGACATAAATGGGATTATGATCTTATCACGTCCAAGGAGAGCGCAAGGAGCAGCAGCAACAGCAGCAGCCAGACATATTGGTACATTATAATAACACCTTCTGTTGGGCCAACTTAAAGCTAGGCCAGCAATGGACAGCGCAAGTCGGTGGGGTGGAGAGCAAAAGGGAGCTGCTGCTTAGACAAACAAGTTTGCGGCGCAGCTTTGTCAAAGATTTATTTCTTGAGGTTAAGCGACGGCTGCTGGCCAACGCAAATTTCACTCAACCCAAAAACAACTTAATATGGAAAATTGTTGCAAGTACGAGGAGAGTCTATTTGCCAAGAAGGCGAAAACGTTGAAAACTTTCCAGCTAAGGCAGACGGGTAGTGAGTGGGGTGGGGGAAGGGGGGGGGGGTTCTGGCAATCTTTAATTAAGAGCGGATTAGTTGGACATGGGTTCGATTGGCAGTCGAAGCACCAACTCCTCCTGCCCAACTAGTAGTGTGTGTGTGTGTGTGTGTGTGTTTTTGGTTCGGAACTTTTACTACAACTCCAACTGGCTGCTGTTGTGGTGAATCTTTGCTCTTTTTTGGTTTTAGCTGTGATTTGCATCTGTGGTTGAGCAACCACCAGAGCTGAGCTAACAGCAGCATCAGCAGCAGCAGCAGCAGCTGGCTTCATTAGTTTCTTCGTTCTCACACACTCTCACTCTCTCTCTTTCTGCACTTTTAACGGCATCTTGTGGCAGACTTTTTGAGTGCCCCATTAAAATTTAATGCGTGTAAGAGATCAGCGTGGCAGGCAGGAAGGCAACGTCTCGTCTACTAGTTTTTTCGCTCGTTTTAGATTAGCTGTCAAAAGTTGTTCAATTTAATTTCACGCCTGCAACAACACTCCCAAGCCATGGCGCCACCATCTTAATGTTTGTGTTGCCAATTTTTTTCGTTTTTCTTACCCCCCCCAAACGCTGTGAGTTTTTTAATGGCTTTGGGAAATTGCACGCGCCGCTTACGCGCTCGTTAGACAAGCATTGAATGTGCCCAATGTACTCAACATTTCAACATCTCTCTCAGCATCACATTATTATGGTTATTGATAAGACCACAACCCCTCCCTCCTCGCCACCTTCAACTCGGGTTGTGTCTGCTGCTTCAACACGATTCGTTTCAGTTGATTAGTTGAATTGCAAGTTGGCAAGTACAAGTAGTAACTTGATTTAGCTTAATGGTTTTTGACTGCCAATTAAATTACTTCTAGACGAGACAGTTTATGACAGAAGTTTTTACTTTAAGTAAATCACAACGTACTAGTATTAACCCTAAACACCTAGTACATTTTGTTGTCCTCATACTCATAAACAGGCCTTAGACAAAGCCCCAACCCCAACTCACCCCCGAAAAGCAACAATCATTTTACTCTCACTCTCTATGCCTTCTGCCGACAATAAAAAATTAATCACAAGACAATGGGCAAACTGTGGCTAAAACGTCTCTCACAAAAAAAATGTGTGGCAAGCAGCCTAACCTCATTATCTTGGCTGTGGCAGCTCTGGCTAATGTGCTAATGTGCAATTTCGAAAGGTGCTTACGTTGTCAAGTAGTGTGAAAATGAAGATGAGCTCGTCCCTTCTGCTCACGATTGCCTCATGCCCCCTCCCCCTCCTTCCGATGCCATGCCAATTGGCCATTTTCACAATGAATCACAAAAACGGACAGCATATGGCCAATAGTAGTATTACTTTGCCCACAGCAACCATCTTCTTCTTTCTGCACTAAGAAAAATCAAAGTGTTTTTTCTCTAGAAATTATATTAAAAAACTTATTGTTATTTATTTAGCTTTGAATAATATTATTTTTTTAATTATGAATGAATTATTCTGTTTATATTTTGGTAGTAGTAGCACTTGATTTATATTTTTTTTGAGTGTACGTGTGTCGCCATTGCATGGACGATTGGCTCCTTGAACTTGGTGGCAGCTCTCCTGTGGCGCTAGCTAGCTGGCAAAACTGCAATTAATTCCCAAGCTTAGAATGAAATCTAATTGCTCGTTAGCGCACTGCGTTGTCCTTCGTTCCGCTGGGCCCTTTCTTTCTATTTGTTTTTGTTGTTTTTATATTTTGTTAACTGCTGATTACAGCAGTTGTTGCTTAGTTGTTGTTGCTGTTTTGGCCGGAAGCCCAATGATACCCATAATATCCCGCCACCACAGCCCCTGCTCACATCATTCAATGCAGGATGTTTATCTTGTGTCTAAGTTTTATTTTCTTAATGCTTTCTACTACTATATACCCTAAACAAGATAATTCAATGGGTACATTATCATAGTATAAAGAAAAAGGAATATCAAGAGCTTTTGCTGTGAAGTTAAAGGAAACATTTTATTTTTAAAATTATCTCTTTTATAAAATTTGTTTGGCATTAAGTTATTAAACTCTTTCCTTTCTAATCTTTCACGAAAAGACGACTAAAATATCTGTGAAGGTTCCTCCATAATTTGTTACGTATTATTTAGTGTTATAATTATTATTATTATTAATTCAAATTATCTCTTTAGTGGCACATTTCACCTTATCAAAAATGCATTTCAATTCAAATGTTTTCAGTTTTTTTAAAAATTTCTTTTCTTTTCGTTTAAAAAAAATCTAAAAAGATCTTTCTTAATCTCTTTATTTCTAATAGTAATTAAAAACTTTGTTATTTTTTTATTGATTCGATATTCTCTTGTTATTGTTCATTGCTATTTACAGGATATCTTTAAGTCGCTCATACGCAAGGGCTAAGGTTTCTTTTTTTTTTTGAGGTTCCTTGCTCAAGTCCATTGTGCCTTTTGTTTTTGGCGCTTGGTTTTGTTGCCTGCAGCATTAAGGGAAATGTTTCCCAGCAGGTTTATAAAAAAAAAAACGTAACGGCACTTGTTTTTTCTTTACTTTTGCGTTGTCTTTACCCTTATGCTCGAGGGCTAAGAATCGTTTAATGAGCATGTAACTGTGACTGTAACAGTGACTGTGACTCCTGGCTGAACTATCAAATGTGCTGATGTGGCTCTAAAGCTTCTGGCCATAATAGTGTTTGCCTATAGCCTATTGGCGATATTTTCTTTCTTCCTTTTTGCTTTTCTTTGTGTTTTATTTTGTCGCGTCATGCGATTGATATAATAGTAAGTATATATATCTATATCACTTCATTGGATTGGAATTGCAGTTGGGATAACTTGCTCATAAACTTTCTCAATTGCCATTTGGCTATATTGTTGTTGTCGTTGTTAGTGAGTGAGTGGCGCCCTCTGGCGCAGCGTTTCAAATTAATTGAGTTGTTTTGTCGGCTGCTTAAATATTTAACTTTGGCCATGGCCTTTTGGTGCCTGCTGGCCTGCCTGCTTGTTGTTGGCTGAATGAATGGTTCGTGGTTGATCCTTTTGCTGCTTAGTTGGTCACTTGGGAGCACACACACACACACACTCGAACACACGTTCGCTTTTGGCCAAATATTCACCTGTGCGAAACTTTTGGCATTTTGGTATTTATGGCTCATGTGGCGCTGTTGCATAAATCACTGACAATGTAAACATGCGTCTACCCCAACCAAACGTAGTCCTTGCCACCGCTGGTCAGCCAACCAGCAATGGCCAAAAGTGTTGACCACAATTAATGTTATGAGATAAGTTTATAAAATGCTCACGGCTCGCTGCGCTCGAAAGCATGACACAGAGGCACAGAAAGAGTATTAAAGTAGAGCTACATATATATATATATATATGTAGAGAGAGTCCTGTCCGTGAATGTCCTCTGTTCATAAAATGCAAGACAACAAACAGTAACTTTAGGTAAGTGGGGTTGGGGGCATAAACAGCTTTGACAGCGCCACCCTTAACAACAATTGAAAACGCAGCTCGCAAACATGCAACGGAAATTAGGTATCGTTTACATGGACGCCGTTACCTTTTGTTGCCCCAACACACACTTACTTCCACATCAACATCCATTATGCACCTTTTCAGTGTCTGACCTTTCGTTTGTTGTTGTTGTTGTTGTAGTACTTCTACTTTGGCTGCTCACAAAGGCGCATAATAACTGGTAGATTTGTCAAAATGGCTCAGCGAACTGCCATTTTAAACCGGATGTTGCCAAACATTTGCCCATTTGGCATTTCACTTTTTCCTTTCCACTTTCCACTTCTCCATGAACTTTGTCAATTTAATGTTTTTTTTTTTTTTTTATGTTGTTGTGAAATATTGTCCATGTCAATTTTGGGGCCAGAGCAAGGGCTAATGGACTGACAGTGGTTTAAGTTGGAGGCAAAGGAATGAGGTTGGTATATATTTTTTAGAACCCTCGAATAGTTAGGTAAAGGTCCTCAACAAAAAAGTTATTTTCAAACGATTCTCTTTAAAGGAATTGAATAACTGCTTATTGACTGCTATCCGCGGGTAGCAAAAAGTGGTAAGACATAACGATCTTATTATTTCTCGAAAATAAAGCATTTGAGCCGTTGGTGAACATTAGGAATGGGTTTTTTGATAACTGGTACAGGTATGATTCAATTTTGAAATCAACTTGATTATGGCTGCCTTCTACCGATTATTGCGCTTCAAGTGCAGTAAGCCACAACATCATACCTCACCGCCATGAAACCCAAAATTCATATGGTATACCAGAAATGTGTCGACAAAATTGTGGCAGCAGCGGCGGCAGCGGCAGCTACCACATCGCGTTGGCAGCGGCAGTCAAACAAACAAATGCCTGGCCCAGCAAATGGAGTAGGAAACTACTACAGAAATGGCAAGCATAGCAATAAAGGATGCTAAATGAAGCTGTCTGCTAACACACACTCAGACACACACACACGCAGAGTCCTTGTTTGGCTGTGTATCTTGCAGGACTCGCGCTGACTAATGTCATTTTGGCATGCCAAACGCGCACAAACACGCAAGAGTATCAAACGCTATAACGATACTAACTAGATGTCTGTTTACATATACATACATATATACATATGCCAGGCATACATATTAATTGTGAATGAATAGTGGAAGGGGGAGGGAGGGGCGGGGGGTGCAGATAGTAACTTAAGACATCAGCGAACGACATGCTTAAAATTTTGCATGCAAAAATGATACGCTTGCCACACACACATTGCCGCTCATTAGAGCAAACTATGAATGAAAGCTGCTTGTTGACGGTAAGAGGGGGGGCAGGTGGAAGTGGGGACGGGGAGGGACAGCAATTTTCCCAAGGGGAATTCTGCACATTAAGTTTTTGACGAGTGTATTTACCTTATGCCAATGATAAAGTAAATGCGATAGGTGAATATGCTCAGAAATTGTAGATAATGGGTCCAATGGGGGTTAAGAGTTTGTGTGTGTCAAAGGGGGGGTTGGGGCAGAGTTTGAACATGTAGGAAATTAATGTTTAAGCTTCACGCAAAAAGTTTTTTTGTTGTTGTTGAGCCAAAGTTGAGTTGGGGCTGGTTGGCTGGTTGGCTGGCAGGCAAACATTTGATTTAATTATGAGTGGCATTTATTGCTAAGAGCAGCTATCAGTTAACACACACACACACACACACACCAAGCAAGGTGTTAGTCTGTTGATAATGCAAACAAACCGCCAACAAATAAGAAAGGCAAAAGTTTATTAAGCAAACACAGCGCAACGAAATTTAAATGCTCTACGAAATTGAAACAGAAAAAAAATTGCTAAAAATAATAAGAGAGAGAAAAATTAAGACAGGCTTAAAATAAGAACTTGACATCAAACCGGTTAAAAAATATTTAACGAAAATAGTTAAAATATATTATACTATATCAAAGATAGTTGCACTTTAGCCCTATAACTCTTATAACTCGACTTGGATTTTTTAATGTAAAGCTTAACAACAGCTAGCAAATTGGCTCTAATAGTATTAAGATCCTCGGATAGAGGAACAGCACTTGAACAAGAAGTCAAAAGTTGAGTGCGTGAATGAAGATGGATAGACTTACGTGTATGTTTTGTATACATATAAAGTATCTGTGACTGCTTGTCAAACACAAAGTGACAGTTGCCTAAGTGGCAACTTAATTTCTTAATTGTCAACTCAAAACTTTTATCGTGCACCTGCCAACCAAAGTCAAACAAACCCGCCTTTATACATATATCCAAAAACTATCCTTATAACTACTCTACTTAAGGAGAATGAGTGAAAATGTCAACTTCTTGGCCGTCAACTTTTGGCGCTGTTGGCTTTACCTGCGGTTTTTCCCTTTGAGCTTGTCAACTTCCTATCTCTCTCGGATAGTTTATCAACTTGGCAGTTAATTTCTGGGCCGAATATGTGTTTTGAGTAAAATGAAGAAGTGCCAAACTGGCAAAGTGACACGCGGCGGCCAAAGAAAGTTTTCGAACATTTCTGTTTCTGTTTCACAGTTACAGTTGCGATTCTTGATTTTAGTTTTGCGTTTCGTGTTGAATAATTGAGAGGCAACAAAGAGAGACAGAGTTGTTGTTGTTGCTCGTCTTTGGCATTAAAAACCCGCCCTTATCTTTGGACGGAAGTTTCTCGCCCCATTGCCCGCCCGTTTAATGCCTGTATAATTTAACGCCAGTTTAAATTTTAATTGTTTTAATGAAAATGTCGCTTGAGCCTTGTCATTTTCATAAAGTTTTTCCACTGTCGCGTCGTAGATTTTACACATTTTAATTGCAAGTGCTACAAGCCCTTTTGCTCATGCCCCCGTTGACAGACCTCGAGACCGCCCGCCCGCCCGCCGCCGCCGCCGCCCATTTTCCAACAATTTGTTACAAATAATTATCATAACCTGATTAACATGAGCTCAGCAAGTGTTTCAGCGTTTCGTTCGATGGCACGGCGGTTGGGGGGTTGTGCAGAAGATGGAAATAGTCATGGGGTAACGCCCCTCCACACACACACACACACACACACGCCCACACTTTGTATGTCTTAATTTGTAAAAGTTTTTAAAATGCCGTCGCCGTTGTCGCTGTTACTTATTTTTTATGCATGCTATAAGAGCGACAATCTCAGCACACACACACACACACTCGTACGTACACTCTGTTGATTATTCCAAGTGCCCCAGTGCCGAGTTGTTGTTGCCGCTGCCGCTTTTACCATTTGTTGTAATTTGGCGGTAGACGTGGTGGCTGCATAATTAGAATTGTAAAAACGTATTTAACATTTTTGTTAATGCCAAAACCAGGACACTCAACTTACCAGACACAAGACAAGACAGGAAAGAGGGCGGGAGAGTGAGAGTGAGAGAGAGAGAGAGAGCTGATGCAAATGCATCAGTAACAAATCCCACAATAAACCCATTTTGAATAAAGCCAACAACTGTTCACATTCTACAAAAATGATTTTTTATTTCAAATTTATTTTAATCAAATCAAAACTTAGGCGAAAATTATAAAAGTATTATTATTAAAAGAAATTCAAGTGCAAAACAAAAACAATCAAAAAAAAAAAAAAAATCCCAATCAAACCAATACGAAAATCAAAATCACATGCAAGTGTTTGTCGTTGGCTTTCCCACAGCTGTCGCCAGCAATTTGCAACAAAATGTGGCAACTTTAAAGCGTTGCTATCACAGCTTCCACATACTGCCGATGGCCTGCAGCGAGGGGGGGGGGGGTGCTATGAGTGGGCGGACGTCGACTATCGAAGTCATTTAACCAAAAAGCGATTAATCTATAAACACATAAACAACATGCGCTGCCTGAAAATCAAAAAAATTAAAACGCCAAAAAAATCCAAAACAAAAATATCGAAAGTTCAACAGTGAAAAATGTGCAAAAATCATTGAGAAAAATCAGAAAATCAAGCAATGCCAATGGCCAATGGCTACTGTTTTTTTTCTTTCTGTTTTGTTCTGTCGATATGTGTATATATATTTTTTGGTCCTGGTTATGGGGACCCAAGCATCATCATCATCAGGCAGCTCTCTCTCTGTTCTGGCATTTTATGCAAATGTTTGGCCTCATGCAGTGTCGGAGCCGATTTCCGGCCATGTGTGACAGTGACCAGTGGCCAGGACTCAGGATCCTGCCGGCGGCCAAGCAATAAAAGTAACGGCCGCCGCATCAAGCCTCGTAAATAACAACGACTGCAACAAAACCAAAACAGCTATGAATTAATATTATTGACAACTTGTTAAATACCCTTCAAAGCCGATTATATACTTTAAATCAACATAAAGTTATCGAATCAATATTTCGATATACTAAGTTTGTTTCCAAAGCTTTCTGTAGTTTTTCAATGTTAAATAGAAGAGCAATATTTTTTCATTTATTTTTTTATAATTTTATAAGTTTTTATGATATATTATTTTTAAAATATTTATTTTTCTGTTCTTATTTCCCTTAACTTTTTTTTAAACGCTGTTTTTCCGTATTAGCCATATATATACAATTTCTTTGATTTAGCTTAAAGATGAAAAAAAAATCCGGCCAAAATGTTACTCTAAAATACGCCAACAGAAGGCATATTGCCGAAGGAACTCTTTCGTTGATTGTTGTTGTTGGTTTTGGTGTTGCCGTTGCCGTTGTTGAGGCCGGTGACCATTAAACGGTATTTGGCCATTTGAAATTTATGAGCACCCAACAATGGCTACACATCCGGCCATGAATTGCAGCAACGAATCGGTTAAATCGGGTATCAATGCTGTACTCTCATGCAAACCGAATCAAAAACAAAAAAATGTGAAAAAGAAGCGAATAAACGACTAGAGAATACTCTGATATAAAACTTAACTAGATGGTGGCAACACATACTTCGAAGTTTCCTAAAAGAAAACTAAAAATTAATTTTTTTGAAAAAAGGTTCAACTAAATTCGAATCAAATTTAACAATTTGAATATTGTTTATTCATATAAATTTCGCTTCAGAATGCACTTACACTGTTAATCCAACAGTTTTAATACAGATTGTTGTTTTTTTTTTTGCAGTGTGGGAAGTTGATGCAACAACAACAACAACAACAACAACATCGTCTTCATCATTGTCATGTGAATGAAGCTCATGGTCCATTTCATATGCGCTCGATTATTGTTAAATGACTTCGGATAACAACAACAAAGCGGCTATTTATGATTCCAGTATCGGTTGTTGGCCAAATGAAGCGTAATGGTCATATACATACATCTTTTTTTTTTTGCATGACATATCCCATGCCTCCTCGCCTCATGTAAATATTCGTCTGGCAGGCAGGCAGGCATGCAACAGCAACACAAACAGCTGCTGCAAGCGACACGAAACATTTTGTTTTAATAAAATTTAATATTTTTTAATTTAAGGATTTAAGTCGCAATCAAACTAGGAACAAAACGCAGCAAAGAAAAATTAATGAAGAAAATAAGAAAGAAAAAATATATAAGAAAATGGAGAGACAGGCAAGCAATTCAAATACCGGAAATATTTGCCCAGCTTTGGTTGGGTTGTTCAGGGCAAACGGAAATCACAAAATAAGCAAATTGTCTGGCAAAATAAAAATTACTTCCGCGACGCACGGACGCACCAAAGGACTTACTTGTTGCACGACAAAAACCAACAAATGGCATATATCAAAACAATATGAAAGCCGAATATCAAATACACTTGCTAGCTGTGCCACAGTTGGATGCTTAAAAAGCTTTGCTAACTGTAAATATATTCTTTGTTTGAAAAACAAATAAGTTCTTTAATTTATTGTAATTTGTAACTACAATTAAGGAAATCGCATTTACAGTTAAAAAAAAAATAAAAATATAAATGAACAAAATCTAAACGTTGAACACGTTTAATTTTTATTCTTTAGCTTCCTAACAATTCTGGGCACACGCTTAAGAGGCAGTCTTCCGACAACTGACGAAATAATAGTTCCATCAGGCGCCATCGTCACGACTGGTGGGTTATTGGACTCGTAGGCGTCGTAATTCCTCGTTGAGGTATTCAACTTAAGCATCGGAACATTATATTTTTTCATCGGTTTTCCTGGCGGCAGCATTGACGGCAAATACTTGTATATGTAATTGGGTCTTGTTTGAGCCTCTACAGTGTTGGGATTCAACAAATTGAAATGCTCATCGTTTTTTCGGACTGGATATGCGGGAAACTCCTGATCGAGTTTAACTGGGCCCACACTCTTAATATATTCTAACAGCTCGCTGATGTCAATTTGTAGGTGGCTTAAAGTCAAACGAGCATCCTTCACATTAGGCACCTGGCGGTTAGCTATAAACAAAAACAAATCAATTAGGATCCTTACAAGACAAGAAGAAAGGCTCTAGTCGCATCGCCAACATGATACAAACGCAAACGGACGAGAAGAGTTGCTTCCTTCTACTCGCGACAAACATGTCCACAAAGTACAAAAACCAACGAGTGTTTTGCTGGACACATAGCAACAAAATCATCATATGGAAAAGCAGTTGCATTGTCCAAATAGGAAGTTGATTCGAATAATGTTTAATAGGCGTATTTACCATGCTGAGCGTAATTATGCATGTTGCAAGCAATGTCTTGGATATAACGTTGCGCAATGTCTCGCAGCAAGTCCAAAGCCGTTTTGCGAGCGCTGCTATATCCCACTGATTGGGCTAATTCGGCAATGGCAATGCTCATCAAATCTGAAGAATATTTATCAGCCATCGTTTGCGAGCCCGAAGCTTGTGTTATTCTTTCGTTTGTTACAATGTGACTACAAGACTATAAGTGTTGGACAGCGCCAGTTTCAAGATAATCGAACAATATCGTTTTTCCGCCACACACAACGATACACACCGATAGCCGGCAACTGATTATTGACAAACTGAACTAAATGCATGCATATTACTTATTTTTGAATCAACTTGTAAAGTATTTATGTTATTGTATTTATGTTAAACCTGCCTATTTTATGTTAGTGTATCGATATATTGTAAGATAGTATTTAAGTACCGATGTTAGTTTTAAGTGTTAAGTTTTAAGTGTTAAGTGTGGTTTGGCCACACTTGACTGATCTCGATCTCTTTTCCGGTCAACTTTATTTGAGACGCACGTACAAGCGGAAACCCAAAAACACTAATCGATATAATTAAAGTTAATCTTAGCATATGAAACAATTAAATATAACTATTATAAACTTAACTGTAACGTGTTTAAATATTCGATTTAAACACTGCTGGGTCTTAACACGAAATTTACATTACGCACCTATCGATATTTCTTATGCCGCTGTCACCTCTAGCGGCTGACCATCGACTTATGCTCTGCTCTCACTAAAACCGCATTTTTCGGTTAGAATGGTTCGATTCGAATCGTTTGTATCAACATTATCAGCAGATAACAGCCGCTTACCTCTGGGTGCTCAATATACGGCCTGATCAAGAAATATTTGTATCAATCAGAAAAAGGCGTTGGTGAATGTTTTTGTTGGTGCTTAGTTCCAGTTATCTGGTTCTAAAGCCTGTAAATCAAAACACCTTGCACTTGCACTGTAAAGTGCCTACCATTTCATTCAATGTGTCAACACCGCATTTTGTGGTTGGTTTATCCATCATAACCAGAGCCAGAGGAAGCAGATCTCTTCCACATTTGTTCCGTTCGGCTTTGCCGTGAGCTGCGGTTACAACCAAAGATGTCTTCAGCATAAACGAAAATACTAATTTCCTTGCAACCATATGTTGTAGGGTTCAAATGCTATGTGTTGCATAAACCGCAGAATGATAGCAATTGCATGGCAACAATGTTTCATTATTGTTAGTAACATAGCACAGTTTCTGTCGATAAGCCAATGTTTCAAGACATGCTCGAACTGAAAGCGAACTTGTTATGAAAAAATTTGCGGAAAGAGATTTCGGATCCTTGATCGTTGTAACCCACTGGATTCCTACATTATCGCCACATCAGTTTCGTTTTCATTTAGCTGATCATCGCTGTCTCTGCCGTCTCTTTGTAGTCCTCGTCATCCGCTAATAAATTTCCTGATGCAGACGCCATATTCCTGAGAAAAAAACATATTTTTCCGAGGTTTCCTCTACGTTCAAGCTGAAGCCAAGAACGACAGGGATTATTTTCCCTAATATCGTCGAAATTTTTTTAAGTACGCCAAAATTTATTCACATTCGATACGTTTACGTTTTAAAATTGTGTCAAATTGTCGAAAGGGCATCGATGAGTGTTAAGTTTTACATAATTATAATACAAGATTGAAGTTAGAATTTATTCTTGAAATTTAAGGTATTGATTTTATTATTGTCAAGGTAAACTAATGATTTCATAACTATTTGAATTAAATACAATTGGAATATAATGAATTCTTTTTTATATTCACTGAATCTTCATAATAACTTAAGTACTCTCATTTTTTTTTTCTCATGCGAAATGGTTTTAAGTTCTACCGAACTAAAAGATGATAACAATTGATACGTTTGTCACAAAGAAATATTTGTCGGTTACTTTTTTCTCTTAAAATATAACATTTAACCTAGTAATTCATCAGTGCTTTAAAGCTAAGGTCATCAAGTTCTGTATTTAAATATTTGATAATGTAGAACTTTTTAAAAATTGTTAACATTGTTATGTTTATTGTGAGCTACATATATGCCCGTTTAAATTAGGACTCGTATTAATTATGTCAAGTCACAGACAGTTTCAGTTAGCTACACAATTCCGTCCCCCACCCAAACCCCAGTACTCAGTCGACTGACTGATAATGAAACCTTAGCACTGTTGCTTTGATCTAACAAACAAATTGGTACACAGGTGTAACCAGCACACTAGCACACCAGTACAGTAAACACACATACATTGAAACTGGTCGTCAAACAAATGACAAAAACGTAAACAGTGAATTCCCCTCCTTGAAACGAACGCCTCCAATTATGGCTAGGGAGTGCTAAACTGGATGGGGCAGGGGAATGGGTAAGTGGGTGGGTAAAAGGTGTTGGGTAACTGGCGCTATTAGCGCTCTGTGGAAGCCAACATTCTAATGAGTTGCCTGGCAGCCCAGCCACACAGGTTTGGCCGTTGAAATGCGAGTGCTGAAATGTTTGTTTCCTTCTCTGTTATTTTGACGCCGCTCCCCTCAATCACTCTCTTCATTCCGGCCAAAACACGAGAGATGTTGGATTGGTGGGGGTAACGTTTATGCGGTATGCGTTGGCTTTCATGTGTGTGTGTGGGTGTGTGTGTGTGAGTGTGTGGGTGTTTGTTGTCTTGTTTTTCTGGTTTATTGGGCTAATTCAATAACCAACAACAGCGTTAGGCAACAACAACAAAAAAAAGAAGAGAATACCAAACAAGGACAACAACGTTGCCACTGTAAGGTTTTTAGATTTTAAGTGCGGAGTTGTGGCTATGAGGATTCTGTATGCTGCCGGTTGTAGCTAAATGGCACACACACACACACACACACACACACATACTTAGAGCCATGTGTGAGCTGGGGCTGGAGTTGGAGCTGGAGTTCGCCTTAATGCATAGCAGTTATCTGCCCACAGGATTTCCGTTTTAGATCATCGCACAAAAAAAAAAAAAAACAAACACACACACACATTCATGCACAGTGAGTGAAGCATCCTGGCAATGTCCTGGCTGGGAGTGTTGAGACCATTGGCAGTTCGCACTCAATCAGATAACTTTGGGCAAAGGCAACAAAAGCAACAAAAACAGCAAAGTAATTCGCAAGCCGCAGGCCACAAATATGATAGGTGTGCACCTACATATGTGAGTGAGTGTACACATATGTATGTTTGAGTGTTTTATAAATGAGCTGTTGCTTGTGGTTGGTTTTTGCACTAGCTAACATCCTTAAATATATATTATAATTAGAAGAAGGAGCTCTCGTTTCCTACAGACATTTTTAACAATATTTATATATAGCTCATAGCTAATTCAGTTTCACTAAGCTTTCAGGCATTCCTACATAGTATAATCAAAGTCACATCAAGCGTTTGCAACGATTTGGAGCGGCTAAAAACCGGTTCATTTAACCAAACAACCAACACCCTATTTTGTGTGTGTGTGTGTTGGGGAAATTTTGGAAGGCAGTAAATCAATTCGATAGGCGGCTGTAAAAAGGGACAACCCTCGCACATACGAGTTTATAACTTTATCAGGCATAACGAGTACATTATCCTGGCGCAGGCTGGCACACGTTCGTCCTGCCACCCACAGTCAGCCAAAACAGACTCCTGGCTCTTTTTTATTTTACGGCATTTAAAAATAACTTTAATGGAAAATTTATCGATCAGGACATGGTGCGATGAGAAGGAGGGAAGGCAGGACTAAAGCTGCTGCTGCTGCTGTTGCTGTTGTTGCTGATCCCCGCATTGAGATAAGCAACGCACAAGCACAAAAACAACCCAACCAACAACACACAAGCAAACAACAACAAGAACACACACAACGTGTGTGTAGGCAGTAAATCGCCTGAAAAGAAATCAACAAGGATATTATGTGCCCGGGTTTGTCCTTGTGTGCTTGTGTGTGTGTGCTTTAACCATTTTACAGGTTGCTCTCGCTTTTACATTGAAAGGCATATTAAGACATTTTAGTGCCGTTTTCACTTCATTAGTTTTGATTTTGACTTGGATTTGTCTGCACAACAACAAAGCGAAAACAAATATGTTTGTAGATAGCCATAAATACAACCAAACGAGTTATATTTACAGTTATTTAAAGGATTTCAATCTTTCGTCTTCTACAAACAATAATATCCTTGAACATTGTGTGAGACACTCGTTTGTTGTACTATAATAATTATAATTATATGATTGCGTTTTAAACATTTCAACATTATCTTGTTGTGTTCATCAAATATTCATAAAGCTGATGTTCAAAGTTGAAATTTTGTTTTTATTGGTTTTAATAATGTTGCCAGAGCTCTATTTAATGCTCTCCTTTTCCTTTATAGACACTTTTAGCTAAGTTAAAGTTTTCAACGCATTTTCGTATTCCCAGCTGCCAGAAAGTAAGTTAGAGAGGGTAACTGTGTGTGTGTGTGTGTGTGTATTGTAGAACTTTCACGCTTCCGCAACAGTGCGCGAATCTTTAGTTCTTCACCTTGCCCCAACACACACACACACACACACACACACACACACACACACACACACACACACACACACACAAATACATACTAAATTATGCCAGCGCCATCTTGAGAAAGAGCCATTGCAACAACTTGGAAAACTTTTTTTGCCAACAGAAAAACTCAAAGCTTAACGCTTACCCCTCTCTCTCTCTCTCTCGCTGTGTGTGTCATTACTTTGGGGCTGGGCACTTAATCATGGCGCGGGAATTATGAAATGTGCTGCGTAACATCGTCAACATTATGCCATCAGGCCATGCAATTTCTTTTTCACAGCTTTCTCTCTCCTTTCCTATCCAGTGTCCTGTAGCAAAATCATTAAGCTAATGTACTGCTGCTCTAACGGTTACTCTATAGGACTTTGGCCAGACGCCGCGACTTCACTGATAAGTTGAACTGTTTGCAAAACTGTTGTCTGCGTTCACATGGGCAGCACTGTGAATAAATGAATGACTCGTTGGAATGACTGAATGGGCAGCACTATGAATAAATGAATGACTCGTTGGAATGCATCGAATGATGTTGTTAACCATTTTTGAGAAATTACAGTATGAAATAAATAATATCGAATAATAAAGTATTGAAGAAGAACAGATTAAAGTAGGAAAATTAAAGCAATAAAATATATAAAAAAAAAAATATATGTTTTTCAGCGAATTTCACATCATCTGCCTCTCTTTCTCTAGTAACAAATGTTTTTTCCCTCTACCTCTTCTCTTACATTCTCCATTTCTCTGTTATTTTGAATGATTAACCAAAAATATTTTTTCAATAGACTGCCACGTCCGAGAGATGTAGCAACAGATGCAAGGACAGGCTATAGCAAAAGATGGAATGGATGAGGAACAGTTGCAGGACAAAGCACTTAACCTAATAACGAATCGCATTGGTCGAGTGCAAGACATTAAGTAAGCGCCATTTGGGCGTAAAGTTTTGAAGAACTCGCATAAAAATGACAAACGCAAACAACAAGTTGCAAAGAACAAGAGATAACATAGAAGGAGCAAAATTAGCGAGAGTGTGGGGAGGGGGAGGGGGGGAAGTGCGAGACGAACTCAAGACGAGTGTTGAGCGCCATTGGGCGACATTGTCTAATATGATGAAGACGTCGCAAAAAGTAAACAAACAAGTTGCACAACCAACGCAAAAAAAAAACACCAACATTTTATGCTATTTTTTTTTTTTTTTTTGACAACAAACAGGACAAAGACTTTGGTTCGTGGGCGGTGGGTGGTGGGGAGGATGAGCGGTGAGGGTGCCAAAAGAATACCAAACAAAGATGCAAATCCGCTTAAGTATCCGGCAATGATTGCCGTCAACTGTCCGCCCGCAAGGGGGCGCAAGGGTACGCAAAAATCGCATAAGTTTGACAAAAAAAAAAAAACAACAAAAAAAAGTACGCGCGAACCACTTAAAGCGATCATGAAGGATTCACAGTTTGTAAAATGGAATTTTATGGCTTAGTTAAGGATGGGCTCCAACACAACAAACACAAAAAAAACATATATATATTTTCCTTCCTTCTTGAACTCGCGGCTAAAAAGGCAAAACCCAAAGACAGCAGCAGGAAAGCGGCGACAACGAAGAAGAAGAAGACGAAGAGCTAGGAAAGTGTACAAATCACACCCCATTACAAGTAGTGGGAGGGAAAGCGGGGGAGCTGCCACATCTTAGTCGTAGCCAGCGGCCCAGGACACGCACAGAACACGCTGCCTTGTCCAAAGGAGTTTCGGCAAGGACGAAACGCACAAAAATTCCACAGCACTGCCAGAAGGACGAGGCCTTTACAACGGATGGCGAAGGGGGTCGAAGGAGCGCATCAGTTTTTCCTAGATTTGGAGTCGGCTTATCGCGCGACTTCATTTGAATATTTGCTGTCCTTAAGGATTCTTTTTTGTTTTTCTTCCTTTGCTTTTTTGCAGAGCTTAAGTCTTGGCATTTATTTTCTTCTTTTTTTTTTGCACTCTTGTTGTTGTTGTCTTGTGTGTGTGTGTGTGTTTGGCGCGCTTTGTTTGTGCGTTTGTTAATGTTGTAACGGAGATTTTTTTTTAACGAGTGGAGCTCTCGGCATAATAACAATAATGAAAAGCTATTATGAGCCATGAGGATAAGCGGTAACAAGGGCCGTGAAAAATAGCACGCCCAGTCGACTGAACTGCACCCCACCCCTTCCACCCTCCTCCACCCACTCCAAGCACAACGTACTGTTGTATAGAACGTGCCTCGTGTCATTTGGCCATATTAGGCGAATTAGAGCTGCGAGTAACGAGAGACAGAGTAAAGTGCGATAAGCAAGCAAACAACCAGCAAAGGGGAGGGGCTATGCTAAAGGTGGTACGACTTCATAATTTGCCTTTATAGCCCAAATGGCAAATTAGGCAAGACATTTTTTATGCATTTACCGCGTTTGTTTTCGCATTCCTATTGAAATCGACAAAGCGAAAGAAACGAATAAAGAACGGCGCCTTGGGGTATGCAACACTTTAAGTACTGGCTTATTTTTCTAACCAATTGCAATGGAATTTTCTTAACAGCGACTGAATAGATTTGGAAAAACAATATTTATAGAATTCGGATCTAATTAAAATTGATTTGATATATATGTACAGTTTTTTTTTTGTAATAATTAAGTTAAAAATATGATTGTTGGTTGAGAGTTTAAATATTCAAAGAAACTATTCATATTTCTTTCACATTGCTAACACATTTCTTTGAAGTTAATCATTTCTTGTTCTGAGTGCTCATTTAATATTGCACATCCGTTTTGTCGTTTCATTCATTCATTTTTCATTTGTATTTATTGCATTTTAAGTATGTCCCTTTCTCTCTCTTTCTCTCTCGAGCGACTCACGGCGAGGCTCCATCTGGAGTAATGCCAGGTGAAGTTGTCTTTGCAATTTGGCTGAGGGGCCATTGTTTTATCTGCCTGCTAATTCAACAATGCTCGGAAAGTGAGCGCATAAATAAAATTAACTTCATGGCGTTGCTTTTGCCGTTTCCATTTCCGTTTCCGTTCGCGCGTTGACTTTGGGGCACTTGAAGACATCCCGGTCCCTGGCTGAGGGCCCAAAGGCAAGGTCCCAGCGCTGCCAGAGCTGAAACTGAAGTGCGCATAAAAAGCCACTTGAATGCCATAAGAATCATTAAAAAACAAAACAAAACAAAAATACTGTAAGCGAAAAAAAAAACAAAAAACAAACAAACAAACGTTTGTTTATTGTTAATTCAGTGCAGGGCAGGGAGTCAAGAGTGGATTTTGTGGTAATGAGAACAACAACAACAACAAATAACAAGGAACAAACAGAAAGAAGTGCCAAGGATAAACAGAAAAATATCAACAAAAAGCCCAAAATGAATTAGACAACTTAATTATAAATGAACTGGGCTCTCAGTACAAAAGGATTTTGTTCGCATTCATTGTTCCTTAAAAACCAAAGACTTGACAAGTTTTCGCCGAAAAATTTACCGAATTTGACTGTTTACTCACTCATTAGACGGTGGGGGAGGGGCGAGACGTCTGCAGACGACTCCAAAAGAACAACAATAAAATTAACAAGTTAAATAGTCGACAAGCAGACTCTGACTGAGCCACAAATCCAATTACCAATTTTGCTAAAACAACAACAAAAAACAACAAAAAACAAAAACAAAACCAATAGCAAAAAAACACAACAACAACAAGAAAGGCGAAAAGTGGCCACTTTAGCCTTTAATTGAATTTCTTCGATTGTTTTTGACGAGACGCTCACAAATTGCATTAAACGGGCCGAAAAATTGTGTTTTTATTTTTTCTATATATTTGGAACCAAATGTAATAAAGTTTTGAGTTGAAAATTGAAAGAGAAAGAAGCTTGCGAAGTTGAAAACTGACAATTCAATATTTTACTATTATTAAGAAACTTTTTGTGGCAGTTATTGCTTTTAGTTTATGGCTTAGATTTTTTTTTTTTTTATAGAAAATCAACTATTTCTTCTCTAGAGTTTTGGCCAGCTTTTATTGAAGTTCAAATGATTTTATTCCATTCTTCTTTACATATAATAAATTTCATTTTTTATGCATTCAATTGTTAAAGTTTTTCAAAGCGAAGCATAATAAAAATATTTTTTTAAATTTGGCTTGCATTTGATGAATAAACTGAAATTATTTACAGTTTGCAAAAAAAAAGGACGAAAAAAAAAATGATGTAGAAGGCCAAAGACCCCCAAACGCACAGCGTATATTTGCATAGTACATAGCTGCAAATTAAATGGCATATGTGCTATGTAAATATATAATATATACATATATGTACTAGCTACTATTCGTATATATGTACATACATATAATGTGCAACATGAAACTTTGCTTGTGTTGTATTTGTACACTAGTAAAATGGGTGGAGCCAATGGCGGAGCATACAAAATGGCGACGCCCCTACAACAGCAGCAGCAGCACCAGCAGCAGCAACAACAACAAAATGCTCGGCTCTCAGTGCCGATGGCCTCGATGCCAATTGTTGTTGTTGTTGTTCTACACAGTTGCTGTTACATACAGTTGTTGTTGCCTGGGTTTTTTGTCATAAAAATCCCTAAAGCTGATGCGGCGACAACGCACATAAATGTAGGAGGAGCTTTAGACACAAGAGCGAGAAAGAAAGAGAGCGATAGAGAGAGAACATGACAAAGAGAGTAAGAGCGCGAGCGCAAATATAGGGAAAATGGAGTGTGAGAGAGCACTCGCTGGAGTGAGAGAAAGAAAGAAAGAGAGCGAGAGTGAGAAAACTATGGTCAAAGCAAAAAAAAAAAACAAAATACAAAAGAAATGCAATTTAGTTGTTAAAGCTTTTAATATTGCTAGAAAAGTGTTTTTTCGGAACAGCTTCGCTTTTTTTGACAACTGACATTTCGAGTTGCTGAATTGAAAATTCAGTTGTTAAAAAGCTCTCAGCTTGCTGTTTGCATAAATGTTTTTTTGTTTTTTTTTTTCTTTAACAATGGCAAATAAAAAGCAAATAAACACATCGCTTACATTGCCACAAGTTGAAGTTGCTGCTAACAGGCTGCCACCAAAGTGCTTTTGCCGTTTGGCGACATGTGTGACAACTTCCCCCACACACACACGCACATGTACACAACACACACACACACCCTCACCCACAACAAACGGCTGCACCACACGCAATACGCAATACGCAATATTCAAGCCCCAAAACGGCTTCTCAAACGCAGCAACCACAAAAACAAAGACAACAACAACAACAGTTGAAGAAGCCTCAACCTCAAACAAACTCATCATCATCAACTTTGCACAGCCGTTGCCATTGTCGAGGCCACTTGACAAGAAGCAAGAAGCTTGTGGCAAGGAGCTGCCTTGGCTACGTAGACAAGCATTTGTCTTTGGCTGTTTGGCTGCCTGCCTGCATGTCCTGGCAGCTGTCGAGAGACAACTCACAACACTCTCTCTCTGTGTGAGATTCGCATCTCACAAGGCGCAACACGTTGCCCCAAAGACGCTGCAAGGTGCCTCGTGCCTCGAGCCGGGTGCCTGATGCCATGTGCCTGGGTCCTTTGGCCGTTTGTAGTAAATTACATTTTGTTTATCAAGCCAACATACACAAAACACGCACACACACACACACACATGAAGATTTGCATAAGGATGTGCTTATGATGTTCTCGGATTATGGGGCACAATGGACTCAAAGCCATGTCCGTAAAGGAATCCAAATGTGACCGGCTTCTGATTATCTCTAGACATCTACATAATATTAAGACAAAGCTCGTTGAGCCGTAAGACGATTTAATCGAGCTGAAATAATAGACTAACGCAAACACAGACACCAATATACAAACACACACACACTTACACACACGTGTACATTCATACCTAAGAATAAACAAACTTTCAGTTGAACTCTTGTCTTTTACATATTTACTTACGGTTGTTCTCTAACAAGCTTCGAAATATGCGTTAATAATAAACTTCTAACTTAAGGTGATTTACGTATAGTTGAAAGCTCCTCGACATGAATAAAACTAACTAACAAATATAATATTTTAAATATATTATTTAATACATGTTTTTTTTTGAGTGAAATTTTGTTACTTCAGCTTCAAAGCTGTGGAAGATATACGCCTTTTTGTATTAGAAAAATGTTGTTCTTAAGATCTTTCTTTATATATTTCACGGCTTTTGGTATCAGGGCATAAAAATAGTTAATTATAAAAATAAGTTCCTTCAAGTTAACAAAACTAACCCAGCACGATATATTTGAATGAAGTTTTAAAAATATGAATTCTTGAATTTTTGTTAAAATATTATTATCAGTTTATCAACTTGGATAGGCGTGAGAATAATTGGTTTAAGTTGTTTAAGTTTCTTATTAAGATAAAGTACTTAAATATTTTCTGTCTTGGTTTAAATGAATTTATGATTCCTTTGTCCTAATTGAGTGAAAGATTGACTGACTGCTATCAACACACAGCCCAAACAATGAAACATAATAATCTGAATTTTTTTCTGAAACTAAAAGAAATGTAACTTAGATGAAAACTAAGATTTGAGTTTTTCATAGTAGCTAGTTAGACTTTATAATTTAGTTGTTAAGCTTAAACATGTCTTTACCTTAAACACATATGTATATATATTTCTATATGAACTTTTTTTCCAAATATTTTTTTGTTAAGAAGTTTTGTTTAAGGATTTCCATTGCCTTTTTATACTCGATACCGAAGGTAAAGAGTATATTGGGTTTGTGCAATGTCCGTCATGGTGTCTGTCCGTCTGTCCGTCTGTATGTTCGCAACTTTTTTCCACACCCTTCAAGTTAGAGACTTCAAACTTTGCAAATCTGTTTATCTATGGCATAGTAAATTAAAGTGTCAAGATTGGAGTTCTACGATAACTAGGGGGCTGGCAAATCGATAAACTCGATAACGCAAAATCGATAGATCCAGCTATTTCGCAAGCCCTTACAGCTAGAACTACCAAATTTGGGGAGAAAATAGCTACTAACAATCCCCAGAAAACTGCATCAAAAATTTTGGAGCCACGCCCACCCATACCGCCCCCAGCCCCCCCGCAATTTAACACTAAAAATGCCCATATCTACTACAGTTTTTGAGCTAGACCCTCCAAATTTGGTACCAAGATAGGTGGTAACGATCTCGAACCCAATTCATTACAACTTTGGATGCCACGCCCATCTATACTGCCCTATCCGCCCTCAACCACCCCAACGCTTCGCTAAAAACGGTAGTGCGTGTATCTTCCATAGTGTTTGAGCTAGAGTCACAAAATTTGGTAGGTAGATAACTGGTTACGACCCCCCAAAAACTGCATCAAAGTTTTGGAGCCCCACCCACCCATTCCGCCCCCAGCACCCCCGCAGTTGAAAAACAGAAATGCTTATATCTTTTACAGTTTTTGAGTTAGAGCCACCAAATTTTGTGCCAAAATAGGTGATTATAGTCCCAAAATAAATGCATAAAAACTTTGGATGCCACGCCAATCCATACTGACCAAGCTGCCCCAAACCGCCCCAATGCTTCACTAAAAACGGGAATGCGTGTATTTTCCAAAGCGTTAAGGCTAGAGTCACCAAATTTGGTAGGAAGATAGCTAATAACAATCCCCAAAAAACTGCATTAAAGTTTTGGAGCCGCGCCCCCCCTGAACCCGAGCCCCCTGCATTTTGAAATCAAAAACGCCTATATTTTCCACATTTTTTGAGCTAGAGCCGCCAAATTTGGGGCCAAGATAGATGATGAAGAAACCCAAAAAAAGTGGATGGCGCCCCCCACCCATACCGCCCCCAGCCCCCCTTCCACCATATTCTACTAACTTTGAGCTAGAGCCACCAAATTTGGTATGAGGATAGCAATTAACATCATAAACAGAGCTGCAGAAAAACTTTGGACGCCACGCCCCCCCCATACCAGCCCCCAGCACCCAGCCCACCTTCTACCAAATTCTACTAACTTTGAGCTAGAGTCACCAAATTCGGTTTGAGAATAGCTATTGACATCATAAATAGATCTGCAGCAAAAGTTTGGATGCCACGCCCCCCCTTACCAACCCCATCCCCCTTCCCACAAATTTTACTATTTTTGAGCTAGAGTCACCAAATTTGGTATGAGGATAGCAATTGACATCATACACAGATCTTCAGCTAAAATTTTGATGCCAAGCCTCCCCCCCCCATACCTCCCCAAGCCTACCATCCACCATATTCTTCTAACTTTGAGCTAGAATCACCAAATTTGGAAGGAAGATAGCTTTTTGGCATCCCCATCTGCACCAGACAATCTTTGAGGCAGCATACACCCCTGCAGCAGCATACACCCCTGCCGTATCCACACACCATTGAAATCAGCTCTCTTTTAATCTGTTTTACTACTGGTATCGAGTATACCGCAGTCGGGTGCGTCCGACTGCAACGTTTCTACTTGTTTTACCTGAAACAAACACAAAATGCCAAGTATTTAGCTTTGTAATAAGCACTTGATTCACGTTTTCTCCTCTTTCCCTCGTCTTGGCTCTAACTCACTTTATATATATATGTATATATTTATATATTTGATTGTCGTTTCGCTTGGCAGCGCTTTAATGCAATCAAAACATTTATAAAGCTTTATATGCGGCCCGAAAGACAAAAATCGGTGGTTGTTGTTTTAATTAGATTTTCAAGGCTGAGCCCAGGAGCAGGACGACTGTCTAAATTGCCACAGCTGTAAGGGGTTAACGTTAACGTTAACGTTAACTCGTTCAAATCGCGAGCTAAAACCCCCAACTCCAGACCCCATACCACCCACACAGCCACCACCTTCGTTCTATCCAAAGGATCACCCCAAGCGGCGCCGCACGCGCCACGCAAGTTAAATGTGTTGACGGAAACATAATGAATATGAAATACACTACCAGATCCAAAGCATTTCAATAATTATTTAAATATTCCTTTTTCAAAGGATATCTGAAAAAAGTGTGTTTTTTATTTTTCCGAAACTTTTCTTTCCGTTTGTGCAAACCGAATGCAAAATCGCATGCTTACCAGTTGTTAAAGGGTATCAATAATATAATAATCTGGCTTTGGCAATCTCAGCACTGAAGTGTGCGTTCCTGGCGCTGCTGGCGTCGCTGCCAGCGTCGCGACGTTGCCGCTTAAATTAATGAAGAAATAAAGACGCACGAGATTTACGCGCTTTAGGTGAGTTTTTCCTGTTGTTGTTGGTCCTGTGTTGGTGTATGAGGTATGGAGCTATGGCCTTATGTGTGGGGGGGTTTTGGGTGTGGTGTGGCATGGGCGGAAATATGCACAATTCTCGAAATTCGTGAAATGCCGCACAATGAGTCCCAGGGGCACGATAAAAATCGAATTAATAAGAGTTCAACATAAATGAGCCAGGAAAATGTCAAGCGATGGCTTTTTCTTAGACCAAAAAACACCCACCATAAAAAAATACAATCATATACATATAAATATTTATGGTTTAATCTTAATGTCGAAATAGATATGTTTAAATAAATCAAAAAGAAATTTCTTCAATTCTTTTTGCTTCTAATTAGCTTTTATTTAAAGGGCCCATTAGCTAAAATCTTACAGCATATGTTAAATGATAAGTATTTAAAGTTAAATGCTAAGAAGCAGATGATCTGCCCAGATGTTCCCGGCAAGGTAGCCGCACTCGCTCTCTCGAAGCTCCTTAAATACATGTGATCAAAAATGAGAGCATAAAAGAGCGAAAGCAAGATGCGATGTTCATAAGCAGTGTTGCCAGATTAGCTTATTTCCAGCTAGATCTATCATACTTGATATGAAGTTTTCAAATATTAGATAGGATCATCAAATTATAGCTTATTTAACGTTGAGTCAAATAGAATCAGTGTGATTAACTTGATGGGATCCTAGCATATTCTTTCTATAGTATATATATCTTGATCTGCCTCATTTCTTAGAACTAAACAGAGCTTCGAGAACTCGATGAGACTCTCAGCTTGTGGCCCTAGTTTAGTCGACTTTGCTTAAATCGTCTGAAAAGTAATTATAATGTATATCAAGGATCTTTATCATCATAATCGTAATTATGATATTCATTATTTGCAGTGATTTAAGCATAATTAATGCAATAGGAGTGCTTGTGACACATTCGTATGTGCCACAGGTGCTTAGATTAATAACGCCACTGCGTCACAAGCCATTTAAGCCAATGAACACAAATCACACACACACACACACATGCACACCACATAGAGTAGCGTTTAGTTGTGTTAGTAAATTATGACAAATGTCTCTGACGGGCAGTTGTAAACCCTTTTCGGGTGGTCAGGGTGCCTGTTCGCATTCTGTGGCAGCTGTAACTAACAACAGCATGCAACAAAACAAATTAGCCATTTAACAACATCAAAAGGACGAGAGAACGAGTCAGTGACAAGTGTGACACAAAGTTTTGGATGCTATTGGCTTTTAACTAAACATATGTTTCACATATCTTAACTTTTTGTTGCGGTGGAATTAACATTTCGCCAGAGCAACGAAAAATATATATCAATCAATTTGCTATCGAAAAATACCAGCACTTTCCAACAGGCTCAAAGTATTGGTTTGCAACGATATCGAAAGACTTTATAGCATAATGAAATTATTGGAAATTAGCTCTCCTTATTAATATTTTTAATGTTAAATGTTAAACAAAACAATGACAAACAAATTCTAAAACTCTTAAAAATAAAATCCATTATTTTTGGTGACAAAATTTTACTTCATTTAACTTACATATCCTTGTTTAATGGTAACTTATTGGCTAACAGACATTGGCAAATGATAACTTTAAATTCATATCATAGGAACCTCGACTAAACGATAAAATTTGTGGAATTTGTTGTTGGTTTTATTGTCCTTGATGTTGTTTATGTAATTATTCAATTCAATTAATCCCATTTACGCCTTTGGGCTGTTCAGTAGAGAAGCCCAACGTAAACCGAATCGTTGCCCAGCAGCCATATCCGTTTCCGTTTTCCGTTTAACGCACACACCTACAAACAACACTTGATGAGGAGGCGGTCATGTGTGTGTCCTGTATGTTGGTTGTGTGACGCTGCCTATCTGTGCCGGTCTTGGCCAGTTTTGGGTCAGTTGTAATGTCAGAAATGCTTTCAACATCATGCCTCGAGCAAAAGTAGAAGCAGCAGCAGCTGCCGTTGCCGTTGCCGTTGCCACAGGCTCAGCGACAACAACAACAACAATTTGAAGTATGCCCAAAATAGCGAAAGGGCTAAATGGTGGGGCGGGGGCGGGGGCAGGGGATCAGCTGCAAACATTTGAACACTGACTGGTCATATAGGCCTTTGTCTCAACTTTTGAAATTCTTTACATAGTTTTGGCATTGAGTTTTTTGGCTTTTACTTAGTTTTTGTGTTTGCGGCCAAATCCGGTGCGATGTGATATCCTTTTTTTTTGTTTTTGTTTCTTTCTTTGGGGATTTAACCAGCAAGCAGTGCACAAATTTCATTTATTTTTTAATAAAGTTATATTTGTTGTTAGCATTAATCCGGTTTGTATTTGTGTTTGTCCATGTTCAACAATGGCCGCATCCGTTTCCGCTGGCCAGCTGGGAACAAAAAAACAACAACAAAAAATATTTCAAATAGCTGCAAAACAAACGGAAACTGCAAATAGAAATGTTTTCGGTCAAAAGTTTTTCTTTAGCCCCGTTATGAGATATCCTTGTTGCCTATTTGTATCCTTCCCATTCCTTTGGCTCCCTCTCTCTCTCTCTTTATAAATGTTTGTGTGTGTGTGTGTGCGCTCTTATCATTTCCGTCATAAATTTCATTTCGTTTTTATTTTTCTATTAAAAACTAGCCCCAAACAAAGCCAAAAATGGTAAATAATTCCGGACCGGGCAAATGCCAAAGAAAAGCGGTTACGTGTTTTTTTTTTTTTCTACTTTCCTCTTCTCTCATATTATTGTTGTTGTTGTTTTTAGATGCGTGTGTGCCATAAATCAAAAATGATGCAAGGAAAAAAAATAAATATGAGAAAACTTTCGAGTTTTGCGACTAAGGGATGCTCTTTTAAAACGAACTTGAAATCGGTTGAAGGAATGATTATGTGTTTGCAAAGATAATTCAGGCTTAATATTTTCTGCTTATTGTGGTGTATAGATTAGGAAACTTGCTATAAAACCGATCCTTAAAAAAACTGGGGAAAAAAGGAAACATTCGAATGGCTTCAAAAATAAGTAAAAAGTTAATATGAGTTTAAAAAATCATAAAATTCAAGTTGAACAGAGTTTAAAAAACAAAAAAGAGATTCGAGACTAGATGCAAGCAGAATCAAGAACTATTTCTTAAGACAGGGTAGAAAGAAAAAAAAGTAACGAAATCGTAATAATATGAAAATAACAAAAGGGCCGCAGTAACTAAGCACCAAACCAATCCCAATGCAATCTGCCACGTGCTACGTGATCTCACGCACACACACATACACACACACACATGGATGGATGCAAATGTGACAACATTAGAATTTTCAACAGCCAAAAAACTTAGCCCCAAGAAAAGACAAAAAACCCGACAACCGCAATTTTTTATCTATGCTGCGGTTATATTCTTTTTCTAACTTCTTTCTTAGTCTATAAAGAGAGACAGAGAGAGAGAGAGAGAAGGAAAGGGACGGCTGTCATCTTTGACTTCAGCGAGCGTCGTTTGTCATTATTTAAATTCCTTTTGACAAGGCACGTGAAATCCTCTATGAAGTTGTCTCCAGACACACACACACATGTGAGCAGGATAAGCATATCAAGTATATTTCCAGGGAGGTCAGGCAGGATTCGCAGTTGCCATTGGAGGGTTACACTATGCATGACACTTTTATTTCCAAGAGCTTTGCTATGTCCCAGACTTGTGGCAGTCAAATTAAATTAAATGGCAAACTCAACGGCTCAGTTTATTTTTTTTCCTTTTTCCGCACGGTAGGAAAATTAATGGTTTCATATATGACAAACAGTGGCTAATAGATATGATATGTCTGAGTATGATAACTAAATGGTTGATATGGTTTTCTTGTTCTTTTTCGTTCGTTCTTTCATACACCATTAAGCATTTTTTTCTTCTTCTTCGAAGATTCAAGAATATTTAAAGTGAAAATGAAAAAATGCTGATGGAGTAGCTGGCCTATCGACAAGTCATACTCGTTATAGCCATGTCTCAGTACTCGAAAAGTTGCCACATAAAAAAGATAAGAGCTGCTCCTTTGCCAAGATGATGGCCACCTTTTTCAAGTCCACATTTTGTCCATGAATATGCAACAATAAAATGCGACAGCAGGAAAAAATTAAATATGACACTTATCTGGCGCACAAACAAACTTCAAACACATTACGACAACGACTTTGAAAATTACAACACACACAGGGGTTGAGTTGATGACGACTGGGTTTCGAGTTTGGGTCCGGGTGACGTTCCTGTTCCTGTTCCTGATGCTGATGCTGAGGCTGATGCTGGTTGAGGTCCTGCTGTTAACCGTCGCAGACAATGCCAGGTATCATGAGCGCAATCAGCGGCCCCACAACATTGTGAATTGCTGTCATTAAAATGTTGACAAAGGCGCAAAAGGTGTAAAAACCACAATGCGACAAGACAGACGCACATTCCCCAAAACCAAACCAAACCAAACCAAAATTAACCCCCAGCCAAGCGCGCATCGTAACGAGTTTTGTTAATGTGCCGGCCACAAAATATGACTATACTACTATATATGGCCAGATAATGCAAATATGTGTACTACATAACAAATATTTCAAGTTATATTTCGTGCAACAAAAAATACAGTTAAGCTTTACTCGAAAAAAGTATTGATGTAAGCGAAACAGTTGGAGAGATGGCTAGAAATCGGACATTTTGAACTTTAAATTCAGGAAAGTCGTTTTATATTTAGATGTAAAACATCTTGATTTGAAGTTGTTAATACTTGATTTTTGTTTATTTGATAAAATCGTGCCTAAGATTTGCTTAAAGTCTTGTTGTTCGATTATATTTAACTTTCTGCAATTCAGATTTTTTTAAGATTTATTTTCGAAGTAAGAAAGCTGTTGAAGGATTTTGCAAGCGAGCTCTTACTAGTTTATTTGTTGATGCTAATGAATAATAATACAAAATGCGTTCAAAGTATTTAAATACTTATATGCCAATAAACATCAACATTATGGAGAAGAAAAATTCATTACATTCATCTTGCGGAAGAACCAAACTCGAAATAAGTACTTAACACACGGTTGAAAATTTCAAGTCCAAGACCAACAAATGTTGATGAAGCGAGGGGGGGGTGGATAGAGTGGGCGAGAGAGGTGGTAAATGTAAAAAGCCAAAAAGAGGATCAGGACCAAACAAAACGAGACGGACGGAGATGAACGATTTCAAGTGCGATTGTGACCCTTGAAAGTGCCAATCAAGTGGCTGGCTCTACACACACATACACACATACACACATACACACATACATACATGTACACGCGTAATTTGCAAACCAAGTGGTCCGACCTTACTCGCACCCGCACTTACACACACACACACATGCACACCGCAGTGTGTGTGGTAATTAAATTTGGCAGTCGGGTAACAGCCCGGCAAAGTGTGAAAATCATAAAAAGCAACGTGCATACGCCGTGAGGACCCAAAAATGTTAAACAATTCACACGACGAGGCTAATTAAGCGCTCGGCTTGCACTTGAGACCCACAAAAGGGTGTTTCGAGTGGTTTGTTGTGGGTGTGTTTGCGAGAGTGATTTTCATATTTTGATAAATTTTATGATGTGCAGCATTTGTCCAGCCAAGCAGCAGAAGACCCAACCATGTCGACCATGCAACATTTGAGGCAGCAACGCATTAAGCCAACCGGAAATTAACTAAATAATGAGTGTAAGTGTGTGTATGAGTGTGTGTGTGTGTATGAGTGTGTGTATGAACAATTCTTATACAAATATTTGTTGTGTTAACTTTTTTTGGCCTTTTTGGTCAAGGCATAATAAAATTGTTAAAATAATGCAAAAACAATTTGAAGAAAGTTTGAAAATTTTTGACTTAAAATACACGTAGATCTACAGATTTGTTCAAAAATGTTTGGTTTTTAAGTTCGTTTTGGGACTAATGCACAACTGTTTAATAAGTTTTAATAAAGATTTATGTTAACCTAATCTAAGATATTGAAGCCAATCTTTGTATGCTTAGTAAGACAATACAGAAGGGTTTGAATAATACTTAAAATTCAACCAAAAACTTAAGTTTGCTGAGAAAATAATAAACTTTTGTTAACTTCATAAAGAAGATCTAAAATTAAGACCGTGCCAATAACTCAAAATATTCCGATTACACTTTAAATTATGCGTTTGTTTGAGCATTTATTAAATCATTCGGTCATTTAACACACACACACACACACACACACTGACACTATTTAACCCTACTGCTGCAGAGATTTGACCGAAACGAATGTATGTACGTATGCATGTGTGTATGTGTAGTATTCAAGTACACATGTATATTTAAAATTAATGACATCATAAATTAGCCTTAATTATTATAATGAGCCCACAGGCATTAATGAGACAACCCCAACCCAACCCACCTCCGACGAGTGCCTGCTGGGCTTCGACTTGCAGCTAACAGCAGCTTAGACAATTAAACTTAAAATGTATTAATTTATGGCCATGTGTAAGGGCCAATTAGTGCGAGGCGAACAAACGCGTTTTCTAGTGGGCGCGAAAATCGCGCAATTAAATGCACCTGATGACAGGCACACAAACAGAAGGGGGGCGGCGGAGGCGGAGGCGGCGGCACAACAGGACTACAGTTAACGCACACACATAAATGCAGACACACATTAATCAAACACACACACACGAGCACAGCAGCTTTATAGATTTGTTTATGGCATTTGGTTGTCTATTAAGGGTTGAATTGTATTCCCTGTCTCGCAAGGATCTAAGCCTAGATGAATGGTTATGAGCAGCAAATGCCCAAAAGCACACAAAATATATTATAACAATAATAAAGCTTCAATTTATGATTAATGTTGTCAATATACATATATATGTATATGGCATAAAACGTTTTACTTTGATTGTGTTGGATTTTCAAAAGAAGTAAGGAAGTTGAGGAAATTTGAAGAAAACATTGTCGAAACCATTTTTGTAACATTTTTAGTTATTTAGAAAATTCGCACAATATTTCTAATATTTATTTGAAAACTTGTTCCGAACAGAACTCATTCAATATACATTTATATCATTGTTGATGATCTTAAGTTTTTTTTTTTTGGTTACAAAAATAATTGTTTGTCTTTTTCGTTGTGCACCTCCATAAATTTAAATGGAAATCAGTCTAATCGGCTGACAAACATTGAAAAAGTTGACAGCAAATAAATTACAAGGGTCAAGGGGCCAATGTAAATACTCTTACGCAAAAGGCAATAAATTAAATTTACATCAAATTCGGCAAAACTCAAAATATATAAGATTATTTCACAAGCAAAATAAATAAAAATTTATACCAGCGAAAACGGGCGAAGCGACAAGAAATTGTTTTCATTTGGATTTGGCAGTTCAGGACTTGTGTTATTGACGGGGGGGTGAGGGGCGAGGGGTGAGGGGCAGTTTCGATATTAAGTAAACAAACAAGCAAACAACAATGAAACCAAGCAAACAACCAGACAGCCAAACAAACAAACACAAGGAACAGGCTCGAAATACACAACAACAAAAAACCCAAAGAGAGCAAAGCGAGAAAGAAGAGGGGAAGGAGGAGGAGCAGCAGCAGCAGCAGTCAGAGGCATTTTTGTGCATAGGGCCGTGCCAGCCAGGAGTTTCGTCCTAGAAAATCAACCTACCTACTAGAAGTCGTCCGAGAGCTGCACGTGAAAATGAAATTTTAATTTTAATTTTTTCTTTCCTTTCCATTATTTTTTTGTGTTGTTTTTTGCCTCAGTTTCTTTGCGAGCTCTGCCAGATAGCAACAACGTGGGAAACGCTGAGCTTAATTGTGGATAAGGGGAAGGTGAGGGGGGGGGGGGGTGGAGGGGGTTTGGTTAGTGGATTACGCTGGCTGTTACCCGAGTGGCGATTATGCACGGTAAATCATTTCGACATTTTCCCGTTCATAAGCACGTAATTTGACTTGATTTTTTCTTTCTATATTTTTTTCTGTTTTTTTTTTGCTTTTTTAAGCCAGCGGCCGTCGACCATTTGCTTTATTGACTCTCGCCTCAAGTTGGTGGCCAAGATGTTGAACGCCGATGCCGATGCCGCCGCCACGGTCTTTACGTCGGCATGAGGGGGGGGGTAAGGGGCAAGGGCACGCCCACGACTCCGCACATAATTGCGGTTAATTAAAGCGTGATTTTTTTACGTACTTTAACGTTTTTTTTTAGGGCAGAAAATTTGTTAAACTGTGCGGAAAACAATATTTTGAAAAGCCCATTGGGCTACGTATTTTTAAGGGAATTTTTTTTTTGTTTTTTGTCGTATCTCAGAAACAGAGAAACCCAATAAAAACTAAAGTGTCTCCAAGAAACTATAGTTGTTGTTAAATACAGAAGAATTGAGAATGAAAATTAAAAGTTTATATATATTTTTCAAGAAGCTTTCTTTTTACTTAATCATTTTTGTTTTGATATTTCTAATGCAGGGTATTCAAATTTCTCTATCTTAAAAAATATATTTGCATTGCAATTGATTGCAGTCTGTATTGTAACTGTTGTTGGTGTTTTGGTTTGCCATCATTTTTTTTTTTTTTGTTTTTGCACATTTTAAAATTGATTAATAATGATGAGAGATGGCCATTGAAAACGACTCGAATTATGGAAAATGAGTTAAGAGCGGCGGAAAAAAGCGAAAATTAATTATGGTAATTTTATTTGGCCAGTAGTCCCAACCAAGTCAAAAACCTCTTGCGTTTTTCTAAGCCGCTTTTGGTGGTTTGATTTATTTAAAAAATTTCGTTTTCCTTTATTTTTTTTTTGTTCATTCTCAAGTGGCTGGTGGGACACTTGGCTATTATTATTCCTTTTGCCCGCCTGCCACTTGGCAAATAACAATTTATTTTCATTAATTTGTGCTTTAACCCCTTGACGTTGGCTTCATTAAAAATGCGCTCTGCATGGGCTACATAAAAATTAGACGGCGGCGCAACCAAGTTGATTGCCATTAACATTTTAACCCTTTCAACGCAGTCTCTCTCTATCTCTCTCGCTCTCTCTCTCTCTCTCTCTCGCATTCTCGCGATTCCTTGTAATTATTGCAATCTGTTCGATTTTAGGACACTCATAACCAACACTCCTTCCTACTCTCTTTCTCTCTCTCTGGCACTTTTTGTTCCAACATTTTTGGAAAGCTGCAAGCCAAGCGACCATTTTGCAATTTAAAAATGCAAATTAATTGCCACATGGCCCAGGACGGAACGAGGACTTTGTCTAAAAGTGTTATGGCATTATGTCTTGGCTATTAAAGTAAATTGTAATTGGCATTTGGCCATGTCAATTTTCCAGGGCTGCAGTCAAAGTATTTGAATTAAGTTTAAAAAAAAAACGAATCCAACGAATTTCCAAAGAAATTCCGAGAAATAAAAAATGGTTAACTTTTCTGTAACATTTTGAGCTAAACCACATTTTGAGTAAAAGCATTCTAACTCAAGATTGATAATTGCTTTGCAACCCTAGAAACAGAAAAAAAAATATTCTGCGATATTTAACAAATGCCTGGGGTTGGTGCGATTGCTGCTTGGGTGGTTTGGTTTCTTGTTTTTTTTTTCTGTTTTTTTTTCGCCAATATTAAAAGTCATAATTCAATTTTATTGCGAAATGTTTCAGGTGCCTTAATCATTTCTAATATCCTGGCTGGCTTCCCAGGACGCCTATTTGATGTTGACTGCATTGTATCTCTGCGAGTCTGCGAAAGTCTGCTTTAGCTCTCATGGACTTCCGCTTTCGCTCATAAATACTAATTTCACAGGCAATAAAGGCGAAACTTTTGCCAGAACTCACGTACAATTGCCATTTTGATCGCTGCCAGACAACAGATTAACAAGATAGCAACCAAAAACTGTACAATATCTATGTATATGACTGGGCAATTTTTTAATGGATTACAATGTGATTGCCAAAAATAAATTTATATATAAATATGTACTACTACAAGCAACAATCTTACGTCTCTCGTCCTCAAGCAACTGTTAACTTGAGTTGGAATTTAAATTGCGTTGTAAATTTGACAAAAAGTGAATGCTTTTGGCATATTAAAAAATGTGTTGTGTCGTTTTCTATTATAGAAATTAATCCTTCTTGTGATTTATAATACTTTAGAGAGCTAATAATAAACGATTTTTATTAATCTCGGCACTTTGAAATCGAAATTTTCTTGTAAACAAAAAGCACGGCACAGATAAAAATGAATACAAATTCTGCAAAAAACAGTCAGAAAAGTATAAAAAGTAACTTTTTTTTTGTAATTAATGTGCTTTTGGTTCACTATATTAATGTGTTCTTGCTGGATTTTTAGAGACAAACTTAGTTTAATGAAAATTAATACTATAACAAAATGCAAAAGAATATGTTTAACAGAACATTGGATTCAACTGAATCCTTTGCTGCCTTATATAAATGTTAATAGAGTATATTAACACTTGAACTAATTAGTTTAAATTCAAATAAAATGTTTACAAAGTTAGGCAATTTAAATAAAAATTATTATAAATAATAAAATCGTCAACTTAAATGGTTTAATGAATGCCAAATACTATCAATTTCTATAGTTGCAGGCGAAATATTTATAAGCCGTGTAATATTTACAAGTTGCCCCCTTACTCTACTAAGTAGCTATTAACCCCATTATATGTAGATAAAAGCGGCAGAATTTACCCCAATCACTTGCAGTCAGTTCAAAGGCGAGAGCCTCAAGTGCCCGCGTCACAAACCGCAAAATAGCCAATGGTCAGCAAACTGAGCAGATAAACAGATAACAAATATTCAAATTAATGCCCCCAACGAATTGTGAATGCTTTATGCACAATGTGTGACCTATTTTTTTTTTTTTTTTTTGTTTTTAAGGGAACTTCATTATTCGACTTTACCTAATTGGTAATTGTTGCTTATGCTTAAAAGTAGGCAACATATTTTATTTTTATATAAATAATCTTCATAAAATTGATTTTATATACACAAAATGAATGAAATATTGTTAAACAAAACTAAACAAACATAAGCGTATCAAAAATATATTTACGGTTAGTTGCCAAAGCTAAGCATGCAGTCAATAAGCCCTAAATGCAGGCACGTCAAAGCGTTTTAGTAAGGGTTAAAGCTAAAGCATTTGGGGTGAGTGTGAGTGTGTTTGTGTGTGTGTGTGTGTGTGTGACGACCGCCTGTATCTGACTGACTCTCTGTTTATTTGTGTGTGTTTGTGTGTGAGTGTGGTTATGCATAATGGTTCATTGCCTAGCTGTCAGCATGGCAAGCAACTCCGTCTAATCACTGTCAAATGCAGGCGTCGCTTACGCATTCAAAGCGAGACAAAGGCACGACCTTATGTTTAGGGTCAGAGAGAGAGAGAGAGAGCGAGAGAGAGAGAGAGAGGCAGGTGGGGCACAAGGACTCAAGACAACAGAGTAACTGGACAATGCATTCAAGCCGAGTTTGAGGCTTAGCAGGAGGGTTTTGGGGGGGCGCTTGGGTGCTGGCTTGCTTGTTAATTCGATTAATTACAACAATCAGCGACATGTTTCTTGCACAACGGCGTTACTTCAGTTGTTGTTGTTGGTTTGGGTTTGATGGTGGTGGTGGCAGTTGGGGGCGTGGCACAATGGCCAAGGCTTAACAAATTGCCCAAAATGCTAATGGCATGTGCCTTTGTGTCTGTGTGGCAAACAATCGAAGCATAATGACAATGATAGATTTGCCAATATCTGTCATGTTTATTATCAAAAACAAAAGGGCAAGAACACACACACAAACGCACACAAAAGAGTCGAACATCGAAAATAATTGGATATAACATTTATACGCAATCATCGACAGATTGCAAAACGATTAAGCCACCCTTCTGTGTGTTTGAGCATCATAGAAGAAAAATGAACTAGCCAAGAAAAAGGAAAAGTAAATCTAATCAGGCAAAGACAACACAGCTAATAGCCACAAATGTGGGGCATGAACAAAAAAAAAAAACAACAACCAAAAATACCATTTATCCCTATATGATATGTGGGTAAGTGTGTGTATGCGGGCTTCAAATATATATGTATATATATATTTTTTGTATTTTTGGTTGAACCTGAAACTGAAACAGCAACCGAAACAATCAACTTAATTTGCCCGCCCGCTGAAAGCCCTGTGGCAGATAAATTAAGTCATTAGTTGGAGCTGCCACTTTGCTAGAGCTGAGCTAGAATGGCGGTGGGGCGTGGGGGGGTTGCCGGTTTGGCGGGTATGGGTTTGGCAGGAAAGTTTTTGCCCCGCCAAAGTGGAAAATAAATTGGCGAACGTTTGTTTTGAGATTAACCGCGATTAGAGACTGTGTGTGTTGCACGATGAGATGGTGGAAGTGGAGTGAATTGTAGCAAATGTTGCCATTATTTGATAAGCTCAAACATAGACACACACACACATATAGAAACCATCCCCAACCTTTCCCTTGGCCTTGATGTGTTTGTGTAAACAAATGGCAAATGCGAGAATAATCGTAGGAGATTAAAAACTTTCATGCGCCCGGCAACAACAACAACGCTGCCTCGATGAGAAGGAGCAGGAGGTGTCAGCGAGGAGAATAATGTTGGCCTGACGAGAGAGAGACAAATGAGTAGCGCACGTGAAGCGTCTCCTTGGCTCGCCCGCTCGCATCCCCACCCCTCCCATCATCGAAATCAAGTTTTTGGGCCAGCTAATTTATGGCGACTGCATACAAATTGGCTTTGAGCTTTGCTTATTTCGGTAAGGGATGTAGACAAAGCCTTTGACTAACTGGCCCAACTAACTGTTAACTAACAATAGAGTCATTTGTTAAACCTTTAAGACATCGTTGAGCTTCATTTAATTGCACAGAAAACGATGCTCCATCGACTTTGCAAATAGTTAATTTTTTTTTAGCTATAAAACGTAATAAATTTAATTACAAAAACATATTTTGACTCAACTTAAAACATATTCAAAATATGTAGCTAAATCAACATGACACCGTTTGATAAATATGTTCGGGAACAGGCATTCCTTCAAGTTTGAATGCCATCGAAAGGACAACATATATTTCGTGTTTGGTAAGTTTGAGCCAATTTCATTTTCATTGCATTTTTAGCAATTTTAATAATTAATGCGCATTAATGATATATCACAAATGTCATAATTGATATTAAAAAACGAAACTTCATATTCAATTTAAGTATAATTTATATTTAAATCTCATACTTTTGTGCTAGAAATACAATATGAAAAATTTTGGTTAAACTATTTCATAGTAATTCTTGATTTAACATGACAAGTTGACAATGTGAAGTTTAGCATATTATTTTTTATTGCTAATTCAAACACGAATATAGTTGAATAAACTATTAACATGCTTAATTGTACTACGGCTTTTTATCTGAGTTTTTAAAAATTTGGGAATTCGAAAACTTTGATGAAGATTTTTGACGACAAAAGGTTGATTTTAGTGCATAAGTTTTAATCCTAAGTACTGGAATATTCACAATATCAAACTTTATCAAAGAAATGGTCAAGACTTTTTCAATCTTGGCTTATGAAAAAACACTTGGGACTAAAAAGTGAACATCTTAAGTGCAATTCTCTAAGAATCAATTTTATTTCAATCATATCAAAAGTGTGATCAAATGAATGTTTGGAAACTTAATTTACTTAGAAAAGATTAAAGCAATTTATGTCAGTAAATTTAGGGAAGTTAAATGATAGTTTACTATCTATAGAACTAGTATACTATTTCCCAACTCATTTCAAAAAATGTACTTTATTTAAATGTAAACCGACTCATTGAAAAACTAGTATGAAACTGTTCTGGTTTTGAAATCACTTTCAGCAATCTATGAACTAGATATTAACTTGGTTTACTTCTAATATGCAAAGTACGTTGTGAACCGAACAAAATCTGATTTATGAAAAATTTTAAACCAACCTCTTAGTCTGGAATGCAGAATTCCACCACAAAATCCTTAAAAATAATGCCAGGCAAATTCCGAAGATTAAATTTTATATTTTAAAAATATTTTTTACTGGCCTAATAAAATGTTGAACATTTTTTTTTGAGATATGTTTGTGAGGTGTGTTTTATTAAAAAAAAAAGTGATTGATTTTAAAAATTTTAATATATGTAGTATATTATTCTTGCCTGAAGAAGGCTTAAATATTTTGTTAATAAAAAATTATCAAGACCTACAACTAGAATACAATACAAATAAGTTTATTTGAAACATTTAATAAAATATAATTACCCATAAAGTTGAACGTCAGGGATTATCTTTTTTTCACAAAAATCTATATCCTTCCAGATCTTTAAACTTAAGTTTTTGATATTGGATTATAACTTTTTGATAATCTCTTTTATTTCTTATTGCTTAAGAATGCTATTCCCTTACGATTAGAACAATCCATTGAGATTTTTGAATAAATATTCAATTGAGTTTGTTACATGCTAAAGGCCTACGATTAACAATGCCCAAGAATCAAGGATCCAAAATATAATCGTGCCTTTTTAAAGGCATAATAGTTAAGAAAATGCTTATTTTCTTATACAAATTAAAGTTTTTTGTTGTTTGAGAACTTTCATAGAAATCAACACATTTTGTTATCGAATGTACAGTTAATTGATCTAATGCTTGTTGAAAACAATAACGGCATTTTAGTATTACAAATAACAATATGGCAAGTCATAAATGTTTATCTAAATTGCTGGCAATTATTGTTATTGCATTGCCATATGTAAATGGTTAGTTATCATAAATTAATGATAGGTAAAATGGCAAAATGACTACTGGCAAGCATTGTTTTACTGTTTTAGTTGTTGCGTTGCATGCAACGAGTCAAACTAAAGTTTTAATTAAATCATGGCAACAAACTGCCACACAACAAAACAAAAAAAAGGGGAATAGTGCATATGCAAGTAATACTATAAACTGCAACTGCAACTGCAACAACAATTGCCAAGACAAAAAGAAATGGGGGGGAAGAATGGGGAGTGGTGGGTTGGTGTGCCCAACCCTTGCGTTTATGCAACCCCGTCATAGTTAGTTTGTCTACATCAGATAGTACACACAAAACGCAACAAAAGCGCAACTTCAAACTGTAGCAACAACAACGTTTGAGTTGGCAACGCCTACAACAGCGTTAACAGTCAAACACACACAAACTTAACATAACGCGCGCTGTTAACTTTAACATAACGCTTGACTCTTATTTCTTTCTTCTTGTTTGGCGCCTGGCCAACTGCTTTGCTTGTATGTCGTAGTTGTTGTTGTATGTATGAGAGTGGTGAGATGACGGTGGTTGGCATTTGGAGCAAACTTACAAGCAATAACAAAATGTGGGCGTTTACCATTTAGCCACGCACAGCTCTCGCTCACCGCGCGCTCTTCTTCAAGACGTTGACGACATAACATTTGGCCACACCTACGCCTTCGGGTCCCCAACTTCACTCTAACTCCAAGAATGCCTCACTCTTGAGAGGCCACCAGCTAGTACTTGCTAAGCTAACAAACAGCTTTGGCTCTGGGCGCCGTGTCTTTAGTTATGTGCGTCACTTGACATGTGGGTCAGATTTGGGTTGTGCCCCTGGTGATGGGGTTGGTTCGTCCCTTGATTGTGGGGGGTCTCCGCCTTTGATTGGTCCTTGCGTGAGTTGTGTGTGGGGCTGCGCATATATTTATTTATTACGCTCACAGCTACAGCGACATACATATGTATGTACAAAGTCAAACCTTATATTATGTAAGTTCTTTGTCAGTTTATGCATTTTGCATTTCATAGTACATTAAATTGCAATTTTAAATATGTTCAATCAAAAAACCTTGAAACGGTCGGGTTAGTTATAACTTATGACCTTTCGAATTCCTTGGGTAAGTAAATTTACAAATCCTGCTAAAATTTAAGGAAATTTTAGGAAATACTTCATTTTGAAAACGTCATCAAATATTATTTTGAGTACTCTGAAATCGAAGATATAGCGTTTATTGGTTTTGCGTAATGTCCTTCATGGTGTACGTCCGTCTATCCGACGGTTCCTTTGTAAAAACGCAACTTTTTTCGACACTATTCAAGCTCAAGATATCTTTGTCTTTGGGTGGGGAAGATAATGTGTCCCCATTGGGCTGCTACGCCTACCGAAAGGTTGAAATTGATAAGTTCGATAAATGAAAATCGATTAATGCACAAGGTCTTTTCCTCTTCCTTACAGCTAGAGTTACCAAATATGGTAGGGAGAAAGCTACTGTCGTCCCCCACAAAACTGCATTACAATTTTTGGTGCCTATCCTTCTGCTCCCGCCACCGTTTCAAACCGGAAATCCAATATATCTTTAACATGTTGCTCTAAAGTCACTCAAGATGGTGGTAAGTAAGCTGGCGATGTACTCCAAAACTCTGCATTACAAATTGGGCTGCCACGGCCACCCCTGCTGTCCCAGCTTCAAAGATCGGAAATGCCTATATCTGCCTCAGATCTTGAACTTAAAGAAAAACTCAATCCATTGGTGGCAATTTAGCTGTTGTTTTACTTGAATCAAAGAATTCTGCAGTATGTTCAAATAATGGGCTTATATTTAAATGTTCGACTGCATAAACTATATATTAATCCGAATTTAAAGTAATAGAAACAAGCAGATAACACTTACTGATCAGATCTTGATCAAATTTTTATGGAATCAAATGGAAAAGTGCTAATGTATTCGGAATCGGCTGTCAGGTAAAACCCGTCACAATTCATTGAAAAGATTTTTATTAAATTAAAAATATAATTAACTAAACGGTTTTTATATAAATCCATTACTTACTTACTGTACTTTCAATCTCAGACTTAGTCGTTCTTAACAATTCAAAGATTTGTGTAAAGTTTTTAGATTCGAAGTAACTGTTTTGTTTTTTTTTTTGGTGCTGATCGTTCATGCAGGTGAACTACTGCTAATTACACAAACAATTTGGGCAAGAGTAATGTGAGCGAGCTAAAATGAGGCGTCTGGCTTGTGGAGAGTGAGAACGAAAGTGGGGGGGAGAGTAACTTTGAGTTGTGACGACATTCCCGCTTTGAAGTTGTTCGCATTACAAAGCCTGAAAGCTTAGACAAATTTCTATCTCATGCATATTGTGTTGCTCTTAAGGTGCTCATTGTTATTGTTGTTGTTGTTGTTGCTATAGTCAAAGCAGCAGCAGCAGCAGCTGAGTTATGCTGAGTATTTGCGTAATTAAAACATGAAAAGAGTTGTGCGCAAACTCATTTAATTAAGCATGCGGCGGCAGCGCGGAATTTGTCAAGTGTTTTTTTGCGAATGGCTCTCTCAAGAGGTAAGAAGGGTTGTTGTTGTTGTTGATGGTGTGTGTCTGTGTGTGTGTGTGTGTGTGTGTGAGTAGGTAAGCTTGGTAAGGGTTGTGGAATTCAGTCAGCAGCATGGCAATAATCATAATAATTATGGATTTAATTGCTTGAACAATGCTTTTGTTTGTTTTAAATTAAAACGTTGGACACTTGACACTGTTGTTGTTGTTGTTATTGTTGTTGTTGAGGGTTCAATGTGTAGAGTGCGAGTGAGCATGATTTTGAAGTGTGAGGTTAAGCACGAATTGCTGTTAACTGACTTCAAGCTGAAATCTCACTCGGCATCAGCTCAGATTGTTTTGATAGGATTGTTGCCACCACTTGGTATACAAGTGTAACAAATATTATCAAACTCAAGAACCTCATTCCAGCATTCTCATCTTTTCAGCATTTCATTCTGGTTAAAAAGGTGGCGGGAACTTAAAGTTTATTGAGCAGATAATAACTGAATCCCCATCAAAATGCAAGTTGATCTAGATTTTAAACAGACTTCAAAAATCAATACTACTAAAGCTATTTATTTAATAAAATATTTATACAGTAAAGGGTATTTTTTAGTCGAAGAAGATATCACAAATAATCTAAAAACACTTTTAAGGTTAAATATTGTGGAACTCAAACTTATTTTATTAAATTTTAAAGATCATTCCCATTTAAACGATATTTTTGTTATACAAAATATTCAGTAACTTTTTCTAAGCTCTTGAATCTTACAATTTACTTGCATATTGAGCCAAATAAGCCAATTACAATAAAGTCTGAGAACAAATGATTTTCAGAATTTTTGTGATTGACGGAAAGTAAATGAGGCAATGCCCGGGACCAAAAGCGTACCAAATTGAAACATTACTTTTATAGATTCGAATGGAGCGGCGACACAACGGAGCCGTTAACAAAAGGACCATGAGAAGAAGAAGGAGGAGGAAGGACGACGAAAAAAAAAAAAGCAAAACAAAAACTCGCATTTGCTTTTGCTGATAAGCGGCAAATGGCACAAAAGACATTTTCATAAGCATTATACTGATTATGACACCCAGAGCAACGCAAAACAATAGGCGACTCTGCCGCTGCCCCCCCCCCCGATTCCTTTCACTCAGATAGCTGTTTTTCAGGTCCCCAAGAAACCACACAGCCACCAGCAAACTAGCAACCACAGCCGCCACACACGCACACACACACAATAAAACAAAAGTGCTGATAAGCAGCCTAAAACTATGCAACGTCAAACTTATGCCGCTGCCAAGCAGAGCAGGAGGAGGTAGTGTTGGTGGGGGGTATTACCCCTCAGGGCAAGCATCTATCGCACACATATGAGTGTGCGTCGCACACAAATCGAAACCTATAAATGACTTTTATTGTTATGGCCTGCAGCGGCGTCTTCGTTTCGTTTCGAAGACAAACCAATAAGACGCCCCCAGAAACTTTTCGTCGCAAACACATACATACATGTATTCTATTCTCCATGGATATATTGAAAAGATCGCTTATCAAAAAGTTTTTGCGGTCGTTCTAGTTGCGCGCATCCGCTGCCGCAGACAAAAGCGCCAAAGGAACAACGGCAGCAACAACAACAACAACAAAAAGGACGCGTGTTCCCTTTTAAAGTTTCATTAATCAAGGCTGGCAAGTGCTGGAAGCGCAGGAGTAGGGTAGGGGGGCAGGCATAAAACGTTTTATTATTTCAATTGCAGCCAGCTACCAAAAATATGAAGCATCATTTATCAGACTACGACACCAACCAACCCCAACTTCTCTCTATCTATTACTAATGTTCCCTGTTCCCTGTTACTGTCTATATCTGTCTGCGTGTGGATTTGAAATTGGCAACAACAATGCCGTGATTAATGGCTGTCAAAGCGAAAGAGTCAACAAATGTCAAGCACAAAACATGCAGACAAAATGCCAATTGACAGCGACCAGCAGCAACACCAACAACACCAACAATAAACAACAATACTAAAACCAAAGCTGCAAATTTCACAATTGCAGAGAAGAGTAGCTAGTTTAGGGCCAAAGTTTTGATTTAAAGCAAATAGTATGTACTTTAAAGCTTGTGCAACACTGCTATGCAACATCATTATTAAGTCAGACTTTCTTCCAATTGACTTTTTTTTAAGGAATTTCGATTGATTCGTCACCATCTAGTTGATATACTCTTAATGGTAGAAAGGGTATAATAGTTTGTGTGAAAATTTGCGTCTGTCCGTTTGAAATATGTGATTGTCAAGTTAAAGATTTTTTTTAAAAAAACTATAGACAATATTATTATCATCTGTGAATATTTCATCGAAATCGGTTGGGCAATACCGGAGATATCGAAGATTCAGTAACTCAGTAATATCTCATCTCATATACACGAACCAGAACTGTAGGAAAAATTGCTCGGCTTTATGGTGTCTCGAAGTCAAGCTTTCTCAACTAGAGCCTCCGAACTTGTTTATAGAAAGAAAAGTTTTTGGAATACTCAAACCTTTAAGTGCAACACCCTCGGGTTTTTTTCTTACATGATATAAAAACGAAATTAAAGCAGAGATTTTTTGCACCTGTTAATACTTTTTGTAAACCTCAATTTATAAGTTTTGAAGATACAGGCCAACCTGGATAGTGTGAGCACTGGAAAAAGTTTTTATTAATACATTTTCATGGAAATGGATTTGATTATTATTTTTTATTAGAGTATTTGAATAAAACCTACAATTTAAATGAATATATTTTTTAACAAAATAAGAAAACAGGATAGAGTGAACCAATTTCCAAAATTTTTAATATCTTTTTGTGAACACTATCCAGGTTTTACTGTTTTATAAAGTTTTTTCGTCTGTTGAATTAAGACACGAATATGTTTTCATTCAAACTTATATCAACATAAAAGAGAGAAAGTTGATTTATAGTAACTGCTTGATTCAACTATTTTTCTTTTCTAAATTGGCATCGAACAAAAAATTCAATTGATTTAAAGCTTACGTTATTTTCTTTTCAAATAATTTGTATTTTTGCTTTTAAAAAAAATCTCACTTAAAATTTAATCAACAAAAACAAAAAAAAGTATTTGTTTTTAATTTATTTGAATAAGTTTGCTATTTTTTATAGTGAAAAAAAAACCTAACCCAAAGCATTTCGTTTATAAATGCAATAAAACTGGCTTCCTTATTGCATAGTTCAAAAATTATTCAAAAAATAATTAGTTTCCTGTTCAAACGTATTAAAAGTCAATGTTGTTTTCAATGTTTGTTAATTACATTTATTTTCATTTTCATTTTGGTTTTTTTTTTTGTAACTTTCGTTTGTGTTTTTGTTATTTTTTTGTATTTTTTTCCTGGCGTTTTTTTTTTGTCGTTTGTTTGTTTATTTTGATTTTTTATTGTTTCGCATTATTCTAACATTAAACGCAACGCGGCGCACACTAATCATTTTTATTTTTGTTTTTTCCATGCGGTTCTCTATATATTTCATTTTGTATTTTGTGTAGCTTAAATTTTAGATACTTTTGATTCTTGACTTTGCGCAATACAAAAAAAAAAAAAAAATTATTCACTTATGCATTTTACATTTTTCTTTTTCTTTTAACATAGTCATATATATGTATAGGTAGTATTGTGTATATATATATGTATATATATATATAAGTATTTAATGCATAGTTATTGAATGTTTTTTTTTTATATCATTTTGTAGTTGTTTTTTTTTTTAAACTTATACACACTTTGGTTATTCTTTTCACTGCTTTTGCATTTTGCTTACGGCTTACAAATTGTATTATTTATTTTGGATATACATACATATAGAATTTGTTTTTTAATTAATACGTGAATATTTTTGCTAGTTTTATGTTTTCGTATTTCGTATTTTTTTCTCAGCTTTAATTTTAACACTTAGCTTTCAAGTTTTATAGAATAAATGGAATCGCATGAGTTGCTGACAATTAAATATGCATATTGAATAATAATAATAATAATAATAAAAAAAAAATTCATTTATATCATATTAATAAATACATTTATATTGTAACTAGTTTGCATTTGTTTCATTTTGCTGTTTTATAATTTTTTTATATATATATTTTTAGTTTATACACATATCATAATTTGTTTTTTGTTTTGTTTTTAATTCTTTACACTTGCATTTCGTAACTTCTTCATTTATAACTTATTAAGCATTTATTTTTACATTTAGTTGACAAAAAAAAAAAAAATGACAAAAAAAAAACCGTTGATTTGTTGCAATCTTTTAGCCTCGCACTAACTAAACTTAAATAATAATCAACAATGTGGCTCTTAACAGACATCGAAATGAAAACGCAGAGATGATTTCTTGTACACATATAGAAAATAGACATGTTTTTTTTTTGTTTTTTTCTTTCTTTCAAATATTTACACATTACACAAACAAAATGCCAATTTCTTAGCTTATTTTACATCTGGCGGCATTGATTTCGAAATGGTGATCAAAAACGAGAGAATATATATATAATATAATATAAATAAAAAAAATGGTCGGTGGGGATGTATTTAACTTCTTTCAACTGCAAATCAAACTTATCTTAAGCCAGTACAATATCAAAAGTTTAATATTCGCTACAGAAAAGTTTGATATTGTTTCAATTTATTCGTGAATTTCTAAAATAATAATAATAATCGTACCAAAATAAATATTTTAAGCTATTTGAAATAGTCAATTTGCCGCGTTTTTTATTTATTATTTATTATCTCTTCGCTCTTTATTAATTTATTTGGTTTTTGGCACTGCTTTGAATTGTTTTGGCACCGCACGCTTCAAGCGTTAGAAATAATAAAATAAAATAAAATATTTAAATTATGTACACATGTACATACATATTTATATATATATATGTATATAAGCGGTGCTGTAACTTAAATATCAATCGAAAATAAAATTAAATTTTATATTTTAAGAGTTCAACAGTTTAGTTCTTGTTCTCACTTTTCTATGCTCGAAATATTTACAAAGCTTTTTAAAGACCGAGTTAAGCAAATAATCAAAATAGTTTTTTGTTCTTATTTTTCTTAAATTAAAAACCTAAGCATATTGTCACTTTAATGCTGCAAAATTTAAAAATATAATATCGATTATATATACATACATACATATATAATATCGAACATTCTTATAGTAGGTATGAAAAAAAAAAACTATTAAACTTCAACTCAGTCAAAGCAAAACGAACAATTTATGGTCCTATATTATTTAGTCATAACATATCCGTTATATATATATACGACATATATATATATATATCAAGCTACTATATATATCGTAATAGTTTATTTATTTATTGTGGGGGCTGACTGACTTTTTGTTTAGTTTATTTTAGTTGCGACTGTAGAACTTTCTTTGGTAGCGCTTGCAGCTGTTGCCCATGCTGCCAACGCCTCCTCCACCTCCGCCTCCAATGTTACCAACGCCCCCAATTCCTGCTGTAGCTCCTCCTCCTCCTGCTCCAACTCCTACTCCTCCTCCACCGACGCCCATTCCCATACCCAAGCCTAAGCCCATGCCCATGAACTGATGCGGCTGCGACTGCTGCTGCTGCTGCTGTTGCTGATGTTGTTGCTGCATATGCTGCTGCTGCTGTTGATGTTGTTGCTGCATATGCTGCTGCTGCTGCTGCTGCTGTTGGTGTTGCTGATGATGCAAACTAAAGCCGCCGGTTCCATAGAACTGCTGACCAGAGTTGCCACCGCCGCCGCTGTTGCTCATGCCCTGGGCTTTATTTTAGCTGGACGCCCCCAGCTGATTCTTCATGTGCGCGGCGGCAGCCGCAGCCGCTGCAGCAGCAGCGAATGGTGAGCCACCGCCACCGTTGCCGCCCGTTGGCGTTTGTGGGCCATTATTGTTGTTATTGTGGTCGCCGGGTGTGCGCGGGCCATTCAAAATGCCCGGACCGCCATTAACATTGGCACCACCACCGCCGACACCAACTGGTCCACCACCCAGCAGTCCACCAGCAGGGCCAGAAGCGCCCGCTGCTCCAGTTGGCGAGCCCTGGCCAAGCGATGACACATGACGCTTGAGCATCGGATGATTGGCCATCGAGGCAAACACCAAACGCTCCTCATAATCGTATTCGCAGAGTATTTTATTCTCGCATAAGTAAAAACGATCGCCAACGCAAAATCTGCAAAAGAAATTCAAATTCGAAATTAGTTAAATTGAATTTTATAAATATTAAAAAAAAAAGTATTCTGATATCATCGTCATATTTCTAGCTTATATACATCTTTCACAAGCTGTTGGAGCGATTGTTAAGAAAGGAGAGCTGAATGGGAGTTGAACAAGTTGAACAGGAACTGCAAACTGGAAACGATTTTTCCACTCGCTTAAACCCCAGCGAGCGACTGACAGACAGACAGACACAAAGATGACAATTGACAGCGGTTAACGTTGACTGGCCAGGAACTCGACTTGGCTATAAAACAAAACAACAAAAAAAAAACAAAAGAGAGCTCCACAGACAAACAGAAGACAGAAGCCTCGAAGCCAGCAGGACAACAAGTAAAGTAGCGATTGTTCACAAGGACGAAACAAAAAAAAACCCCCACACACAGAATGATGACAACTCTGAAGGAAGTCTGATAAGCGTTTTGAAAATGTCACTGAGGCAACAGGCAGGAAGTGCTCCACAGATCTGGAATTGAGAATTGCTGCCGCTGTTGCCTGTTGCCACGGAAAGGTACAACAAAACCGAAGTAGCAGCGAGAGCAAGTGTGGGGAAGAGGAATAAGTTCCGCATCAGTGAAATGCAGTGTGCATTCAGCCAGGATGCAAATGAAGTAGTCGCCCATTTTCAGTCGCTTGTGCCCGAGAGAAAAGTGAGTGGGGATGGGTGCTTCGTTTTTTGTTTTTTTTGTTGCAACATGAAGCCCTTTGTCAAAATATTTATGTTAGCACCTGTACAGAGGATAACAAGAGAGTTGGAAGTTGGAGCTAAAGAGGGACGTCGCACACACACACACACACACACAGCTTACATTACAAGCCAAATATGGTAGCACAAAAAGTGGGAACATACAAACGACCCAATGAATACTCTAACTGAAGGTGAAGAAAAATTGGGACAAGTCAAGAAAAAAATGAAAGAAATTGTATGAATGATTTTTATTTTGTAAAACGTGTTAGAAAAATTCAATAATAAGAAAAGCACAGAAAACTTTTGTTTCTTGACTTGAAATATAAGAAAAAATATAGGGCAGTACGAGTCGACTTGAGTTGATGCATAAAAGTTCATGTTTCCTTCATATCTTATCTATCTTATTAATTAATCTATTTATTTTAATTCATTTCTTCTTAAGCAACATTAAACTGTAAAAACCATAAATATGACTCCATTAGAGCCTGAACTTAATCAATATTTTCGAAAATGTATAGACTGGGTCTTGGCCTTGCTTTACGCCCGTAATAAAGTGCTCAAAATTCGATTACTTCCGTTATCACAGCCTATCTGTTATTTAACATTACTTTACTATTGTAACTAACAGAATCGCGGACTACCAGAACTGCGGACTACCAGAACTGCGGACTGCTTAATGTTATTGCAGTTTTTATAAAAAGTTTTTAAGGTACGAATGCTGCGCGAGAATCTGCGTATATTCAATTTAACTCATAACTAAAGTATTCTTTTTTTTTGTTTTTTTTTTTTATTATTAAGGTTTAGTTAATTTTGTAATTGGTTGTACATATTTATTTATGCATTTGAAAATGAGTTTTTGTCTTTATTTTTTATTGAAATAAATTAAATAAAATATGAAATATCTAGAGAATTCTGTTGCATTAAATATTCGGGTATCTAAAATAGATATAAGGTCCTACTGAATGAAATGCAAGCAGATATTTGGAACGATCCAACTTGTTGCCCATTTCAACATAGCTCGATGGATGCTCTCTCTCTAGTGCAGTATTTTTATGCTTGACAATGAGTACATGCACCCCAGCTGGTCGAAGAAGAAAAAAAGTAAAATTAAGGGCAGGGGAGACACAGAGTAAGAGCAAAATGGAAAGGGGGCGTAGAACCGTCGGGATGGAAGGTGGTTTGGGTAAAGCAGCTTACAGCAGACTTACAACGGATATGAAATTTGGCTTTTGATTTACGTCAACTTTTGTTTTTTTGTTGTTGTTTTGCTTTGGCTTTGGTTTTGGTTACATTTTCTTTTTTGGTGCTGCTGGCGTTGCAGCAAATCGATTGACGAACTGACTCTCTTCTATATGTATGTGGGCTGTGTGGGCGTGTCATGTGCTGCCGTTTGTTGATGTTGTTGTAGATGTTGCTGTTGTTTGTTGTCGTCTACATGAAAAACGCTTTGTTTATCTACCAAAACAACCAAAAAAAAAATAAAGAAAATAAAGAAAATCGCCTGAATCAACAAAGTATAAAAATGAACAGCAACAACTTTTAGCCATGGCATTGAACGCACCTGTGACATGCACACAAATCAGACATGTGTGTGTGTGTGTGAGTGCAGGACTCGCACATATCCGGGCAAGCGAAGACCAGCAACAAATTGTCAACAGGAAATACAAAAAATGTTTAAAATGGCGCACGCTGCCTGCGTCTCCCTCTCTCTCTCTCTTCTCTTCTCTTAGTCAAAACGAAAGATTCACCGGCAAACTTTGCCCCATGCTGCCACAGCTGCCTGCCACTCAACTAACGTCGTCGTCGTCGTCGATGCTGGCGACAGGAAATTATGCAAACTTTTCAGCAGCAACAGCAACAAATACAACAAAAAACAGCAAATTTAATGCACTTTGGTTGAGCAAAAATAATTCCGGCGAAAAATCAAAAAGTGCCAAGCAATTTTTTATTATTTTTGCTGCGCGCTGTTGGTTCATCATGTGGCAAGTGAAGGCCCGCATATTAAATGTGAATTGGACGACCAACAACAATGTTTGCAAGTTTCAATTGATAAGGAAGGGCAGGAGGGGCAGGGCAAGGCAGCATGGACATTGCCGCCTACCCGCTGGCCGCTGGCCAAACGAACACACGGCTCAATGACTTTTTTGGCAATTGAATTAATTTACGTAAAAAAGTATGATTGGAAGAGCAAATATTTAAAAAAAAAAAAAGAGCATATGTTTCAGTGGTTCCAAAGAACGAACTGCATCCTTTAGGGATCTTATAGTAAGCAAAAACAATTTCAATTGTTCCAGCGAGCGATATTCCTTTTACTTGCAATCTTAAAGCAAAGACATGCTGGAAACTGTTAAGAGAGAGAGAAAGGGAGTCATTTACATATTGAGTAATGTTAATTTTGACAGCAAAACTGTTCCACATAGTATTTAGTACAGTTGAGCATAGTACTACGAATGGAAAGTAAGAAATTCGGAGGAGATAGTATAAGGACTAACATTTTTAATAAGTTCCGATGCAGTTGTCATTTAGTAAGAAACATTCGTTTAGTTTTTACTATTTTACTAAATAAGGGTAGATTCTTCTTTATTATGGAATACGAACTGGAATATTTTATTGTGGGTTTTTACTTTATCTTAGTTTTCCTTTTTTTTTTTTGTGAAAAAACCTAAATAACCTGAAAGCAATAAAATGTAATTGTTGTGGTCAGAAATATTAGCGAATCCTTACTTGGGCTATAAAAGTATATGCGAAATTCCTGTACCTTAAAACCAAAGAACAAAATAAACGTCTCACAGCATCGTGTTTTAGGTACCCAGTTGCAAGTAATTTATTGATTTCAAACTTTTTTAAATTTCTTAGACGCATTGGATCATAAAAATCGTTAGTACCTGTTTTTTTTTATTACCAAACCCTCTAAAGGGTTAGCAAACGGTAGAAAGGATTGCCTGGTTTTTTTTTTTATATTCAAACAAGGGGCCGCAAAACCCTTTAAAAGTAAAACTATCTAAAACCTTTTTTTCTTGAACTTTTATAAAGTTTCTACCATTATATTTCTTACGATTTGGAATCCACGTTGTTTGCCAACAAAGTCAAGAAAAACTAATATTATAAGTATTTTATATAGATGATAAGTTATATCGTTTAATATAAGAAATCGAATCTCGAGGGGACAAAAAAAACATCGTTATTATTAGTAAAGAAAATTCGTATGAAAGAAATGTTTTTTTTCGATTGATCCGAACTGCAAATTTCTGGAAACAAATTTTTTTAATACAAAACTTTGATGTACGGAAGATCATAATAGAGGATCTAAACTGTTGTTTTATTTGATTCTAACTGAAATGGAATATAAATTTTAGCCAAAGAATAAATTTTTACTTGCTATTTAATTGAGTTTTTTCAAAAATAAATATTTCTTACTCTCACTATTCATAATATTTTCAACATTCAGTTCAATCAAGTTGCAAATTTGTATTTGAAATGTTTGTGAAAAACATTTGGGACTTGATGCAGTTGGGGACACAAATGTTTATGGCCACAATCTCTCATATGGGACACCAACAATTTCTCTCTTTCACCCCTTCCACCCCTTCTCTCTCTCTATTATTTTTCTTCTCTTTTTGTGCTGTTACATTTTTAAAGCCAATTTTCGACAATGTGAAAACACAAAAGCGTCTCATCGAATGCATTTTGCAACAGCCGGAAAAAAAAACAAAAACAAGAAGAAAAATTGAACTGAAAACTGAGATTGTGAAGAGGGGGGGGGGGGGGGCAGGCACCACCACCGCATCGAATTTTTAAACAATATGCCCAATATGTTGTAACATTTATTTCAATATTTTTTTGGTACGGCAATGTCCGTGTGGCAGGCATTTTTTAATATTTAATGCGATTCGTTGCACAACCAATTGCCAATGAAAGGGGCATGTAGACAGACGCGAGAGGTTGAGACACGCTAGCATATGTGCGGCCGCATTATTAATGCAAAAGGGCACAAAATAAAGAAAGCAGCACACAAAAATAATATATATAAAAATTGAGAGAGAGGACTATTGTTGACCAGGCCCGGAGGTGTGTACGCACTTTAAAAACAAAAAAAAAAAACTCTCTAGAGTGACATTTCGCAAATTGGCCAAATGCAATAAATTTGTTTTGTGTATCATATATGTAAGTTGGCAACACGGCGTGGCACGGCACGTGAACCTATCCAGATGGTATGCCGTTGACTAGTTGATGGCACCCCAAAGGGTTTCCGAAGAAGGTTTCCGAACCAAATATGCTCACGAAATTTATGCGGTTTTCATAGAAATTCAACGACACTCAAAGGGGTTGCATTCAACACACACACAAAAAAAAAACAAATGTATGCCAAAATAACCCATTCCCCCGGTTAACTTGTAAATGATGTCAATTTGTTGTTTTGTTATTGCTAATGTTGCTTTCGTTATATAAAAAATTCCAAGTGCCATTTTGGCTTTGTATATTGGCCAAAGATTAAAAAAGGGATACTTTTTTGATAGCCAAATGGCCCATAAAAATGCATAAGTGTTTTTTGGGAATGTTTGTTAACTGTGTTAAGTTTGAATTCAAATCAAAGAGTTAAAATACATAATTCAGTTAAGAATTCTTTACTTAATGCTTAACACAATATGTTTCCATTTCCATTTAGGGTCAAAAGAACTGTCTAATCGGCTATAAAGTCTGTGAATTGAGTTTATATTTTTTTCAGTTTGGAACTCACCTATGATTGCATTGCTGGCATGCAAAACATTCCAGATGATAGACATTGGTTCGGGCACGCATTACCATTTCGAAGGCTGGAATGACTTTGCTGCATGCGGCACAATAGCCAGTATTACCAAATAATCTGTAAAAAATCGAAAATTGAAATACTTTTCACTCACTTTCTAGCTTTGGTTGCTGCAACTTACCTCAAATAGTCGCGCTTGCAGAGCATTAGATTGCCTTTGGTATAGAGAGTTGAGCCGACTTCGCCCAAGCGGCAATCGCAGCAGCCGCACTTTAGGCAATCCTCGTGCCACAGCATGTCTAGGGCGCGCAACAGATAACGGTCCTGTATATGCTTGCCACAACCGGCGCATAGCTGGCTGCCATTGTTGTTGTTGTTATTATTATTGTTGTTGTTGTTATTGGCAGCGGCAGCGATGCTTTGTACATTGCTGCTATTATTATTATTATTGTTGTTGCTGTTGTTGTTGTTGTTGTTGTTACTGCTATTATTGTTGTTGTTGCTATTCACCGAATTGCCATTGCTGAGGCCGTTGTTGTTGTTGTTGTTGTTGCCACTGTTATTCTGTCCGTTGTTATTCATGTTTGCGGCTTGTTGTTGTTGTTGTTGCTGCTGCTGTGCCGATTGCTGCTGTTGTTGATTAGATGAAAGCCCGACAAGTCCGGCTTCAGTTTTGGTTATATCCATAGTCATCATCTGCAAAAGCAAAAAACAATTCAAGATTAGTTCAATTTATGTTTAGTTTAGAATCGATTTCATTTAAATATTTTATACATTTGGAGTGCTTATAACTTTGAAGTATCTGTCGAAGGCCGTCTGGGCGCTTCTTTTGTTACGGTTTTTGTTTATGTTGATGTTGTTGTTGTTGGTACGACAGATGTATTGATCATTATCATCATCGTTCCATTGAATATGATCAGTTGACGGCCGTATTATTGGCATTATCAAGTCATCATCAAATATATCAGTATAACTGTGCTCATGCCATTTATTGTTGTAGTAATTTTCCCAGTATTGGATCTCAGCGGTGTAGTTTATATCAACAACAGGTCTGAATGAATGTGGCGTCGACGACACCAAACCAACAAATGACCCTTTGTCATTGTAGCTCAAGTCCAAAACGTCGTCGTCGTCGTCAGAGGAGGAGGTTTCAAATGCATCATCGATTTCCATATTTTAAACAAAAATAATTAAATATAATAAACGCGTTGATATTTGTGCGAATTGCGCAGCGTCGGCTTTACTAGTGTAGTGCTGATCAGTGCTTCAAACTAAACATAACGGCATTTAACAGCTGTCGGAATGCTCAACAGTGCTGTCTAATCTCATTGGCAGACGGCGGCGTTTAGCATACACAGCCACACATATTTTAATTTGTAGCATACTTTTGTGCGCTGCATTTTAATTAACACTGCAGCAATTCAAACTTGCAAAAAGTATTGCAAAAAGGTCGAACACACATACCAGCGCATCAAATTGCATTGTTTTAAATGTTAAATTCAATTTTAAAAAGGATCCACGTCTAAAAAAAATGTGACTTGGGCTCGTCCGGGAGTTGAACCCGGGACCTCTCGCACCCGAAGCGAGAATCATACCACTAGACCAACGAGCCGGTTATACAAAGCCTGCCCCCAAATCAATCTGAACGTCAGTCTTGACACGATCAAGCTGCTAACGTGGCGTTTTTTTTGTGTACAACAACACTTTCGTTGCGTGCTATTTTTGGCACATCTCAAGTTTTGATCGCAACTTGCGACAATTCGTTTTTATTATGGGGTGTGGTGGAGGGGGTGAGGGCGTAGGTCCTTGAAAAAAAGGGGCTTGGGTTTAATCGTATAGCCTCTTTAGCTCAGTGGTAGAGCACTGGTCTAGTAAACCAGGGGTCGTGAGTTCAATCCTCACAGGAGGCAAACTTTTTCTTTTTTTTTTCGATAAAAAAAACACGAATTTAACTCTTTAAAAACGAAAACTAATAAATATGAACATTAATACAAATTGCTGTGAACATATGCCCGTTATATTAAATTGCAAATTTTTTTTTTTTGATGAAATTGTTTTTGTTGTATTTGGTGTTTTGTATTTTACAGGACATTTAAGCAGCGAACCGCAACATTTTACAAATGTCGAACAATTGATGTCACTTTTGCTTTATTTAACGCGAATGCGTCGTTGCAAAATTGCTGACTGCAGCAGCTCGATAACGATAACAAAACATGGCCAAGGCCTCTCACTCTGTCAATGGACTAAAACAACACCAACAACAACAACAACAAGCAACAAATCAATGCAAGCAAAACGCAGAAAATGCCAACAACGATTTAAAATAAAGAGATTTATGACAAATTGGCAACAGAAGAGCACAAAACGAAATGAAATGAAACACAATGCACTAAGCGAAGCAATCGGCATGGAGTGAGCTTTTTTTCCTGTTCGTTGCGTGCTAGAGCGGAGCGCGCGTCGTGCTTTGGTTTCGTGAAACATAAAACACAAGAAATTGTTATAAAAACGCAGAAAAGCATAAATAAAGTTAATGCTCGAGGATGAAATATAATGAAGTGTCTTAAAAAAATCAAAAAATATATAATATATTTTTTTGAATAAAGAAAAGTATTAAAATAATCGATTCAACAATAAAAATACGGTTATTCTTGCTTAAGTTTCTTGTTTCGCATATAAGTTAGCCTTCAGAGTAAAGAAAACTATTAAAAATCTTTAAAAACAGTTTATCGAGTGTTTACTATAGGGCATGAACATGTCTGTTTGTTCCATCTCTAGGCTTTTTGCTGTGCCTTGTTGCTGTTGGATGGCATTTGGGTTGTTCAAACCCGAATGAGGCCAAAACCAAAGCGCTAAATACTTAGTTTGACTGCCGGCGGCGGCAGGAGGGTCGTGGGCGAAACCCTAAAAAGTATGCAATCCACACAAATTGCCCCCAAAACCTTTACCACCCATTCTCCCCCTTCTCTCTCTCTGTGTATCTTTTTCGTGTGCAACGCTGTCTGGGATTCCAGCGTCAATTGCTGTCTATGGCCCCAAAATGCATTAAGCCACCAATGTTGATGTTGTTTGTTTCTACTGTTTGTTACCCATGTAGCGCCAACTGTGACCCGGCCTTGGTGGGTGCTAGGGGGGGTTGGCTTGGGGGAAAAAGACGACACGAGAGATGGCTAGTTGCATGTTGCAGCTGCTGGCAATGACTTTAATTAGACAGAATCGGAGGCAGTGTGTGTTTGTGTATATGTGTATGTGTGTATGTCAAAAACTCATCAAGTGTTTTCTATTTTCCTCTCTCTCTCTCGCTCTCTATTCGGTCAAATCACTCATAAAAATTCAATCAAATCAATTTATGTAAATTTAACGACGACTCATCAAAAAAAACCACAAAAAAAACCCAATGTTACCAACCAAGTCTGCTGCACACACACACACACATACCTTTACACTCTTCTATGTTTTCATATTGCATTGTTATTTAGTTTAGACTTAAATGAATTGAATGCTAAACGTTGTTGGCGCAACGCTTTTCATATATATATATATAAAGATATATATATGTGTGTGTGTGTTTGTGTGTTTAGGGAGAGGCGTGATATGAGGGCGTATTCGACACCAAACATTTTATCATTGAGCATTCATAGTTTTTTGATGTGTGTGTGTGTGCGTGTGTGTGATCATTTAATTTATGCATTACATTCGCCAACCCGCTTCTAGCGCAACCCTTAACCCTCCCTTTTGCCTATGGCATGCTCAAAAGTGCATTGTAAAAATATTTGCATGGAATTTTAAGTTGCTCTTTCGTTTTTTGTTTCGCATTTCATTCCATTTAATTTCATTCACAATTTTATACAGTTTTATTACATTGTGTCATTCCAATTGAATTCAAATTGGTTTTGAAAATAAAAAATAAATAATTTTTATCCATAAATTATTTATTTGATTTTTTTTATTAGAATTTTTTGTAAAATTTCTTATTTCTTTCGTTGTTTTCAATAAACATATTTCAAATAAAAATATATATAGAAACTTTATTAAAGTTTGGTTTTTTTTTAAGCTATATTATAAAATTTTTTTATTTTATATTTGTAATTTTTTATTAAGGTCTTATTTTTTGTTCTCACTCCTACAATAGATTTGATATAATTTAAAATTACTCATTAAAATTTCAATAGGATAATTTTGACCTAATCAAATATTCTCATACCGAACCCAAACGATTTACTGCATGCATAATGTACCAGCACCTGCTGTAGTGTGTAGTACCGGCACCCGCTATAGCCTCGTCCATAATTTGGTATTTCTCCCCTTCGGTGAGTTACCCCTTTGACATTTTTGACTTAGTCAACACTGGTAGGGCACAAACACCCACAACAGAAGGTTCCTGTTTCAATTCGAAGTGAGGAAAACGGAAACGCAACCGATACCCGCGACAGGTTTACCCCTTTAATTGGGGTGGGGGGGTTCAACTAATTGCGCGACCAGAGCGCTCATTAAAGCCAATCAATATTCAAATTTCCATGCCCGGGTAATACCCATAGACTTGAGAGAACCGTATTTTTTTTTTCATTTTTAAAGCCCGCGGTCATTTTCACAGTTTAGTTTGCTAAGCGGATGCCGTCCAGCCCTGTTCCATCCCAAGTGGGAACGAAGGGCGGGAGCATGGCGTTTCGGGTTTTTTGGTTTCGGGCCCTATAATTATGCATAAAGTACACACGTACGTACGTACATGTATGCATTTGTGCGTGTGTGTAAAGCTCTTAAACCCTTTTTAACCCCAAATTGTGGGAGAAGAAAGGAGGGTTAAATTACAGGTTTGCACGCAAGGTAACGGAAGTGACGGCGGTTATAAGAAAACTGTCGCTATAGTTTTGTTCCATTCCACAACGTTTCAACAAAAAAACAAAACAAAAGCTGATTTTGCGGTCAGTTATGGTTTATGGTTTATTTATTTGGTCAGAGGGGTAGGTGGGGGGGGGGGGTCTGGGAGTTACTGCTGCAATTTTTGTGTCATGTTTAATGTATGGACTCCAGAAAATACTAGTAGGCAAGTAGGCTTAAACGGGGAAGGTGGGTAAGGCGTAGGTTTGTTTCGTTGTTGTTGTTGTTGTTGTTGGGAGCATTGCAAATGTTGTCGCATGTCCGTGGCATGTGGAGCGCATTTAATGACACTAATTAGTGGCCGAGGCTCATGTGACAAACGCGTTACGGCAACGCCATTTCGGTTGCCTCTTGTCGCACATGCAACAACCCCCCTCCCCCCCTTTCCCAAATAAAAAACAACAGCAATAGCAACCCTGGGTAAGTGCAACAGCCTGCCATATAGCGAGCTTACCGCCCAATAATTTTGTATACTGAGTTTTTGAAGTGGCTGCTGCAAGCATCCCCCGCTCCCGCTTCCGCTCTTTCACCCTCGTTTTTTTTTAATAAGGCCTTGGCCTGGCGCCCACCCTTAATTGGTAATTAATTTATTTTGCATAATTTTTCGCGCCGTTCGCTTTTTGCCATTGCACATTATGTTGCTGACAGCCTGCATATGAGAAGTAGCAGAGGGAGGGGAGGGGAGGGGGGCTCTTTGCAAGGGCAAACGAAATTGTGTGTGTTGATTTTTTGGTTTTGGGCTTTTGGGTGCGCTTCGTGCAAAACTGACGGACAGCGAAAGGTGTCAAAAAGTGCGAATTAAGTGCGAATAAACGTGCTGAGCGTGCAGAGCGAAAGAGAGAGACTACGATATATACACCAACTTTTCCCCTACCCTCCCCTCTCTGCCACGGCATACTATTTCCCACAATACCCCACCTGTCTGTCTGTCTGGGCTGGGTTGGTTGGCTGGCATTGCGTCAATTTGCATTGGCAACAAAAATCACATAAATTAAATTTGTGCACGCAACGAGCGACGAGAAAATTGATGGCGATTTTATGAAAAATAATCAAGTGAGTGATAAAAAAAAAAAATTACAATAATAAAATAAAACGCGCATTTTTGAGTGCATATATTTGCAAAAGGATATACACTATTCATTCATACATAGAAAAAAAAATAAGATAATAATAAATCAAGCGCGAGCACTTTGCTTGTAGTTCATAAATATGTATGAAATCCAATTACAATGTGTTTGCATTTTAATGCTCTCTTCGTGGTGAGCTTTTGCGAAAGCGCTCAGAGAACGCACGCAGAGAGCAAGCAGATGATCAAGGTGGTTTTGGTCATGGTTGAATTATACAAGGTTAAGTCATGCGCGGCAGAAGGAGCCTGTTGATAAGACCATGCGAGTGCAAGAGAGATATCATAATTGCTGTTTTGATATTGCTTCATCGTCTTGTTTTAGTGAGCAAAAAAGAGATAGAACGATGTGTGATTTTGTTTACATTTTTCAACAGAGGTTCTAATTTCAGAGCGTTCTGTGTTCTTGGCTACCATGTGTAAACAACAATTTAAACTTATTATGTAAATGAAATAAAATGACATGAAACATGTATAAACGTATAAAACATATAAACATAGTTCTAAAAAAGTAACATAACCTTAAAATTCCACGAAAAATTCGTCCGCACTCACAACTTATCACGTTGACAGCTGCTTTGCGACTAACAACAGGCTCCTAAAAATTGAGCGAGCATGCTCTCACGACTTAACCATGTATAATTCAACCATGGTTTTGGTGAAGTAGTAGAAGAACAAGAACAAGAGAGAGAGAGCGCGTATGCTTTATATAAATACGCATTTTTTGTTGCCTACTTTACAGGGCAGAAAAATATTTTCTGGTGCAAAGCAAATAAATATTGATATGTATTTCGTTTTTTGTCCTATATTAAATGCAATTGAGGGTTTGCTGATGTTTTGCTTTAAGGTCAAATTGCCTTAAAGCTTCGCTTAAAACACCTAGAAAATGCCATAATTCAATGTCCTTTGGCCATGCAAGGCTTCCGCGCACAAATTAAAAAATAGGTACACAAAAGTTATGCAAAACAAAAGAACAAAACAACAAATAAAAACAAATTACAGGCAACAATAGAGGCACAACAACAACAACAACAAAAAAAAAGAAAGTCGAGTACGCCATATAAAAAAAACTAAAACAATGCCACAAAAATATATACAACAAGGCACGAAGAAGCAGCAGAACAAGACGTCGACAAGAGAGCTGAAAAAAACAACAACAACCAGCTAACAAAACAATCAAAATTCATTTTTAATTTTTATGCCATAAAAATGCAAACGAAGACTTTGCACGGCCATAAAAAGGGCACGGGACAGTTAAGGGGAGAGGGAGAGAGAATGGTCACCAAAGCCATGCACGGAAGAGTGGGGGAAAATAGCGTTACGGCAAACATGTTGCGCGACAAGAAATAAACTAACTCACCTCGCCCGTTCCCAACACCCCACCACCATAACGTACCATAACAAAAGTCGCGTCACGTCACGGCTGCGATTGCCGTGGTCCATGTTTAATGTTTTTCTTGTTATTTATATATGTATATTTTTTTAATTTTTGCATATTTAGCTTTTCAAACAAAGTTTTGCGACACAAAACGAGATTTTAAGTGGCCCGTTGAACAATTAAATGGCAACGTTTGCAATTTGTTGTTGTTGATTTAATTATGGCTAAAGCTATGTGCTGAGTGTGCTGCCCTTTGGCTCCATCCTGTCAACAACATATGTATGTATGTATGTATGTGCTGCTTCAAAAACAACAATATGTATCCCAATCTTCATATTTTCAATGCATACTTAAATTGCCATAAATACCAATCAAACTCAAATACACACACACGCAAAAACACAACATGAGCAAACGAGACAGAGGGTCGTCTATGCATAGACATCTCTCCTTCCACTGACTCTCTGTCATTGAGAAGGAGCTTTTTTTTTTGGCACTTGATAATTTGCGATGTCACTAGCAGCAGCTTCAACTAAACTCCCACTCTCTTTGTTTATTTGTATGTGCGTTCGAATGTATGTATTGCCAGCTCATCGATTCCACATGCATTTGAAACGCACGACAAAATAGCATAAATCATTTTCATACATTTCGCACATTTTCAAATTTAATCACAAATTGAATTATATATTTAAAATACATCAATATTACAACAACAACAAAAAACTTCATATGTAATAATTACAAGCGATTAGAAATCTCTAATAGCTAACTGACCATTTTGTCGGCTGTGTATTTAACGGAGTCTGTTAACAGTTAGGAGAAGAAAAAGTCCATATGTGTGCATGTTTGTGCTTGTGTGCGGCGGCGTATGTGTTGTGTAAGTGTCGTGTTTGTGTTTACGCCTGTGTTCTAGTGCCATCGAAAGTTGAACGTTGTTATTTCACTCAATCTCAATAACTAACAACAAAAAATTGAGGAAAAACAACAAAACACAAATGCTGCCACATGCAGTTGAAATCGACAGCGGCTACCACCCAGTCTCTATCCCCCTGCCTTCTCTCGATGCTTGTTTGATTTATGCGATTTGTTGCTTTTGTTACTGTTGTTATTGTTGATGTTGTTGTTGTTATTGCTGAAACGGTGTTTATTATTGAGGCAACATATGGGGCTGGGCATTTGTTATGCTTGTTGTTTGTACATTTATTGTTGCTCTTGTTATTGTTAATCTATTTGTACAGATTTTTCGTTCGTTTTCTGCTTGCGATTCTAAGTGAGATTTATGCTTGAAAGCCGCCCCTCCCCATTTCGCTCTCTTTCACTAATCCGCGTCAACGGCACATTGCGCCAAAACGGTTTTGATTTGTGCGACAATTCCCATTATACATATGTACTACTATAAGTATTATTAAATGCTGGGTCTCTTCTATACTTTTTTGCTGTCTGCACCCCGCCGCTTGCCGTGAGTCGACTGATGATGTACAACACGGCATTGGAATTTTTATTAAGTTGTTTTTATGTATTGTGTTGCTGTTGTTGTTGTTGTCGTTGTAGCCATTTGCTGTTATTTCTTTCTGCTTAAACAATTACGACAAATTGCACTTTTATGGACTAAAGCAACGTAGACGCAGACGCAAACGCAGCTGGCGAGCGTACCAAGAAGTCGAAGGCGAATACGTTGACGTTAACTTTGACGTTGACGTTCAACGTTGACAGTGTAGTTTACGTAGCCTCATTGTCATGTGCAAAAGCTTCAGTTGCGTGTGCGCATGCGAGCCCAACAACAACAACAACTACAACAAGCAGAGCTTAATTGCTTAACATTGCCAAATGCAGTCGACTTCAAGCGGCGTTAATTAGGTGAAAGCATCCGCAGAGAGCGCTTGCATTGCTCTCCTGTGTGTGTTTGTATGTATGCGTGATTAAAGCTCAATTAACATGAGATGCTAAACAGGAACGTACACTGAACGATAAACAATTTAAAATTAAATTGAAAATAAAAGATAATTAATTTTTTTTTTGTAAGAGCCACGCTTTAATCTCTATTTCAATTAGTCGGCTGTTTTTATCAAAGTAAATGTTGAGTTTCCACTTGATGCGACAAGTTAATTAAGTGAAGTGCGTGTTAATGATGAGTATAGTCATTATGATGATCATGGCCTCAACTCGTTGGCAAAGCTGGCGCACTTATTTTGCGCTAATTAATGCGTTTTCCACAAAATTAGCAATTTACGCGCAAATAGAAATTGCTAACGATCGCATCAATCGAACGCTGATCGAAAAAAAAAATAAAATAAAACCAGTTGCAATCGCATTAACCAAAATAAATACTCACAGAGTGAGAGAGAGATAGATATAAAGTCTGAGCGTGCGGCCGGACGCACAATTAATTAAGTTGACGTTGGGAGCTAAGAAAGAAATACAAAAAAAAAAAAAAGTAAATAATAAGAAGAAGACGCAGAGAGAGAGGGGCAACTTGCAACTTGCAACTTGCAACTTTGGCATTGGCATTGCCATTGCCATTGCAATCGTCTAAGAATCAATGTAATTAAGTGGATCGCAGTTGGAGAGGCTTCGAGATGCAGGTGCGCATTGAAAAGCATTTCCTTTTGGTATCACTTATGATTAGGTGGCATGCCGGCAGTTAGACGGGCCGCCAAGAAGAACGCAACCAGCAGGCAGCATCATTTAATTACATAGAGCAAAACGCATTTGGCCAACAGTGCAGCAGTGCAGCAGTGTTTGCAGCATCCGTTACCAAGTTGGCCAAGTTAATTGAACGTAATTGCCAGCCACTTGAGAGCTAACAGCGCCCCAAGCCGCAAATGGAGATGGCCAACTGAAGTTATGAGCCAAATGGACAACGGGCCAAATGGCCAACGGGCCAACTATCTTCGAGCAGAGTGTTAAAGCCTAATTGAAACTGTCAATTGACAGAGTTGGCAACACCGTAACGAATGTGCCAAAAGCGAAGCAATAACACAAAACAATAAGCAATAACAAATACAAAATTAATATATATGGTAAAAGCTAAATCCGGACACTGTAAGAAATTATGTTACATTATGATTATAATCGATTATAAGTCATGCTAAATACTCTGATAAATTAATTTTGCTACGTGTACGACTTGCAAATCGTTTTTGTTTTTACCGTTAAACGAAGAGCTTTAGATGAGAGAGCGAGGAGAGAGAGCAAGTTAGCAAGTGAAGAGTAACAGAATAGTCCAAGACAACTGATTACTATACAACCATTGTTGTTGTTGTTGTTGTTGTTGTTATTATTGTAATTGTTGTTGAATTTGTGTCAATGGTTGTTTGGCCAACACTTAGCTGCTGTATTCAATGTTCCAACATTAACGATGATGATCATAATGATTTTAATTTGCTTGTTTGAAGACGAGAACAGATAAAGTGACAACAACAGCAGCAGCAACAACAACAAAAAAACAATGCTGCTGCCCACTTGACCAAATAAGCATGCAAACACACACACTCTCACACACACACACACACATAGGCGCATATTGATACACTGACCGCACAGAAGCTCTCACAAACGCTTTGCCATTACAGTTAATTACATTTGTCGAGCCGCATGAAAATTACGTACACATTGCCAGTTCGGGGGCCCTTGTACTCAACGAACGTTAAATAACGGTTAACTGCCTGGCATCATTCTCACAATTAACAACAACAACAACAAGAACTGCATCAGCAGCAGCAGCAGCAGTAACATCAACAAAGGACAATTTGCTCACGCTCTTTCTCTCTCCCTCTCTCACTCTCTTTGTATTTCTTCCGACATCATTAATAACAGAGCAACCGTTTTCGAACATGGACAGGCAACTGCACCATGCAATTTACACAAACACACACACGCATTTCGTACGCACGCACATCTGCATACACACAAACATACATATTTGCGCGACTATTTACATAAGCGATTTTATGCTGTACCGCCTCAAAAAAGCATACATACATATGTATGCTCTGTCAGCATGCGGGCAGCAAGATATGAAGCTGAACTTTGTAAACGATAGTTACATACATACATACATATGTAGCTATGTATTATATTGTAACACATATTTATAGATACATTGTACCACTATAAGTATATATATTTAGCATTAAGCTAACTGCTTAGACCGCTCATTAGTCAGTGCAATCACTGACCGCATTGATCACTACTTGCCATAATCAATAATTACACGTATTATATACACACAACCATGCATACACAAAATAATCGCTTGCTCTTTAACGGCACATCACCAACACAACTCTATCGCGCTATTCTCTTAAAAGCGCCGCTTAATAATTTGCTCCCGCTCTCTCTCTCTCACCTGCACTAAAGCGGCATCTGTTGCCATTGCAGTCGAACGTTTCTGTGATGCGCTGCTGCTGCTGCTGTCCATTCATTTCTTCTACATAGCTGAGCACGAACCGTTTTATCAGCACGTTTACACCATATTTACTTCATTTTAATAAAATTTCATGCGATTTTAAACGTCGACGCGTTCCGTCTGCAAATGAAAAGCGCAGCAGCATACCAACATGCAGACACATGTGTGTGTGTGTGTGTGTATGTATGAAAAATGCACAATTGCTCATTCAAATGGAAATTATTTACACATTGGACACTGATTTACTTGATGCCGCTACAGCAGCAACAACAACAACAACAGTAACTGACAATGGCAGCCACTTGTCCATGTGCACACAAATGTAAACGTATGCGTATTGTGGATGTGGATGTTTGTGTGTGTGTGTGGTTTATGTCGGTTTATTAATATCCTTTCTACTTGGTTATGTTTTATGCGAAATTACTCAAGTGCAACCGACTGTTATTTACGCCGCACTTTGTTTGGAGGCAATTTTTTTTTATTTTTTTTCTGTCCTATCTGTGTTTAATTTTAACGATTTTTGTCATATGCAAATTGTTTTTTGGCCCCCTTCGTTTTATTAATTTATTTTCCAATTATTTGCAATGGCATTTTATCGCATTTGTTTTTTATTAACCATTTTTATTGAAAACAAAAAAAAACAACAAAATACCAATAAATAAAATTTCGATTAACTATTAAAAAAAAAATGTAGAAGATTATAATAATGACAAATGTATAAAAAAAAAAAATAGTGAACAGTTCGATTCTTTTCAACATTAACTTTTAACAGCAAGGCCAATTAACAGCAGGTATTCGCCTTTAGTTGGTATAAATTAATTAGTTTCCCATGCATGCAAATAATGAATTAACAAATTAACGACAACACACAAAATTCAACAGATTAATAAAATCTAAGCAAAACTGTGAAATGAACAATATTATTTTTTAATTGCATTGAATACAAATTGAGCTTATTAAAAACAACAAAAATAAATAAACAAAAAATTTGTTCGTTTAATTACGAAGATTGCTTAACAATCAGCAAAACGACGACAATGGCAGACAACAAAATGACAATTAATTGAATATCATTTTTGAACTCAAAAACAACAACAACAACACCAACAGCAGCTGTACACAAATGCTGTGGGAGAAAGAATGAAACAGATATAAAATTTGACACGCTTTGCACAAAAAAAAAAAAAAACAAAAAAACCAAAAATCAAACATCATTGGACAGAAGCGACTGCATATATACACTATTAATAGTTAAGGTAATAAACTGCAATCAAAGCTAAGCTTTAACAGTAAAACGAATAAGCTTCACAGCACGCTCAAAATGATTTGAGTGAATTTAAGCAACATATGTGCATGTATGCGAGCGCGAACTCTTATTCATTTACAGAGTATACTAACAGAGCGATGCTAGCGTTGACGTCGCTGCCCCCCAACGAAAGGCCTGTTGTCACATACACCGTAAAGGCCTGTTGTCACATACACCGTAAACCGAAACAGAAACAGAATTCAGTACATTTGCGACTGCGATAGAAACTGCAACAGAAACATCGGTATTTTTCAATTGTTAGCAATAGTAATCGAATTCAGCACATTAGCAACTGAAACCGAAACAAGTACTTTTGACTTTATTCTGTTGCTGTTAACAGACGATCACCTGTTTTCTACAAACGCAGATAACTTGACGCTGGTCAATTCTTTGTGTAATCGATATTTTTGTTTCTGTTTCGGTTTCTGTTTACGGTGTATGTGACTACAGGCCTGAAGCGACGCGACGCTGCGCCTCTCTCATGGCATTTTAACTGTCGGCATCGTCGCGTCGTTTGCTGAACAAAATAAATAAATAATTGGCAATAAAAATACAATTTGCACGATCATATAAGATTTTGTCGTGTAATTGGCTCACTAACTGAGCGAACGCACGCACACACACACACAACAAACTGATAGATTGACGCACTGATGAACTGCTGGCTGCTGTTAACATGCATTTCGCATTTATTAATCTAAGCTTTAATGTTTGCGCTCTCTCACTGCCTCACAGCCTCTCTCGCTCTCGTGCTTTTACACTCACTTACTGCTTATGCCGTTAATTTTTAGTTTGATTTGCTCTTTTTTCAGGGCTGGTCAGCTTCCGCTATCCATAGCCGACGTCTGTCTGTGTGTCTACCTTTTGCTACTACATATGTATGTATTACTGTATGCATTTCTTCATCTTTGTATTTTTTCGAACGCGTTTGTTGTTGTTGTTGTTCGTTTTGCCTCTGCGCCAGCGACTTAATTTGCTGGCTTTATGCTTTTGTTCTGATATGCGGCTGAGCGACGTTCACTTAATTGGCTGCCAATTTATTTTATTTGCGCGAAATTGCAGCGCAACAAAAACAACAACACCAATACAACTGCAACAACCATATATAAAAAAAAACTAGGCAACATGTTGCGCTCCCACACGCAGTTCCAAACTGCAAACTGCAGTTACTCTCCACTCTCCAAACAATGCGCGCTCTCTTCTCTGCTGCTGCTGCTGCTTCTGCTGGCCTGCCAATTAATACGCCGTTCTAATTTTTATGACATTATTAAGCAGCAGCAGCAGCAGCAGCATGTCTCTCTCTCATGGCCATGATACTCGTAGAGTTGTTGCTCGGCTGGCGACATCTTCCCTGTCCATTTATGTGCAGCTTTACAAACTTAATTGTCGCGACGGCAACAAAGAACAACGACAATGGCACAGCATGTTGCCTTTTACGAGATGTGCCCCAAAAGCTTACAATAAATATGTACATATGTATAATAATCCATTTAACAATAATTATGATTTGTTTGTTTTAATTTTGATAATCAGTAGAGTTTTCGATCGATTTGTTGTTGCGAACATTGTTTGTTGCTACCCTCGCTGCATTTGCAACAGCAACATCAGCATCAACAATAGCATCATCATCATCATCATTGGCAACATGTTGCTCCCATTTATGTGTGAAGTTGTGCGGCTCTCTACACGCCCAGGTTCCTCCTCTTTGTCGTTCACGTTCACGTTCTCTGCTTCTTATGCTTATGCTTCTTCTTCGTCTTCGTCTTCGTTCTTTTGTCTGCATTCCTTTGCAGCTTCATTAACAATGTTTGTTGTTTCTGTTGCTGTTATTGTTGTTGCCGTTGTTGCTGTTGTTGCTACTGCCCTTTTTTTTGCCACATGTCTTTTGTTGTGCTAGTGGCTACTGTGCCACACACTCGGAAGCAAACGAGACGAAAAAGAAGGCCGGCTCTTCTCTGCTGCAGGCCTTTCCATTTTTTTTTTCAAGTTGTTGTTGCTGTTGGCCAGTTGCCACTTGTTGCTCGTCGTCGCTGTTGCTGTTTTTATTAATAATTGGCTTCAATGAGTTCCATAATTGTTTTGCTTTTGGACTTTTAATGATCTCGTCGTCGTCGTCGTCGTCGTCGTCGTCTTTGCCGTTTCGCTTATTATTGTTGTTTTAAGGCTGGGCAAAATGCTAGTCATCAGTTTAGCAGCCTTGTCGTTAGTATTAACATTGTGTGGCAAGTTTTTGGCTTGGTAACTGATGCGACCGATTAATTGTTGCATACACATGGGGGGCTATTTATTGTACATAAATCAATAAACGCCAAAGCTCAAAGAATATCTTTGTACTCTGTTAGTGAAACGAGTGATGTTAATGTTTAACATGCGCTCTTCTCTTGCCAAATCTCCTCATGCAAATCTTCCAGCGAGCGAGAGAGCGCTGTAACAACAAATGCCGTTTATATATCCTCGCTCGCTTTGCTGTGTTGTGTTATTATTTTGTATAAGCAATTAATTGCCTGCACTCTCTTTCTTTCTCTCTTCCTGTGTGTGTGTGTTGTATATCCCGCTCCAAAGAAGTTGGCCTGGCGCGTTTTGTGGCGTGTTAATTAACTCAATTACGATTACTCGTCGACGACGGTGGATGTGGACGACGTCGCTGGCTACACTTTTTTTTTTTTGACAATTATAATATTTATAGCAGCCAGCCAGCCAGCCACCAGCAGTCAGCAGAAGGAAGTTTTCTTTGCTGCTGCTGCGGTTTTTTTTTTTTCGTCATGTGTATAAAACCGACAGCGGCTGGAAAAACTAATTAAAGCAGCGACAACGGCAAACAATAAGTGTGGCCATTTAATTTTATGACATTATCATGTGCAGTTATGTATGTACATATGTATATGCATATAAAGAAGTTGTACATACATACATACATACATATTTATGTATGTGTTAGTTAGTGTGCGTGTTTAATTGCATTGCGTGATGGCTGGCAAAAAAAAAGGGTTGCCAACTTGCGCTTGGCCTGCTCGCTGCACTTAATTGCAGCCAAAGTCGCAACTGCGAAACGCTTGATCTTTTGGGGCGTTTGGCAGCTTAGCGTACATTGCAAAAAAAAAAAACATTTATATGGCTAAGCTCCAAATTTATGGCATAAACACGATGTGTGTGTGTGTGTGTGAAAGATATGTGGAGCTCGATCCGAACAAATTTAACCCCGTTACCTTCCGTCATTACAATTACCACCCACCACCATCATCACCCACAAAATAATCTACGTAATGCGTCAAGGGTTGCTCTTTGATTTAATTACGCAAACCATTTGCATGTGTGAGCGCAGAGAGTGGGAACGACAGAGAGAGAGAGAGAGAGTCGGCTTGCAATCTGTGCATGTGTGACTAACGAAAGTGGAATTAACAAATATAATTTGTCAGGCGGGCACGCAGGCAGGCAGAGCCCATCTCTCCCACTCACACACACACACACAGATTCATTCTCTTGCACTCTCAAATGTCATTTACAATGTGCTCGACTCATCAACGTCAACATCAACAACAACAGCAGCCGGAGTAATCGCTGTCGACGTCGGCGTTTGCGTCTCAGGCAACGCTTTAAGTTGTCATGTTTTTGACAGTTTGTTTGCTAAATTGTTTTGTAACATGATTTAGACATAATGTTTTTATGTGAGCTGCTGCTGCTGCTTCTGTTGTTGTTTTTTACAACAATAGAGATAGAAACAGTTGACAACAACAACAACAACAAAAATATGCAACGCTTTCAAGCGTGCAACATGTTGTCCATTAGCAACAAAAAAATAAATAAAAAGCCCCCAAAGAAGAACCAAATCCAGAAATGCCAACCAAACAAACGCACACATACAGACAGATATTTATGTGCATATGTATGCAGATGCTCTCTAATGTTTTATGCAGATGGCAGAGTTTGCCAACAATGCGGCAAAAACAAAATATAACTGCTGCACTCATGCACTGAGAGAGAGAGAGAGAGAGGGGCGATGAGTTAAAAGCTTTGTTGCTTTGAGATTTACGTTAAACGCAACTATTTTATCAATTTAAAAAAAAAAGAAAAAAAAATGGATTACATTTACATATGCATATTCATGCATGTAATCCATGTTAGAATGCATTATGCGGCATTGCTCGGGTCACATAAAACAGGTTTATTTTGCAAAGTTAGCTAATACTCAATTAAGAAAATTTGCCTTTTTGATTAAAAAATTTTTAATTTTTTCACAAATTTTCTAAGTTGTACAAACATTTTTTTTTTATTAAAAACTAAAATCTTTTTAGCACATTTTATGTTGTTTTTGACTTATTTTCAACCACTTAACGGTATTTCCAAGATAGTTTGTTTAAGAACAAAGTGATTTTGTGGATTCTATCTGTCTATCTCTTTCTTTGTCTCTCGTTTTTGTCTTCCACCTGCTGGCAAATTGTAAAAACCAATTCAAACTAATCCAATAGCCCGCAGGGGTCCATGGTGGGGGGGGGGGGGGGTTTACTCACGCTATTTCAATTCAAATCGGTTGCAAGCATTTCAAGCGTCGGGCCAAACTCATTTCCTCCACAAATTTGCGGCGACTTCCGTTCAGTTTGTTGTTGTTTGTTGTTGTTGTTTGGCCGCAGAGTAGCTTTGCCGCCGCCAATGACAGCAATTGCTAATTTGCAATGCAAGCGACGCTTCCCCCTGTTACCCGTCCCTCACCACACCTAACCTCTTCCTCATCATCTCTCTCGCTCTTTACCACTGTTAACCCACTGCCCCCCCTTCGCCCCTCCGCCCCTTTTGGCACCCAAGCACTGCATAACTTTAAATGCTTGGCGCATAATTTTTTTCTTTCGTTTCGTTTGATTTTCTGCTCGTTTTTCTCATCGTCGTCGTCGTCGTCGTCGTCGTCTTTGTCCCGTTGTCTTCGTCTTCGTCTCTTCTTGACATTTTCGTTTGTTGCTCTGCCAAATGCGAAAAAGTGGCAATTAATTTTGTCAGTGTTGCATTTAATGGACCCACCTTTTGGGTAGACAACCGGGGGGTAAAAAGGGGGGGTGTAAAGAGGTAAGTGCTGGCTGCTAGAGATTTTCTCTCTCTGATTTGTTTTGCTTGCGGTTTTGATTTTGTTGTTGTTGTTGTTTGCTTTTGTCGATATTTAATTAATTTTAATTGTATTTATCAGCAAAATTGTGATTAAGCTGCATAATTTACACACTTCACACGCCCCAAAAAAAATAACAACACACAAAAAAAAAATACGCCCAATAATATATTTTGAAATTTATTGCCCGAACTGTGAACAAAATGTGTAAATCTAATAAATCAAAAAAAAAAAAGGGGAAATACCACCTAGTTTTATTATCAACGTCATTAAAAATAAATAAGAACGCCTCGAAATAAGTTTAAAAAACGATTCAAATTCAAAAATAAATTTTTAGTGCCAAAGTTTTACAAAAAACAAGTAGAAACGTTGCAGTCGGACGCACCCGACTGCGGTATACTCGATACCAGTAGTAAAACAGATTAAAAGAGAGAGCTGATTGCAATGGTGTGTGGATACGGCAGGGGTGTATGCTGCCTCAAAGATTGTCTGGTGCAGATGGGGATGCCAAAAATCTATCTTCCTTCCAAATTTGGTGATTCTAGCTCAAAGTTAGAAGAATATGGTGGATGGTAGGCTTGGGGAGGTATGGGGGGGGGGGGGCTTCGCATCAAAATTTTAGCTGAAGATCTGTGTATGATGTTAATTGCTATCCTCATACCAAATTTGGTGACTCTAGCTCAAAGTTAGTAGAATATGGTGGAAGGGGGGCTGGGGGCGGTATGGGTGGGGGGCGCCATCCACTTTTTTTGGGTTTCTTCATCACCTATCTTGGCCCCAAATTTGGCGGCTCTAGCTCAAAAAATGTGGAAAATATAGGCGTTTTTGATTTCAAAATGCAGGGGGCTCGGGTTCAGGGGGGGCGCGGCTCCAAAACTTTAATGCAGTTTTTTGTGGATTGTTATTAGCTATCTTCCTACCAAATTTGGTGACTCTAGCCTTAACGCTTTGGAAAATACACGCATTCCCGTTTTTAGTGAAGCATTGGGGCGGTTTGGGGCAGCTTGGTCAGTATGGATTGGCGTGGCATCCAAAGTTTTAATGCATTTATTTTGGGGCTATAATCACCTATTTTGGCACAAAATTTGGTGGCTCTAACTCAAAAACTGTAAAAGATATAAGCATTTCTGTTTTTCAACTGCGGGGGGGCTGGGGGCGGAATGGGTGGGTGGGGCTCCAAAACTTTGATGCAGTTTTTGGGGGGTCGTAACCAGTTATCTACCTACCAAATTTTGTGACTCTAGCTCAAACACTATGGAAGATACACGCACTACCGTTTTTAGCGAAGCGTTGGGGTGGTTGAGGGCGGATAGGGCAGTATAGATGGGCGTGGCATCCAAAGTTGTAATGAATTGGGTTCGAGATCGTTACCACCTATCTTGGTACCAAATTTGGAGGGTCTAGCTCAAAAACTGTAGTAGATATGGGCATTTTTAGTGTTAAATTGCGGGGGGGCTGGGGGCGGTATGGGTGGGCGTGGCTCCAAAATTTTTGATGCAGTTTTCTGGGGATTGTTAGTAGCTATTTTCTCCCCAAATTTGGTAGTTCTAGCTGTAAGGGCTTGCGAAATAGCTGGATCTATCGATTTTGCGTTATCGAGTTTATCGATTTGCCAGCCCCCTAGTTATCGTAGAACTCCAATCTTGACACTTTAATTTACTATGCCATAGATAAACAGATTTGCAAAGTTTGAAGTCTCTAACTTGAAGGGTGTGGAAAAAAGTTGCGAACATACAGACGGACAGACGGACGGACGGACAGACCACCATGACGGACATTGCACAAACCCAATATACTCTTTACCTTCGGTATCGAGTATAAAAAACTATTTGAGAATAGAATAGAATAGTTTGAGGAAGTTTAAACCACTTTGGCAACAGGTGGCAACTCTTAAACACTTTAATTGCATTTATCGAATCCCCCAAAACAAAGATGATAATTTCGTACGATCAGAAAACAATTATAATAACATTAAACAATCAACATTTGTTGGGTACGGTCGGCAACAGTAAGCTTTAAGCCCTTGAAATATTTTTACGTTTTTTTTTATACCAGAACGAAAAACTTATATTAAAAAAAAAGACCCCAAGTTAAGGCAATTTTTTAAGTCTGTGACAAAAAGCCACGCTGACAAGGTGATCATAATTTGCGGCTTAATTAGGTTTAAAAAATATGCGCAAGGTTCATTTGCTGGCTGATTATAAAAAAAAAACAAAAAATTGGTGTGCCTGCTGGCATTATAGATGGTATTAATTGTTATTGTTGTTCTGTGTGTCTCTTGTCGTTGATTTTATGACAGAACAACAACAACAGCAAAAGCACTATACGAATGAGAATGTACCAAGTGCTACTACAATTAACGGTGAAATAATCTGAGTGAAAGAGAGTTCGTTCGTTCCGTGTTGCTTAACTTACCTAACTCACCACACTTGGTGAGCTTGCTAATTAACAGTAAATGTTGGCAGTAGAAACTTACCTGAAAGAAAAAAAATATTTATTTTTTTAATTAGTTTTAAGAATTAAGTTTAAAGGCTTAAATGTTTCAAAATTAAATCTGAAGAATTGAATGATTAAAATTATGTGTGTACATCTGTCAATGTTTCAAATCATTTTTGACATAACCATTACGAGAGCAATAATTAGAATTACTTTATATGTAATTGGCATACAGCCAAATGCAATGAGCATTCATTCATACTGATGTAAACTCATTCATTTACATTTACACACACACACCCACACAAACGCCGCCCACAATCAATCAATCAAATAGCATCTTGAGCAATTCAAAAGAAAAGAAAAAATGCATTATAGTATTCATACATACATATTTATCTTAACAGTTAGAGCTTCTCTGTGATCTGTCTTTGAATGGGCCAAAAATAGCATAGCATTTATTATTAATTTAAGGATTTAAGTACTTTAACAGCAGCAAACAGCAAAACTAATTAAAAATAAACGCAACTGACCGAAATATATGCAAGTTTTTTTTATTTTTTTTTTATTTTAAAACGAAACTTGTCGTCCGGCTTCGCTGTTGACGCCAGCGTTGACTGCACGACGGCTAATTGGCATGCTGCTGACATACAAACATACATATGTATGTATTTATGTATGTGTACGCTCGATCCCTCTCGCTCTTAAAAGCAAAAAAAAACACTCTTTCGAACGAAATCGTTTTGCGTTTGCGCGCATTGCCATTCAAATTGTCTCCCATGCTAATTAGACAAGTGCGACGGCATTAACATCTTTGTGCAGCTTCAATTTAAGCTCGCGCTGTTAAAGAAGTGAAAGCTTGACTCACACTAATGTCCGCCTAACATAGATGAGAGAACATACCAATTAACAGAGAAGGGGAAATTTATTGTACTAACTTAACATACTGCTATAAAAGAGCATACAATTGGCGACTTTTGCGATTTGGAATGAGTTTCATTTGATATGTACTATAAGTATTAAATAATCGAGTGCGCTGTGTTTTGTTTGGTTGGTTGGTTGGGTGCTTAGCATTTTGATTACTTATGCAAGTCGGATCGGGCCACATTTACATTTAACAAGGCAATGGCAAATTTTTTATTAACAATAAATCAATTGCGAACGCTACAATACCGAAGGCAATTCAATTAAAATAAATAATAAAAACAAAAACGTAGAATCGTGATTGCCCACAGAGTATTGAACAAATGTTGGAAGAAAAAAAAACAACAAATATCAACGCTAATTAGTTTGTTATTCTATTTAAATTAGACACACACAAACACAGTGAGTAAGAGGGGCAGGAGGGGGGTGGCGGGGCGGGGCAACCTGTGGTGACGTTTCATTTGATTTATGAGAGAGCAAATTGTCTCAGTTCGAACTTTGAAGCAAATCGAATCGAGAGGCGAAAAACACACAAAACACAAAAAATAAAAATATTAATGGAAAATAAAAATAAACGTGGAAATACAATTTATAATTATAAATACACACACACACACATATACAGTAACAAGCAATTCAATCATTTAATTGTGCGCTTTGCGCTTTAATTGCATTTGCTGGCAGCAACAACAACAACAACAATTATTATTAATTAACAATTAATGCACTTGGCTCTGTTGCACTAAAAGAAAGCCAACTGCAAAATAATTTATAATTAATGAAAGCCTCAAACGAGCAAACTAAGAAAAAGGCGTTAATTAAAAAATATATTAAAATCGCTGGCGTTTGACGATTGCCGTTTTATGTGAGGAATACCGAAACAAACAAACAAACAAACAACAAACAAACAGCAAAGATACAAAAAAATAAATACATTTAATTGGCATAACAACAACAACAACAAACAGCAATGCATTACAACATTAATTTATGGCTAAAAGCAATAATGTTAATGTGGCGTATGCGTAATGTGCCGAATCATACGTACGAACTTTTTTATTGGCATTTCCAAAATATATTTTTATTTGCGAAAAAAAAGGGTTTTAAATTATATTCAAATCAAATATCCGTTTTACTTTAATTGCAAAATTTATTTAAAAATAAGAAAACTAATAAATTAAGCTTAAAAAAAAATATTTGTTGAAAAAAAAAAAATGGAACAAAAATTTGTTTGCATTAATAATAAAAATCAATAAAACGCTCAAAAAATTTAGCAATAAAAAAAATAATTTCCAGAAATCTTCGGCTAAAAAAAATAAATCTGAACTTTTTTTTTGACATTTTGATATTTTCTATATTCGACTGATAACTTAGTTTATTAACACTCTTAAATCAAGACAACTTAAATTTTAAGGTTCATTTGGGATTCTAAATAAAAATATGTAAAGAAGTATATATTTTTGTATAAATAAGTATTATATGATTTTGCTGAAAACAACAACAACAAAATAACTTTTAAATATTTTTCATTCAGTTTTATCAAAAAAAAGGAGCTGAATTCTATGCAGTATTAGCCTTACTTGTCTATTAACAATAAAATGAGGTAAGAGCGGGAGTTGGCCTAAAGATCAAGCCCACCTACACACACACACACACACACACATACACGGTGCAACATGCGGCATTCAGTTTGGTTGCTAATTAGTGGCAAAAGCAAACTAAACTAAACTCAACTCAACTAAATTAAACTGAAGAACTTTTTTGACGCCCACGCGGATCTTATTGCGATCTAGCCCCCTGTCTCTTTCCCCCCCCCCTCTCTCTCTCGCTCTTTGGGTCTCCTTCTGAGAGTCGTCGTGGCATGGCCATAAATCTAAAGCAGTCGCCTATTTGTGCCCCACACTCATTAAGATGTGGCCCTTGTTGCAAGTTGCCTTCGTTTTCTTCTATGTTTTTTTTTTCGTTTATTTTTTGTTTATTTTTATTTATTTTTTTTGTCATAACATAATTAACGAAAAATTGAAACAAGCACAGCGGCCGCATTGGATCTCCATTGTGTTTGCCTAGCTGGCCGCCCAGTTGGGGATTTGTTGGGGCCATTGTCACAGTTGCAGTTGCAGTTGCAGTTGCACTTGCATCCTTCCCCCTGCTACCTGCCAAGTTGCCACTGTGCGTGCCTCGCCTGCAACGGCTGCTGCTGTGTCACTGTAGGAATTTTAATGATGACTACTTTTAGACATACACGCCTCTCCATTGCATTTCCTCTACCCCCCTCCCCCCCTCTACCACACCACCGCCTCTCATACCACTCGTTGATGCTTAGCCTTTCGAATGTGCGAGAGGAGCAGAGGAGCTTCTATCTAAAATGAAAAGTTTTTGCGCTTAAGTAACACTGTGTAACAAGAACAACAACAACACGTTGCAACTGAAAACAGTGTTGAACAACGATCCAGAGTTTTATTTCTTCATTTCTTTCTTTGCTATTTCATTTATTTTAAAGTTTTTTTTATATTTTATATGGGAAAAAATATTTTTTATGATGTTATAAATCGGCTCAAATCGGGAAAATTATAATTTCTCATTTGCGCTTCATTTCTTTGTTTGCTTTAAACTCGTTCGAATCAAGTTTGGAAGGTATGAAATGTTTTTGTTTTTAAATTATTTTCAAAACTTCTTTATTTTTTTGGAAAAAGTATTTTCGTTATTATTTAAAATTTTTAAATTAAACTTTTTTTTAAATGAAAAAATTTTAGAAAAACTAAAAATTAATTTTTTAGACTAGTTTCGATTTTTATTTTTTTTTTTTTTTGAAACTGAATAATCGCTCTTCAATGATTTCAATTATATTGTTGTATAGTGTAATAATGAAAATGTGTTAATACGTTTCGAAGCTCTTTCTTATCCCCTTTTAAGAGTCCAAGACGCAGGCAGAGACGAAGAGGCAACTAACAACTTAGTTTGTGGCGCGCAAATATTGACTTAATTGTAGTAATGATGCATGTAGCAGCAGCGCTCTCTCTATCTTATAGATGAAGTTGTTGTTGTTGTAGTACGTGTGGCTGCAATAAATGCTAATGATTGCACTAAATGGCCCATTTGCGTTGCATTGTTTGTTTGTTTGTTGGTTTGTTTGTTTGTTGGTTTGTTGGCTTTTGGCATTCATTCATTGCAATTATCCAAGTCGCATTTGAGTTTGTCGGCCTTTTGACGCAATTCTCGCGCTGCTGTTGTAATTAAACAACAACAAAAACAACAACAACAAAATCGAGACAGTTCGGACAGATCGGCAGTAAGCCGGTAAGCCCGGCTAATTGGCAACTGGGCGCCCAAGTCAGTTCAAGCCTGCCAATCGAAACGAATCGAATCGAATCCAAGCCTGCATCGATAATTGGCTGAAAACGCAAGTCTGCCAGCTAACCGGGCTAACGTAGCTGCGTGTCTTAGCCAGGCCCGAACGACAATCCATGAGCACAGATCCCCATGAGCATTCAAATCAAAATAGCAAAAGTCAAAGTGATCTTCATTTAATTAACAAGGACTTTTTAAGCTTTTTAAGCTTATTACAGCAAGCGGAAAAATTATATTGAAAAAATTAATTTTAAAAAGTTTTTGAATTCACATAAAATCACATATTTTGTAGATATATTTTATTTTTTATCATAATAGTGCTTAGAAGTTTTTTTAACGATTGAAAATATTATTAAAAAAAATCTTTTCTCAAAACTGCAATCATAAAAATTTAAAAAAAATTAATTAAATTAATTAATTAAATTAAATTTTGTTGAAGGATTTCTTTGAAATAGACTTTTTGAGACTTTTTTTTATTATTTTTTCAAATTTTTAAATCTTCATTAAAAATTGTTCATATCTTCAAACATTTCCAACCCATTTACTTCAATTAAGCTATAGTTTAATTCTAAAAAAAATACATATTAAAAAATTCCTAAATCAAATTTGGATAAGTTCCACTTGGTATTTCCAAAGCAACCTTTTCAAAACGCCCCTTAACAGTGTACAAAACTAGCTAAATAAACGAAGATGTTTGATTAATTGGCAATAAATATGGTCACATTTATTGTGGCGCTATAAAAGTGCCATAAGGCACGCTATAATAATCGAACTGCAATATTTTCCTTATCAACGAATGCAATCGAAAAGTTTAACGAGCTTTACAAACTGGCTAAGAAAAAGAAAAAAGTTTTTGTTTCTTTTAAATAATTTTCTTTTGGGATCACTTTTTTATATTCATAATTAGTCAACTTTCTTATCAGTTTGCGAATTAAAGGGTATTTAATGTTCGTTAAGCTGTTGATAACAGTCTCGATTTCTGTTTATTTTTTTTTTGTTGGCTTTTATCGACTGTCTATGGCTTAAGTGTTAATCTATGCAATCAACAAAAACAACACAAATTTAAAAATCAAGCAACGCAATCAGCGTTGACTCAGGTTCCAATTCTGCCTCTCTCTTTCTCACTGTCTCTACCTCTCTCTCTCTCTCTTTCTGTCTTCAATTTGTATAATATTGTTTGTTTTTCTTGTGTTCTTGATTTAATATTGAAATCATGTCAATATTTATGACGTTTTCACGATTAAAAATAAATATTTTTGATTGAATCACATCGAAATTTGATTAGAAAACAACAGACTTAATTGGCACACAACTATATTGTAGTATATATATATATATATATATATATATATGATTTATCAATCTAAATCTACAATTTAATCAGCATAAAACGCAAAGCCTGAAAACCTATCATTAAATACGTAGCTAATTATAAGCTGCATGCGTTTTTTTTTTCTTCTTTTCTTCTTCTTTTTCTCAATGTTAAGGTTCGTTAAATTCTGTCTCTTTTTTTGCCATTCACTATTCGCGCGCGTAGCTTAAAAGACGCTCAACTCGGGCGCGAATAATGGCAACGGATGAAAATATCTACCAATTCAAGTTTCTTGTTATTTTTTTTTTCAAAAAAAACGCTAGTTTCATAAGGAAACAAATAAACGAATTTAAAGAATAAATACAACAAGTAAGAGGGCTTTAGTCGGGAAAGCCCGACTAGAAGATACCCTGAACCGAGATGCAATAAATATTTTAGTCCTTGCGCCCTCAAAGTATGCTTTGAATTGAAACTTAGCGATATCTCTGATGTTTCTTAACCGATTTGGACGAAATTTTCAGAATAGTTCTATCGTTACTCATTATTTCAACCCTTATTTTTACATTTTCCAAATCCGGGTTCAGGGTACAAAAAGGAAAACATAAAAACAAATACAAATTTAATGAAATTAATAATTTTGCCTAAGTTATTTCGTTTTTTTATTAGCATTGTTGTCAAACTTCATTAGCATTGGAATTTTTCAAGTTTTGTTTTTAGTTCTTAGCAAAAATTAAATTCCATTGGCAATGATTTCATTAGCATTGATTGAGTTCTATTGACATTACTTTCATTATCATTTTTATTTTTTTTTTTTTTCAATCAATTATTAAGTCACAACTCTACTAAATGCTTAACCCTTAGGGTGAAGGCGCCTAAGAAACAGAAAATCAGCTGTTTTGACAGATATTCATGCCGTATACGATCATATTATTAGGTAATTTTTTGAAAAAACTTCCCATCTTGAAAGAAACTCAGTCTGGCAACGCTGTTAAACTAACTTTGCCATTAAGAACTATAAATTTGTGTTAGAAATATGTTAAATTTCCTATTTAATGAATTTTCTATGTGCAATTTTCTTAAATAATAGCTGATAATCAAGTTGAGATGGTGCGATATCAATTTTTGTAATCGAAATCGAAATCAGATTATTGAGAAATAAGAAAACTTGCTAACGAAATATTCAAGAAACACGATTTTTTCAAATCAAAAATCAATTAAAGTGAAGTGTGTGTTTGTTTTTTTTATTGTCATTGATTTTTAGTTCGTTAGCGACACTTTTGTGTGGTGGACGTGTTCAAAAGTTTTGAGTTGTTGATACTAAAAAAAAAAAATACATTAATGACTGGCAACATTGTCGCGCCTTTTAAATAGGCTTAATTAAAACACACAAACATTGTTATTGTCATTGTTGCTGTTGGCAACGGCTGTTAGTTGTTGTTGTTGTTGCTGTTGTTGCTAATGCAATATGGCTCAGCTGCTGCTAGCAGCACCCAGAAATGGTCTAATTAAACAGATCGCCGGCATGTTGGCCGCTGCCCTCGACGGGCCAACTAAAATGATGAACTAATCCTAAAAATACCCTCTATAGTATTTAGTTTAGTATTATATGCTAGATTTATAAATAAATAAATAAACTATTTCGATTGATAAAGTGAAGATCAAAAGGACTCAACTATATAACCAATGACTACCTGCGGCACCCTGGGCAGTAAAAGCTCTAAAAGCTCTTGTTACCAATTGCCAACTCTTAAGTTTATATTCGCTTTGATTCTTCCTTGTGTAATGAGAAATTTTTTAAGTTAAGATTTACCTACAAATTTATTCCAATTATTTCAAGTTAATTGAAAGAAACCAACAAAAAAAAATCTTAATTATTTTTTTTTTTCAACTTTTTAGGGCAGTGCAACAGCCTCGTCGTCTTGTTTATAAAGTCTGGCAACGCTGTTGCTTAATTAAAGCAAATCAAATTTGAGAGCAATCGCCGGCGCGTTAAACAATTTGTGTGCCAATTGTTGTTGTTGTTGTTGTTGTTGTTGCTATTGTTATTAATCTAATTGTTGTTGCAGTTGTTGCATAAAATAAAATTGAATTATGCGCTTGGCTAAATGCATTTTCACTAAATTTATGTTCGCCATGCATAACAATGTTATTAAGGTTTTTTTTTTATAACACCCCCCCTTCGGCCCCCTTCGCCCCCTTAACAAAAATATATATGCATAGTTTGTTAGTTAGCCAAGTAACACACCCAATTCTCTAAGCTAAGTCAAGCACCCAGCAGCAACAACAATTGACTTGACACAAACATTTGATGATGAGCCAATTGCTGCAGTTGTTGTTGTTGTTGTTGTTATGCTAATGCGTGTAAAAAACCAATTAAAATTGCTTGACTTTTTAACAGGCTGCCTGCCTGGTTGGCCCTTTTTTTCTGTTGTTGTTGTTGTTGTTGCTACAATGCCAGCTTGGGCCAAATGAAATGCAATTTATTTTTGCATTTCGTTTCGTTTCGTTTCGTTCCATACACTTTAAGCGCAATTAATGCACCTAAAACATTTTCACAAATGCAACAAAGTCAAAGCACACTTTTTTGATACCCTAACAATTATTTATGACGAATATTTTGATACGAAATTATACCAACAAACGAATTTTTTTTTTTTTTGCAATTATTATATTAAAATTTGGCATTACGCATTGTTATTTATTGTTAGTAGAAAACTTGATTTGTTCTAAGCCAGTTCCCAATGCAATTTTATGGCTCAAAAACTTAATATTGTTATTGCTTAAAGTCAAATATTTTCGATTTCGATTTTGGCACATTTTATTTAATAGTCAGATCTGTTATATTATTGACTCACGCATCTGTTATACCCAAATGCGTGCATAGAGTATGCATGAAGGCAGCGCAATAACAAGTAGGCGTCAGGTAGGCAGTTAGATGACGTCGCTGTCGCTGTCGCTGTCGCTGTCGCTGTCGCTGTCGACGTTGGCGTTGGCGTCAACGTTGAAGTCGTCGTCAACGCCACCGCATTGTTTTCTCAATTATGGAAAGTCAATTAATTCTAATGAGTGTTTGTGTTGTTGTTGTTATTGTTGCTGTTGTTGCTGTTGCGTTGCATGTAATTTCCATTTTCTGTGCGCTTTGGCAACTTAATTTAATGCGTTGCAACAACAACAACAACAACGGCAACCGCAACAATTGCATCCGCATTGCGTGGCTTCGTTTGTCTGTTTGCCGATTGTTTTATATTTTTTGTTGCCTATTTTTGTTGTTGTTGTATTTCTTTTTGCATAATTGGCTTTTGGCTTTATAATTATTGCTGCATACACGCTTTTAATTCGTTAATTAATTACGTTGCACGTTCGTTCATGCCACGCTGCTTGTTGTTGTTATTGTTATTATATTGTTAAGTTTGTCATAATTATTTGTTCCTTTTATTGTTGCGCATACGCAGCGTTAGCTAACAATATATAAGACGTTAAAGTTAATTGAAATAAATATTAAATTGTTTAATATATATTTTTAATTTAAATTTTAAAAAAAAAATAATTAGCAAACTTTAGTTTTAATTTAATTTAGTTAAATTAAGTAAAATTTTTTTGAAAATAATTTTATTTATTTTTAAATTTATTTATTATTTGCGTTTTTTTTATGAGATTTGATTTTTAAAGTTATTATTTTTGACGCTATAATTGTTATTCATTTTTTTTTTATTTTTTTATTATAATAACTTAAACCAATGCAAAACAATTCAAGGATCTTTAACCATTCCAAGCTTTAAAAATATTAAATCAAAATTTATTTTTAAAAACTAACTCCTAAAATAATTAATAAACTCATATTTCTCTAGCATTTATATAATTTAAATAATGCTTAAATATTTTAAAAATCTAAAAACAAAAATTTCTCAACTTCAAACGGCAAAAACTAACTGTTTAAATACCAATTAAGAATCATAGTTGAAATGCGATCATAGCCAACAAAAGATGCCAAACATGCCAACAGTTTCCCACTGTGTGTGTGTGTGTAAGTGTGTGTGTTTGTGTGTGTGTTAATGATGATAAATCCAGGCAATAGGCCAACGTCGCGTCGGCGTGTCGTTGAATTTATGAACAACATGAACAACATGGCCCATAGGCAATGCCGCCTCGGACGCATTGCGGAATTTTAACAAGTTGCAATAACAACAAAAGCAGTGCTAATTCCCCAAAGGCAACAGTCACAAAACCAACAACAACTACAACAACAACAATAAGCATCACATTAACAATTTAAATACAACAAGAAACCAAAAAATAAATGAGCAAGAAGCGGCACACAGCGCAAAAAAAAATATAAAACAAAAATAAAATACGAAATAAAACTAAAAAATAATAAAAATATATATAAATAAAAACCTCTCGAATCTTGCGGACATGCAACAAAATTTGCACTTTTGCCTCAACCAGCAGCATACCAAGAACCCGCTTTGGAAACTAAAAAACAAAATTACAAAAAAATCAAGAAGAATCCCAAGGAACCGTCCCATGGAGAGGAGACCTGTCCTGCCCTGGAAACTCTATGTGTGTCTGTGTGTGTGTGTGTAGGCTTTCATTCTCGAGTTGAGTGTGTGTGCGTGTGTTAGTATGCCTCTGGTGGTGCTTCAGAATCCCCGAGAGCTCATTAAAAAATACCAAAATCTTTGTACTGAAAATGTGACAAAATTTTTAAATCACCTTCACTCAGCTCTCGGCTCGGCTCGGGACACACTGTGGCACAAGCGTTCAAAGCGGCGAGCGCACCGTGGCCGCAAGTCAATGTTATTGCGATCAAAAATTGTTTTTATTGTAGATTTATTTCATATCGTTATGTAAATGTGGAATTTATTTTTTGTTTTTCAACTTTATTTGATGATTATTATTTAATAAGTTTTCAATCTGTTTATAAATATTTTTTTTTTTTTGAGTATGAATTTAAAATATTTTTTTTTTTTGCAATAAATTATTTTTTATTTTGCACATAATTATAAATATTTTTTATGATATAATAAACAACTAATTTGATTGAAAAGCTGCGTCTTAAAAATTATTTGTTAGATTTAATTATTTTTTCATAGCTTTTTTTTTAATACTAGGAGAATTTTTTTTTTCTTAAAAAAATATATTTCACAATTAATAATTCAAGTTAACTACCCTAAACAAAGTTTAAAATAAATCATTTCATATACATGTATGCATTTTTTTTGCATAAAATTTATTGTTGTATTATATGCGATCGTTTCACTGTTGTACCACTGTGCGGGCGCTTTTGACCGTCGGAATGCGGCAGACAAGTCCAACTGCTGAAGCCTCAAACAAAAGTGCAAGTGATGCTCATGTACAGAATCAAGTCTCCAGCATAACAAAACTCAGTCACTAGACCGGGCGGAGGACTCGCGAGACACTTGAAACAGAGAAGCTCAGGAATCGAGACGGCAAGACACGGAAAGACACGGAAAGACTTAAAGATACTACTTTGAAGATCGGCAAGGTTTGTTTTTTTTTGTGTGTGGTTTCGGCTCGTTCTCTCAAATTGTGAGTTGAAAGTTTGCGCTTTTGTGCATTTTTTTTTTTAATGAGGCTCTAATTGACATCTGCATTTATTTTGCGACGGGACAAAACCACGAACTCCCTCTCTCTGTCTCTGTCTTAAGCAGGGAAGTCCAACAAAAAAACGAGACAAAAAAACGAAAAAAAATAAATATTTTAATTGGCATTTTAACTAAAAGTGTTTAGGCTTTAGTTAAAATTGTTGGCCAAACTGAGAAAACTGAGAATCGAGAAAACTGAGAAACTGAAAAACTGAATAACTGGTTTTCATATTGTCTGTGTGGATGTGTATGTGTGTGCGAGAGCGAATTCAACAAAAGATCCGCGCGGTACGTTCAACCCAATTAACGCGTTTGCCAGTTTGCCGGTTCTCTCTCTCTCTCTCTCTCTTTCTATATATCTCCCCCCACCTGCGTCCTACCAACAAGTTTTGTTGTTGTTGTTGTTGTTGGATCGTATGACATACAATTTAGTATGGCAGATTTGTTGTATTATGCAAAAATGCATATTGCAAATTGATAAGCAACTGATCTCAGATTGAGGAGGGTCGGGGGGGGGGGGGGACTGGTTGACTCGGTTGACTGTCGGCACATAAAGCGAATGTCGCACGCACTGTTTGCTTCATTTACTCAAATTGAAAGCGACAATGTTTAGGGGGCAGCGCTCGGCTAATGATGATGTTTGCCAATCTCAATCTTGCAATGATCATGACGATCATGATGATGATGATGTTGATGATGATGAGGCAAGAAGAGCCATGAGGAAGCGAAGCGTAAACCCAACCCAACACACACACACACACACACACACTGTGTACACTTACTTAAAAAGGGCATCAGCAGAATCAGTCAGAAGGGCCATCGCAAACACACACACACACACACACACATACATACTTGTACGCACCATGCCGAGTTTGTCGTCATGATCGTCGGTCTTCGTCGCCGTTGCCGCCCCGGGGTAAGCCAATTAAATGTGAGATCGTGTAATTGGCAAATTAATTTCAAACCAATTATAAAGAAAACGACCACAAAAACAACAAACAAACGAAAAACAAAAAAAAGCAACGCAAAACAAAAACAACGAGCACAGGACGCTTCGGCAGCAACAGCAGCAGCAGCCACTGACTTGATTTTTCATTGTGCTTTGCTTGCTTTCGGCATTCGGCTTTGACTCTCCGACTCGAGCTTCGGCAATATGTGAAGACGGGGCTTCGTTGCTTTGCAGTTTGTTCAGGTGCGTGCGCTGCTCTGATTAAAATCTGTGCAAATGAGCCCAAAAGTGCAAGAGAGCGAGAGCGAAAAAAGGGAGTGAGATTGAGAGTGCAGCCGGCAACCAACAAAATACAAAAACAAAAGGAGCAAGTCAGGCAGAGCAAGAACAAAAATGTGCTGTGTGGGGTAAATGAGCTTTCTTAAGAGAAAGAACAAAAAATAAAAATAAAGCTAAAGAGCTCAAAGCAAGCTTAATAAATGTTGTCATTGTTAGATAAGAGATCCAACTGCAGCGAAGTGAATTCTAATCAATGAAAGAATGGAAATAAATAATTGAAAAATAGATTAAAAAGTGCTTAAGCTAACTTCAATCAGTTATATTTTAATAATTATAACTCTCTCGCTTTACATACTTCAGTTGGTTATGTTTTAATCCTCATTCACAATAACCCATTACCCCCACACCCCTCCAGCAACTTGTTACCAGCAGCTGTTTGTTTTTAATGAAATTATAATAAAAACACATAATGTGCGAAAAAGAGACGAGGTGAGAGAGAGCGAAAGAGAGTGGGATAGGCCGTTGCGCACTTCATTTTTCATTTTGGCGCGACGCACTTCCTTTTGATAAACAACAACAACAGCAACAACAACAAGGAGCAAACTGTTCGCTCGACTGGTCGTGGCTCAGCCCCCTGTTGTTGCTGTGCCGCCCCCTTTTCGTTTTAATTTTTGTTTTTTTTTTTTGTGCTTGCCTGTTTGCATGTGTCCCGTTCAACGCGGAGATGTCAGGGAATACGAAAAAAAAAAATAAAAATTGTGTGGCATAAGCCGAACCACAATTCCGGTCGCTCTGCCTCTGACCAACATCATGATGATGATTGTAATGATGATGGTGATGAACGCTGACGATGCCTCTTAATTATTAATAAAACCAATTGCAAGCCAAGTTCAGCATTGAGAGTCGTTTCTGGCCAACCAAACCCAATGCAAACCAACCAACCAAGCAGGGGGATAGGCGGGCGGACAGGCGGGAGGGCTGCCAGGCAAGCGGACAAGCCGCCAAACCAACATGTTAACTTTTTAATTAACGAGTTTTCTTTTCGATTTCAATTTGCCAGCCAACACACACGCGCCACACGGCAAAATGCTGCTGCCACTGCCGCTGCCCACAGAACTGGCCCGGGGTTTCGTACCGCCGACGTCCTACCCAATCGGCCGGGAGTTACAGTGTTGGCCAGTTGACCAGTTGTCATTGCATCGTGCGGCAAGCTGCAACTTGGTGCAACCTTAACTACATATATGTGATAAAGTCTTGAGTTTCATTAACGATCGGTTGATATTCTAACACATAAGAAATATGAACTTTAAGCTCCTTAAGCTCTGAAAGTCCTTTATAGTATATTCCAATATAGTTTTGATATTGAAAAGATCTTTTAGATATATATATATATTATTATTATTATTTTTAAGGATTTTATTTTTAGCTTTAAACAGGGCATTGGCTAGTCGAGCACGCACTCTCTCTCGCTCTCTTGTTTTAATTTAATTTAGCTGCAAAAGTCGTTGCATGCATCGCTGCCCATAGCCGCTGCTTCTCGTTGTAGTTGTTGTTGTTGCTTGTTGCTTGTTGTTGTTGTTGTAGACGGTAGGAAGACAGAAGTTAAAGAAGTTGGCTCAATATTCATTCGCTTTGCTCTTTTGGTCAACAAGTTTTTTATTCCTTGTTCCTCTCTCTCTCTCGCCAGGCAAAGGCCTGTTGGGCAATGCCATTTATTAATAAAATATTTGCAAATTGTTGTCATGTGACTTAGCTTCCCCTTTTAACCCACCACTAGCCGCCCCTTGCCCCTTTTTCTAGTTGATTTCGAAGTCGAAGAGCGTCATAAATTAAAGGATTACAGCATGGACAAAGGGAGCAGCTGCTCGCAAGGGTGAGGCGGGGGGGCAGCAACAGGATCAACATATAACCAACCAGAGAGAGACTAAGTGAGAGAAGAAGTTTTTCGCCTGCCTAAGCAAGTTGTTAGCAGCACAATGTGTGGCAATTACACTGGCCAACACAACACCGAAAACTAAAAAAAAAAACAATCGATTTCAAATAAATAATTGATTTATAATTATTTTCTATATATAAAAAAGCCGTGCAAGCAGCTCAATTTAATGTTTTTGAACCCGAACTTCATTTAAGTTTGCTTAATTTATTATTTATTTATGGAAATGGATAATGTTATATGGTTTTTAATGGGTTATTTGAGTCAAGTTTTCCATTTAATGATTTTAAATTTTTTTTTTTTTGGATTTTATAAACAATGAAACTTTTAACAAATATTTTCATTAAAAAATAAATAGCTTTGCGTTTCAAAAAATATTCATAGATTAGTTGGCTAACAAAATTGATAGAAAATCAAATTTATTATTTAATTTATCTTTGAAATTTTGTTTAAATTGTAAAACTGACCAAAATTACTTTAGTCTTACTATAATTCAAGGAACTTCCGTAGCACTAAGTTTTTGTTTAATCAAAAACTCATCATTTATTGCCAATTTTTTGTTAAACAAAGTTTTTAAATTGTTTCCTTGAGATTTGTTATACGGAAGTTTAACTGTTTTTGATATTTCTGCTAGAAAAAAATTATTATTTCCATATTTTTAATGAAAAAGTTTAATTTTTTTTGTATAAGCTAAGCCTTTACAATGCGAACCAATATCAGGACTTATTTTTGGTTCGTAAAAACAGTTTTGTTTTTTTTGAGAACCGTTTTAATTTTAACATTGATTCCCAAATTGGTTTTTATTTATTTATTTTTTAACTCAATTAAATGCAATTACAAAAAAAAACAAGTAAGAAGGCTCTCTCCCTGAACCCAGTTGCAGTCCTTGCGTCCTAAAAGTATGCTTCAAATAATGATCACTTTAAACAAAACTCATAACTGACTTAACTTTACGATATCTCTGGTGTTTCTTAACCGATTTGGACGAAATTTTGAGAAAAGATCTATCGTTACGCATTACACCAACCCCCATTTATACATTTTCCAAATTGGATATTTTTTGTTATCGATTCCATGTGTTTATAGGAAACCAGAGTAGTTATCGATAATTTGAAGCGAACTTGTTCTGCTCATGGTATAGGAGAACTTATACCTAAAATCTGAAGTCTCTAGCTCTTGCAGTCTCTGAGATCTACGAGTTCATACAGACGGACATGGCTATTGAACGATTTGTTTGCCTCGCTGTGCAGTGTTAATATTAGTTGTTGTCATGTGTGTAAATATGTATGCCTATGTATATGTGTATATATGTATGTATGCATGTATGCATGTTTAGGTGCGTCTGTCTGTCGTTGTACATTGCTACTGTGCAAGCCGCGAGGTGCGCGTGCGCGCCCTGCTCCCGATAAGATCGCGGAGGAGCCCATAGCATGGTTGAGAGCTAGAGAGAGAGAGACGAAGAAGAGCGGTAAGGGGCCGGGAGTAGTTGTAGGCTCGGGTCGGGTCGGTTAGCCAAGGCAATAAGCCATACTAATAGGCTGTTGCTGCAAGACGCAATCGGCGACTCCATCTGTGATGATGATCATCATCATCATGATGATGTTTATTATGATGTTGCCTCCTTTAGCCCCAAACACCTCCCCTCTCTATCACCACGCCTTCGCTTACATTTGCCACATTTGTATGAATAATTTAATTATTGTTTAAATGTTAATTAATGCAACGTGAGTCGCAAGTCGCAAGTCGAGACGTTAACTGAGCCAACGAATGCACTTCACTGCAGTCGTTGTTGTTGTTGTTGATTTTTGCTTTTTTTTATTTTTGCACCTCCACTTTACACGCTCCAAAAACAAGCGAGACGCCCAGCGTCTGAGTTTGAGTTTATAACTTGACAGACACGCATTTGGCATTAATGGGTTGTTTGACTGACAACAACAACAACAACAACGAGATCGAGAACAACAACTGAACACAAAAAATGTAACTGCTGTGGGAGAACAAACTAACAGACTAACAGCAACAACAACAACAGACAGAACAGCATTATCATAAGAGAGTAATTTGTGCGAAAAAAAAGCAACATTAAAGCTTTGAGCTTGAAGAGCAAAAGAGAGCGCGCCTGGATTAAGTTGGACTTAGATATAACTAAAGAGTAGAAAAAAAGCATCAATTGGCTAAGGAGCACAAATTATGCGAGCGATGATCGATTGAAACGTAATGGAAATGAAACCTCATTTTAATTACAAAGTCGAGTAGCAGAAGAAAGGAAAAAAAAGGTTCACAAGGTTCAATCAAACTTTATTTATTTTTTTTTTTTTAATTTGTCAAGTTTTATTAATCAACTTACTCAAAGCTATAATATATTGGAATAATTCATATAATTCTATTTTTTGTTCGAGCTGAATGTGAAAAGCTGCGTTTAGGCTTAAATACCGTTATTCAATCTAAAATATTTACACATGGTAATGAAATATTCCAAAATTAATAGATTAACAACAAATTTGATGAAAAGCAAACAAATTTTATTGGGAAAACTATATTTTATTTTGAGATTAAACGTGGTAGAGCTTTTGACTAGGAAATTTAGTTACGCAACGAATCGTTTTAGTTATTTTTAACCATATGCTGCTTAAAAAAACACTTGATTCAAACATATTTTTTCTAAGAATAAACACCAACAAAGGAATTTATTTAGAATTGATCTTCATATACATTTCAATTATTAGAATCAATAAATAGTTTCTGATTGATTTTGTAAATAAATCTCACACACACAAACAAATACACATGCACATGCACTGAAACAACATTCAGTCATATTATTATTGTTTTGTCTTGTCGGATTCTATTACTGTTGTTGTTGTTGTTGCATCGAAACTTGAAACTCAAGCAATTAACACAAAAGATTTGCGTTTAGTTGCTGTTGTTGTTGTTGTTGTTTGGGGTCTCATCGCTCGTTTTTTTTCTTCAGTGAGTGCCAAATGCAGTCGACGTTAATTAAAACAAATGGCAAAAATAAACAACAACAGCAACAAGCAAGAGAGCAAGCAAGCAGCAAAAACTAAAAGTAAACTAATTAAAAGGATCGCAACGCAAAAGTTTCGACTTACATATGCAGAAAATTGTTGCTTTTGTTGCTGCGAGCGTTTGTATGAGCAAGACGGAGAAATTGGCGGAGATTTTCTACTTCGTCTTCGTCGTTGTCTTCTGCTTCTTCTTGTTCGTTTTCTTAAAAGCTGGCACAATCGGCTTGTGGTTCTTAGTTGTTGTCGTCGTCGTCGGGTTACCTCTTCGCTGCTCTTGCAAAAAAGGCCTTCTTTTCGCTTGATTTTTCTTCTTGTATTTATTTAGCGCTGTTTGTTGTACAATTTGCACAAAGGAATGTGGTAGCTATTGTTGTTGTTGTCGTTTCATTTGTTTTGTTTATAATTTGTTATTGTTGTTGCTGCTGCTGCGCTGCGCTGCTGTTCACTGGTAATTGAGTGCGAATTTTAATAGTTGTATTGAACGCATGAAAATTGTTGCTGCCGCTTGCACACGTGCGATAAAACGAGAACGTTATACAAAGAGCGAGCGACAGACAGAGAGAGCGAGTGCGGGTGTGAGAGCCGTTCACGTGAGAGCCGTATGCGCGAACGATTTACCGTTGATTGAATTAATACAGATGGCGAGAAGAAGACGCTGCTAACGAGGCACGATCAGCCAACACGTCAGGAGCAACAGTTTGTGCGCGAGAGAGAGATAGACAAAGAGCGAGATCTTAAAAGTGAGAGACAGCAATCGAATTGATGACCGCCGACGCCGACACCTGCAGCAACACACACAAATCACACACCAACACGCCAAAACAAAAAAGAGACACACAGCAAACTCACGCGAGAGCTGCGAACTGAACTCGACTCAATTAGTTAGATCGTAAATTTGTATACATATTTCAAATAATTGCGCCACACACAATCGCCACAGGGGGTGGGGTGTAAGCTGATGGGGGCGTACACGCACACAGATGATGTTGCTGTTGTTGTTGTTGTTGTTGTTGTTATTGTTGGAGCACGCACTCATATGTACATCTGTGTATTATGCACGAATTGCATAAATAACTTGGACGACGCAAAAAAAAAATAAATAGTGAATAAACTTTTTGTATTATTTTGCTTAAAATTTTTATTTATAAACAATGAATGCGACGATTCGCACTTTGCACACAAAAAACTTTTAGTTGAATTCGCGTAACGTAATTTAGTTGCTTCTACTACTGCGCGCACACACGACCGCCAGCGCCGAAGTTTACTTGACGAATGCGACGAGGTTGCATGAATGAATACCGAAAAGCGTCAAAGCTGCTTGTGCTGCTGCTGCTGCTGCTGCTAGTGCTGCTGTTACGGCGGCTATGGCAATGCCTGTTGAGGTGGTTGCGCTCTGACGCTCTCTCGCTCTCTCACTGGCTTATCAGCTGCTGCTGCTTGTGTTGCTGAGACCGGCATTTGCTGGTTGCTGTTGCTGTTGTTATTGCTGCTGCTGCTGCTGCTGCGAGGGTTGTTTTGGCTCTTGCGCATATTTACTCTGCTGCTCCAGATTGTATATATGTGTGTGTGTTAGTGTGTGTGTGTGGGGGGGTCTTCTCGTATTTGGTTAATTTTTCGGTTGTTTTTTTTTTTTTGTTGCGTTTGAACTTCTTGTGTTTGTAGTGTTATGGTTTTGGGGCTGCGCTGCGATTGGATGCCAATCGTTTGGCACTTGACTGCCAGCCGCCTATCGCAGGTGCCGGCAAACGAGGGTAGCAGACCGTTAACAGCGCGCTGTTAATAGCACACCTGTGCGTAGGCGCGCACTGTTAACAGTAACAGCAGGATGTGTGTTTTTGTTGTTGTTATAGTTTTTGTTGTAGTTGTAGTTGTGGTAGGTGGAGCCAGTTGCTTCTTATGTAAAGAATTTAGCGGAAACCGTTTTTGTTTATTTTTTTTTTTATGTTATTTTTTATTTTTTTAATTAAATGACAAACCCTTTTCAAAGCAATACGCACCGCTTTCATCGTCGCGTTTCTAATGACTTGACAAAAATGTAATTTTGTTTTTTTTTTAGAGATTTGCCGTAACGGGGTTGGTGGTTGCATTGTTATTGTTGCTGCCATTTAGTCATTTATTATTTTGCACCTCGGACTGATTTGATTCTTGTCGGTTAACCAGCCAACTTGACAGACAGACATCCAGCATTTGCAACCCCTTTCTTTAATCGAGTCCATAGCAAATTCGTTGCAAAACAAAAAAAAGGCAACCAAACACCAAAAAAGAAGAGTTCAACAAAATAATAGAATAAAAATGCGGCAAACGTTGCTCCATGGACAACCACATAATGAATTGGCTGCATAAATAATAGGCTCAAACTACTTAGGATAAGCATAGCACACGCACCCAACCAACACACACACACACATATACGATCGAAAGAGAGAGAGCGAGCGAGAAACAAGGCAACAAATGTACCACAACCCCCAGAAGCTGCATCCCTTTCCGCCAGGGCGGCAGCATAAACATATATTCATATATACATATATATAAAAAGCCAATTAAAAATTTATAATAAACCCCGCGCCAATTGCAGCAACCCCTAAAAACAAAATAAATGTAAGCAATGTGCACAGTGGTTATTGTGCAATTAAATCAACTTGTTCTAAATCCTATACCTAACAATTTCTATGCTTTGATGTGAGTTTTGTTTTTATCCATAACATTTTTGGGAACACAACAATTTTGTTTGATCAAAAACCCATTTAATTTCAGATTTTAAATTTTAGTTCTCAAATTCAATACGAAAATTTTTGATTTCAAAATAAATCGTATACATAAATCAAATTTAAAACGATTCGTTACAAAATTTATGTAAAAAAAAAAAACAATACGAATCGTTTTAAATTTGATATTTCGATACGATAAGTTTTAAAATCTAGAAAGAAAATTTAAAGTTAATGTATAATTAAAATTTTGTAAAGGTTTTCAACAATTTTTTTTTGGTATATTTGACATTTCCTCTGTATCGAAAATTTTTCCTATTTATCCCTTAAGATTCGTTGTAAAACTGTTCAACTGTTCTATGATAATAAAATCTAAGAACAAAAATAATTAAACTAAAACACATTTTAACCGAATTGAAGTTTTCTGGATATGCAGATTACTAAAGAAAGCTTCGTTTTACAAAGTTAAACTGTCAATAAAAATTTAATAATTTTTTTTTTATAATAAAATAAACTTTTAAAAAATTAAGACACATCGTTGAGTAGTTGATGCATATATATATTTTAATTAATTATTCTCCCTTTTATGGCCAAAACAATTTCGAAATAAATAAATGCACACTTTTAAATCGGTTGCGGTCTACTGTGCACCGTCGGCCTCAAAGTGAAAGCTTAAAAGCATGTGAGATATGGTAGCACACAGGATTCCTGTCCTGTCCAAGCATGCGACCTGTCGCATCGGGTGGGGTTCGAAAAGTGGGGGGGTGGGCGGTTGTTAAATTAGATCCAAAATAATGAACATTTCAATTAAAATAATTAATATTATGGAGTGCATGATGTGCTCTCTCTCTCTCTCTCATATGGCTCTGACAATGACCAAGGCAGAAGATGAGTTCAAGATCCCGCCGCCGTGGCTGCTGTTCCTGCTGCTGCTGCTGTTGTTGCAAGTCGAAGCTTGGCTACTAAGCACTCAATTAACCATATTTAATGTCTTTGCGATTGAGGTTATATGTTCTGAAGCATGTGCAAATGAGATAGTAGCAATGCAAGCTGGCGAGAGAGAGAGCGAGAGCGTGAGGGATGCGAGTTAAGCGATGAGCTAAGGCTTTTTAATTATAATTAAACATGCGAACGAGCGAGAAAATGCTTAGGTGGATGTTACGATACGATACGATACGTATGTATGTATGTGTGTGTGTATGGTATATTATGTTATGGTTTGGTGTTCCTATGACTTGGCATAATCACTTAGCCGCGTGCAGCGCAGCATTTAAAATTAATTCTACTCAAGTGCTTTTTTTTTCTTCTTTCGTTTTCTTTTTTTTTCGTACCGTGGACTGAGAGAAAAACACGTGGCATACGTAAAGCTCATGCCTAAAAGTGTAGATTGTTGGCTGGGGAGGCGGGGTATAGAGGGGGTGCTGCTACGATTACCGTTAGCATTTTGCGAGCGAAACAAATTGCACGCTAATTGCTCATGTTCAATTAAAAGCAAACTCCAACACACACACACACACACAAACTCAAACGAAACAAAACGAAATGAAACGCCGCTCTGGAATTCGGCCACACTGTGCTTTCCCATCAGACCAAGCGCCCGTTTTGTGTGTGTGTGTGTGTGTGTGTGTGTGTGTGTGTGTGCGAGCAAAGAAAGAGAGGGAGATGAGACAACACTCACACACACACACACACACGGCAGGCAGACAGACAGACGCTGTGTTCAATGCCTTTTGTTTTGGTTTTGATCCTTTGCGCAAATAATTGCCTAATTGTCTCTGGTCCGGGGCTTGTCAGTGGCACGCATTGTTGCTTTTGTTGTTGTTGCTGTTGTTGTTGCTGCTGCTGCTGCTGCTTCGCATGCAAATGGCAACGCATATTTCTTACACAAATCCATTTTCGTCTATTAATTGGGCAGCCCTCTCGGCAGCTGCCTGCTGCCCAGGATATCGCTACCCATTTTAATTTTTTTACATTACACAATTAAGCGCTTGTGCAAATAAAAATCGAAACAAACGATGCGGTTCTCATCGCTCCACATATATATACGTATGTATGTACATATGTACGATACATACAAGCATAAATATGTAAATTGTGCACTCGAAATTCTCTCTCTATTTACAGTAGCATCCAGAGCCCAGTTTATCATGTTATAATTGGTTACAAAAACATTTTTGTGCATCTTAATTGAATCTAATTAAAGTTAAAAAGAAATTTCTTGAAAAAAAAAAAACATTATAAAAAGTATAGATTAGAAAATTGTGGATTGAAATAAAGTTGGTCAGATTAATTCCTCTACAATATTTTTGAAAGTAGTTTTTTTTTAAATATTTTTATTGTAAATCGGCTTTTTTGCGATACACAAATTACTTTTATTATGATTCCTTAAACTATAATCAAAGTTGCACAAATATTCAAAAATATTTATAGTTTTTAACAAATATTTTTGAAAGATGTCTGACAAAGTTTCGACTCTACCGGCTGCATCTTTTGCAATGTCTTCAACTTACCAATTAATTTGCATACCTATATGTGAATGTGTGTGTGTGTGTGTGTGTGTGTGTATGTGTGTGTGTGTGTGTGTGTGTGTGTGTTCACATATGTCCCTGCCGTCACGTTGACTAGTCCAAACATAGTCTATTGCCTAGTCCGCATGGGCTAGCTAGTCCACGTGGAATAGGCAGTTTACACATAAATGTTCAATGACAATTTCAATTTTGTTTCGTCACCGCTGCATCTTCATAGACTGGTTCAGTGCTCACCCACGTGGGCAAGTCGTGTGCTAGTCTTGCAATGAAACACTGGCCCAACTAATGTAATTCTTTGCACCCGCTTTAACTAGCCCTTGACTAGTCCATTATAGCTAGTTAAGGACTAGTCTATGCTATCAACTAGTCCACACGAAAACCGTAGGGGTATTAACCAGCATTGTATGTATTTACGAACAAAATTGCACAGCAATTAAATTCGTCGTTGTCGCTGCTGTCTTCACTTATTATTACTTTTATATTTCGTTTTTTTTTTTTTGCATTAACGTTGCGGTTGTTTGGCATATGCAATTATTGCTTGTTGTCAACATATTGATTGCCATTGTGAATAACATGTAAACGAGTCGCGTACAAAAGGGAAAATGAGATCAATGACGAGGGCTGCACTGGCAACCAACTAGCAGCGCCTTAGGCGCATTTTTAATGCTAATTTTTAGTTTGTCTCGTGTATGGGACACATGAGAGAAACGCATCGCTTTCAATGCGTCTAATTGCGTCGCATTGTTGTGTGTCCTAACACCGATATCCAATTTCAATACATTATTTATTATAAGAGCGTTCGAAAGGGGTTTGGTTGGGTGGTGGGAGCTGTTGGTGGGTTAGCGCACAATGCACTTTAAAATTGCCATTACTACTAGATCTCTCGGTAACGGGCACTTTAAAGCGGCAAAGCGCATTTGCAACCCATGATAAATGATTGGGCGACGCCTACGCGCGCGCGTCAAGGGTTGACGCCGTCACATTTTGCGGTACGCCGCAACGGCGATCAAATGACCGATAAGCGGTTGACAACGACACCGGCAGCAGTGGCAGCGCCTGTGACGTGGCTGCGGTTGACACTGCAAACGGTTGCAAGTCAAAATTAATTAGAATTTTCAAACAGCAAAAAGAAATAAAAGAAGCTTAATGCAAATGCTAACGGGATACCTCAAATGTTGGATGCCCTTACCAGGGCTGAGGACATAGATTGATTAAACTTTCTATGTTAAGATATTGTTTCACTTTGCAAATGCATACAAGTACAGAAATGTAAGAAAAAGTATATTTGTGCTAGCGGCACAACATAGTTTATGTACTTCAAATCGTTAGGGTAAATGGGTGATAAGCGCTTAATTGAAATCAGTATCAAAACAGCAACAGCAGCAGCAAGTTAAGTAAAATAAAATATATAAAAACGATCATTAATCATCAAGCCAAAAGGGTTGACACGCTCAACGGTGCCCGAAAAAAATACAAAACACAGCTAAGCAAAGCAAAAAACAAAAACAAGAAAAACGCACAAAGGGTGGCTTGACCGGCGCCACAAAAAAAAAAAATACCAAAGAACAAAAACAACGACAACAGCAGCGCCATTTTTTGAAGTTACATTTATAAAAAAGAAATAAACAATTTTTGCGATTACATGGCACAGAGTAAAGTGATTTAATATTAAGCAACTGCGACTATTTGCGCTGCAGATCTTCAGCCTCATCGGATGAGGATTCCAGCAATGACTCCAAAAACTGAACACTATGATTGCCCACCACTTCACGCAATGCCTCCGCAGTCCTTGAGTCTTTCATCAGTGCCGCAACAGCATAGTCGTTTTTGGCCGGATTATCCATTAGAGATTCGCGCAGCGTCTTACAGCAACGATCAGTGCGTCGCCGAAGTCGCGCAATGGAAGCCTGCTCGTCCGTATCATTATCGGTGCCCTCAACCAGGTACTGTATGGCGAGGTTAAGATTTTGTTTGGCTTGATCGAGTGCCGCGCGAGCCTCGCTCTTCGGATAGCCCATGGCTATGAGTTGATCTATGTTGGACGTAACATTTTCAACGCTTTGATTAGCATCCGAGTCACTTAACTTTTTGTCTTTTTGCACAACTTTTGGCATTTTGTTGGCGCAGCTTTTAAAACAAATCGGAACAGATGTTTAATGGACCAATCGACCTTTTTGAGTAACTGCGCAACTATTTGACTGCCAAATATTAAACTACTATTCACAGTATGCGTATATTCACAAAATTGCGTAGATCACAATAGTAGATGAAGCGCCAACTATGTAATTTGAATTTATTAGAAGAATGTCGCTCAATATTGCCATAAAAACAAAGAAAAAATCAACAACAACATTTTTACTTGTTACTCATATTTTGTTTGATAATAAACAGCTGATCATATTTCGGCGCTGCTATTTTTGCCTTTGTTTACCTGAGTGCGTTGATCTTGAAGAGCAACAAATTGCGCAATAATAACAGCTGTGTATCGTTTGCAGGCATCGAATAACCGTGGCGCGCTCTTTCAATTCCTTTTGCTGTTGTTGTTGTTTACACAAAACTTTGATAACAAAATGTTGGCAACAATTATATCGCACACACAAACACACACAGCTGCGCTGGTCTGCTATTTATGCGTTGCACAATTTTAAATAATCACCCCATTGGGAAATTTCAAGGAAAGTCCAACAAATATAACAATCGAAACCCTTTCGCTTCTTTTACATTTACTTTGGCTTTGCTTTGCATTACTTTACTATTTGTGTACGGGCATGTACATTCATACATATATATGTGTGTTGCTTACACTGATTTATTGCCATTTTCTTGTGCTTTTCGGTTAACTCTTTGTTTATAAGCAGCCCAGGGACAAACAAGTGGCCCGTAAAAAACATTGCCATACCCTCATCTATCACAATTTCTTGCTACTGTTCCAAACATTTTTGGGTTTAAAAACGCATTATTTTGCTTTTGGTAATTGAAGTTTTTAGTTTTCATTAGCCAGTGCCGGCCATGAAGCAAGTGACAAGGGACGACAGTGGGCGCATAATAATAAATGGCTTACAGACCAAAATTAAGATATAAAGAGCCTGAGCATTAATGTACGTATTGTATGTATGTATGTATGCTCGTCTGTTTGTATTTTGTATATTAAAAAAGTTTTTTGGTTCACACCCAAGCAGCAGAAGAACAACAGAACGTTAACACATGTATTATAGGGAAAAAAAACGTAAGACGATACTCTTCGAATGCTCACGCACAAGCACGAGGACAAAAGCATGAATTTAAAAACGAAACGGATATCAAAAGTTTCAAGTTGAGCATTTGAAATATGGGCAAAACGTGCGCTGACATCGACATCGACGACAGGCACATCGATAGTTATCGCAGCGGCTTTTGCAATTGTTCGATTTTACAAATGGCAAAATCACTTAACACACCGTTAACACCCACATTAGTTGTACTTGGACGAACACACACACACACACACATACATGCACGGCTGGGAAATGCGCAGCGCTCCACTTACTGGTTTCTTTTCAATTACTTTTAAGTAGAGATGCGTGCGGGTAGTTTAGCAAAAAGTTGTTCTAGCAAGGAAAATGTTTCAGAATGCGAAAAGCATTGTTTACCTAAGAGTAAATCAACTTAGCACAACATTTTGAAGGACTTCAAACATAAGCATTAAATATTAAATGTATAAAAACGACTTATTGGCAAAAGTCCTATTTGTCGTGGTCAAAAGATTCTAGCTTTCGTGCTTTATGTTGCTCACGCGGCCATCTCTATTTTTACAGCTACCCCATGCTGCTAAATGGCACTGGAACTGGGCACAGGGATCATAATCGAATTAAATGCAATGCCAACAGAACTGAAACGAAAAAGTCATTAAGAACGCAACGCTAACGATTGCACGCAAATTTGTTGGTCTCTGCAACAGTTTTTCCCCTCAGCCGCGGCTATCCACTGCTGATTTTGCTACCACATACATTACAGTACAATACAATGCATACATATATGTACGTACACACATACATACGTGCCAAAAACTATGAATGGAATTGAGGAATTGGAATTGGAATTGGCAATCGCACGTGGCGTGCTGGTCACCCAAGATAAGCAACTGCCGACGCATGGCCCGCCACTGGAATGCTCGCTCTCTCTTATTTTCGCACCGTTGTTGCTCTTCGTTTTTTTTTTTGAGGGAAGATATCAATCAATGGACTTTTGGTGAGCGGCAAGCGGTAAGCGATTACGTTACGTATTTATGACTTGAAATCGGATTGTCAGATTCATTTTCATCACGATTATTGTTATTAATATTATTAGTGTTTGCACAAAGCAACTGACTTTATTTGGTTGCTCTTTTCTTTGTTGCTGTTCTAGAGGCGTTGAACTGTGACTTGGAAAATTGTAGCTAAAGATAAAGGATCTAAAGCGGCTTTAACTTTGAGGAAATTTATAAGAAGAGAGTTTTTTGAATGAAGGAGTTATGTATATTGAAAACTAGCAAAGGGAGCTTTCAGGCTAAAAGTTGTGCATAAAAAAGATTATTTATTTTATCTAAATGTTAATCAAGAAGTTAATTTAACTTATTATAACAACTAAATTTGAATTTTATTGATTCCCTTTGATTGGTTGATTTTGTTCTATTTCTTTATACAGGACGCACACACTTGATATTATGCAAATTTAACGGCAATCACAACCCAGGACAACACACACACCCCAACCAACCCGCCCGCCCCTTCAATCATCGATACGAATAGTTCATACATAAATTTTTATATGGTTTGTCCATAGAATAGAATATTCATACAAATTAAGTTTGTGCATTTTAAGTTAAAATTAAAATGAAATTGGAAAATCAAGCTTGGCAAATCACAATTTTATATGGCAATCCATCAATGCCAGACAAGCCATACAAATACCAAAAATAAAAGCGTATCACAGAAAAAGGAGGCAACAATTGCAGTGTCGCCACGGCCATGGCCACTAATCGCTTCCCACGATCGAGTTGAGCGCACACCAAAAACCAAAACCGAACCAAACCAAACCAACAAATTCAATATGTAAAATTGCGCCTTTATTAATCCGTAAATTAGAAGCATTGAATGATATCAGCTCAACTCGCTGGATGACTGCCTCTGACGTTGGCAGCATTCTCTAACCCCGCACCCCACAACCCGGCACCCATCGTCTCGCCCTAACCAGCCACAGCCAGCAGTTAACTATAGCTGGTGCTGACAAACAAGCCGCGCATTTGAAGTGCACCCTGCACAACCCAACAACAAATCACTGCACACACAAACACACACTAACACTAACACTCATATGCATTGAGAGTTAAACTGCAGAGCAGCAACATCAACAAAGTTTGAAGGGCAATCCCACCAAACCCAATTCCACCACCAGAGAGTCAAAAGAAATGCCGCCGTACACTGGTTAAATGCCTGGCAAAAATGTTTTGCAAAATAATCCTTAATTTCCTTAGCATGCCACAGAGTGGAATTTCTCTATACGTTCATATTGTTGCGAATACAAATTGGAAATATTTTTGATAATTTAAAAAAAAAAATGAACTTTGATATTGAAAACTTCAACACATATTGGCTTAGGAATTGAGCGGCAATGCATTAGCTTTATAAACCTTGAATGAATGAATCGTTTAATAATTATTTTTCATATACAATATCAATGCTAATATAAATCTTTGAGTATAAGCTAATGGGCCATAAAACTTTGACATTTTTTTACGTATATATTAATATATATTTTAAGTATAGTTGCTTTGCCAATAAAAAATGTATCTTTTTATTTACAGTTGATGACAATTGAAGTTTAACCACTGTGACTACAATGACATGTCAATGACAAAGACAACGAAGAAGTCAAAGGATGACACTGAGAACTGAAACAAAAACAACAAAAGCAAGGACAGAGTCGAAAGAAAAAAAAAACGAAAAAAATGTTGGGCAGTCAAAACGAAACAAAATTAAATGAAATTTATATTAAAAGTGTATTAGTCAGTGTCGCCTGCCAGCCAGCCAGCCTGCCAGCCAGCCTACTTGCCATCCTCCTCTACTGTCAGCCTGTCAAAATCAGCAACGCATCCTGGGTTAGGTCATTTGAATGAGGACGGCATACGCTCTTATTCCCCCTTTTCCCCTTGAAACCCCACCATCATGCAATATTATCCTGCTCGCGGGCCAAATTGCATGCACTGAAGCATGAAAAATGCGGCGACCACAGAAGCGGCAGCAGCATCAGCAGTAGCCAGGATGAGTCGCAACAACAGTGGCAGGGGTTAAACAGGACTCAATTCGAGTGTAAAAACGATGCGAGCAGAAGCATCAGCAGCGAACGTTTGACATTTTCGTGTGCATAATTTAATTACGCAACACACAAAATGAGTGAAAGCCAACAAAGCAGAAAAGGGGATATACTACATAAGTATTCATACATTTTTGAGATCCATTAGCACAAATGAAAAATAATAATACTTACATTTATGTACATTAAGTTGGGCAAATCGTTTGGGTGGAAAATAGTCAGGGGACAAATCTAAAATTGTTTTTGAAAACAAAAAAATCCTTAGGTGTAACATTATTTTCAATACAAAGTCGAATGAAAAATGATATAATACCTTAACATTTTCTGTGTCTTAGAAATGTCCCTAGATTATTTAAACATCCATAGGATTTTTCGAATTATTTTCGCCCATGCAAATTGACCCAAAAAAAACCCATAAGTCTTACTTCACCAAGTCGTTAAAAAATGTGTAAAATTATTTTAAGAAAAGATATTAATAAGAAATCAATAGTCGATTGAAATCAAACATACATTTTAGGATATTAGATTGTGGGATTTCCCTTAATGAAAACTAGTTTTAAATAAAAAGATAATAAAAAATTCAAAAAAAAAAAATTGCAAATTTGATTTAAAATTCATAAGGTTTTCTTCAGATTAATTTCATTTTGCTTAAGAACTTTAAGAAACATATCTTCAATCTATCGATAAAAGTTCATATAAAACATTAAAAAACTCTATGATATGATATATATATAGCCAAGTAATTATTAACTAACCTTAACGTCAGATGTTGTTGTTGACGCCGGATTTATTTCGATATTAATGTTGTTCGGCTCCATGATGAGGCCCAAGCTCTGAAGATTGCACGCCTCCGGCATTTGCATGGTGGGCGTTGGCACCTTGAGCACAGTAACTGTGCAATCGATGCTGCTCGCGCTCACCGTTGCCGTTGCTGGCAATGTTTCCGGCATCCTGCGCCTGCTTCCTCAACCTATCAATTTTTGCAGCTTCTCCTCCAACTGCAGCTGCTTTAGAGTCTTCCTCTTGCCTGGTTAACGCCGTTTGGCAAACACTGCAAATACAATAACATAATAATATCACTGATTATAGCTCCCTTAAATTTGTTCCTTGAACTGAAGACACACAAAACCCTTTGACTAAGAACTAACATCATTTGCAACTATATTTATTTTAATTGGTTCACTTTTATTTATTCAGTATTAAGTTTTTTTCAGCAAAAAGCAAAAACATTCAATAATTTAAAAGAAGAAAACTTATATTTAAGAATTGGCCGATTATATCGTTAGTCCATCTGTTCCTTGAGCCGACGACGGATTTCATTTGGCAGTTCGGCCAGCGGAACATTCGACTCCTGCCGCGTGGTCACCTCGCGCAGCTTGACGACTCCCTGGGCCAGCTCAGCATCGCCAAGTACAATGGCCAAGGGTATTTGATGTTCCTCACAATGCTGCAGCTGGGCCAATAGCTTTGGATTAAGCTTGAACGAATGTTCCGCCTGAGCATTGATTCAAATTAATTAGAATATATGTTCGTCGAATATCTCTCTCTCTTTACTCACCTTGATGCCTGCATCCCAGAGCTGGTTTAGCACTCGTAGTCTCTGCTCGTGCAATCCCTTGTGGGCTGAGGCGACAAACACTTCAACATCGCTGGTGCGCAGCTTCATCTTGCTGGCAGCAAACTTAGCCTCGAGTACCGAGAAGATGCGTTCCACGCCAATCGACACGCCCACACAAGGCACAGCCTTGCCTCGAGGGTCAAACATGCCAACAAGATTATCATATCGACCGCCGCCGGCCACAGATCCAACGGTTCCACCACTTTGTTCCGTTGTATGGTCGCCGTTCTGCGATGATTTAGCTGGTGAGACTGGGGCACTTGGATCTGCTTTGAGAACACCCTCGTAGATGACACCCGTGTAGTAGTCAAGTCCACGCGCCAGACTCAAATCGAAGCTGATGCGTTGCTCGAGGCCAAAGAGTGCACAGTATTTAAGCAGCAGCTGCATGCCTTCAAGTCCTTTCACTGCATTGGGAACTGCTTTTAGTTTAGGATCGGCAAGCAGCTGCTCGACAAGATCGGCTCCACCGCTAAGACGAACATATTCCCCAATCTTGTCGGCGGTTGAACTATCCAGACCCTTCTCTTCCACCATTTCCTTGCGCACGTCAGCCCACGGTGACTGCAAAACAAATCAATCAATCAATTAATATGAATCCACAAAGCTTTGTTCGATGTTTGAACAAGTTTACCTTATCCAATTTGTCGACTGCCGAGCAGATGGCTCGGAAGTTGTTGGCTGGCACGCCGCATGCCTCAAACATGCCATCGAGTAGCTGACGATGATTCAGCTTAATCACATAGTCGCCAATGTCCAGAGTATCTAGGATTTCGGAGACTATCTTAACACATTCAGCATCCGCCAACATCGGATCATAGGTGCCGGCAATATCAAAATCACATTGATAGAACTCGCGATAGCGACCCCGTGTCATCGCTGGATTGTCGCGCCTATACACCTTGGCGATGTGATAGCGCTTAATGCTGGATATCTTGTTCATTGCCAGATAGCGAGCCAGTGGAACGGTCAGATCATAGCGCATTGATAAGATCTCGCCACCCTGATCTTTTAGATCGTAAATGAGCTTGGAGTCCTCACCATATTTGCCAGTAAGCACCTCCTGCAAATATTTGTTTGTTAAATTTGTTTTATTTTATTGCAGTACTCTTCTCACCTTAAGTTCAAAGACAGGCGTATCGATTGCCTCGCCGCCATGCCGCTTGAACACTTGCACAATCTTGTCCAGGACACCTTGTCGTAGTGTCATCTGCTGGGGCGCATAGTCGCGAGTGCCTTTCGGTGTTTTTAAGGTAAACTTTTGATTTGTGGGCGCTGCATCACCGCCAAGTTTGGCCTTTAGGGCCAGCAGGCGAAACACCTCCTCATCGATCTGCAATGGACAGAAGTGAAGTACATGAATTGTGGGTTATATTGTGTGGCGTTCAAATAGTGCACTTAGATGCTAACCTTATGCATTTGTTGTTGCCGTTGTTGTTGTCCAACGCTTGTTGTTGACATAACACGCCCCTCTTCAGATGGCGCCAAGCGCAACTGCTGGCGAACAGGGATGAAAGAACGACACTGATAAGCTGCACTACAGCGCCACTGGCGGCCAATCGAACGCAATATTTTAGTTATTTTAGTTTTTAACTGCTTTTAATATTAGCAAGTATTTGATATCTATTTTTTGCTCTTTTTAAGCCTAATAAAAAACAACAATATAAAAAAAATGATTAGTTGAATTTTGTATTGGTTTTTGTGTTTTCTAAAAGTTAATTACAAAAAAGATTACATTAATTGCATGTACTAAAACCAATAAATGTTGTTAAGTGTTTTAGATATAGTATATGTATGTGTGTGTGTGTGTGGGTGCAGAAAAGAAAGAATATAGTCTACGAAATAATAAGTTTTACGCTATAAAAAATCATTGCGTTCTTTTGACCGCCGGTCATGACCTGTTTATTTTATATTTTTGGTTACTGTTTCGTCGTATTCTGAGCATGAAACATTTTTCCAAACGAACACACACACACACTTGACACTTTTGTACACTTGAAACTGTATCACTGCGAACTGCGACGCCGCGACGGCCTTGCCAACTGAGCAAGTCCAGGGACATTTCATAATTGTTGGTTTAACCATATCAACATAAAAAAAAAACAAAAAACAGCTTTAATGCCTTGACAAACGGATTTTTTTCTTGAATAGTAACGACTATTCAACCATTAATGTATCGATAGCTCGATATACATAAGTATGTGTTGACGACATCAAAAAAATAACAGCTGATTCTGCTCTTGAATGCAATAAACGCATTTAATTTCCAACAATTGCCGCACAGGCGGTGGCAGAGTCCTTATTGTCATTTGTTGCCAAGCCGGTGTCCTTCTTGAGACAGTCATTCGGCCATGAGTACGAAATGTTACAGAAACAACAACAAAAATAAAGCAGAAGGGGTAATAAATAAGATGGAGAATGGGGCAATGTTTACAGAAGGACCGTCGCAAAAATAAAAAAAAAACAAAGACTAACCATCTTTAATTTACTGTATTGTTTCGAAGCAAAAACAAAACCAACAATAAAATCACTTTAGCTTCGTTGTTGGTGCCATCGCAACCGAGAAAGCTCTTTGTTTTGCGCATGCAATCTAATTACCGAGCTGAAATTTAACAATGGGAGGCTGCCCACGCAGGAATGAGCGGGAAACGGAGAGAATTTAATGTGCTATGTTGTGTGTGCGTAACTACATTTGTATGTACATGAACATGTACAGATGTGTATGCTTGTATGTATGTGAAACTGATGAAATAGATAATTAACATTACTAGTGCAACAGGATTTAAATGAACAAACATACAATTATTAAGATATTTGCATGTATCTACGTATGTATGTGCAATAGGGCTTAATAGAAGCATGACAAGTGGGCATGTATATGCAAATGCAATTGTTTCTTAGTACGCAGTTATTTTGTATTGTTTTACTGACCTTCTCTTTGGACTCCTTCGACGGTTGCAATTACGGCCCGAGATCGTGTTTCACGCATATTCACAATACCACAGCACAAACAACAACTGAAACACTAAGAACAATAAGTGTCCACTTTGATATTCTATTAATTTGTATTTTGGAAACTTCGCGCGGCTTTCAATAATTTTATTAATTGGCTACCAAAAAAATGCACGCGGCCATCCGTAAGTAACAGGCACGTAAACAACCAGATTGCGTCAACGCAAAAAAGAGCAGATGCTGCGCAAAAAGCGAAACGTAACGTAGCCAATGCCTCAAAAAAATAACGAAAACGGTGCATTTGTACCTTTAACTTCATGACTATAACTGCTTAAAAATTATAATTCAAAATTTAAACAATATTCGAGTTTTCTTTAGGTGCGTTGGCTAGTCAACTTCTTTAAAATAATCTGCATTTTAAGAAAAACCATAAGCAGCGCCATCTGTTGTTGTATGCGCGTACTAAAATTCGATAATGCAACATTGCCAAATAGAGCAACAGGAACAGTTTTTAAATTCTTAAATAAAAAAGCATGCGTTTGGTTTTATTGTATGTTCTGTTCATTTAGACCTCAATATCAGATCGAGGAACATCAAGTAATTTTTAAATAAAATTGAATACAAAAAAAAAAAAAAAAAATTCACAAATCAAAATGAAACATAACAAAGTCGTGCAATTTGAGCGCGGAACTACAATGCAGCCATATGAAGGTTTAAAAAAGGAAAAAACATTAAAGAGTTATGTTAACTATCACTTCGAACCAAATACCGTTCCATATCGCAGACACCATGGACGGGGTTCCAGCGAGTCATCGGGGGAAGAACTTTTCAATGCTGAACCATCCTCAAAGTATCAAGATATTCACAGTAAGCACTTTACCATCAGCATCTTTAACTAACCTAACCTAACCTATTGTCTAACCAATCCATGTAGCCCTCATACTGTCTCCCAAGCGCAACGGACTCTCGCCACATAGCCCATTTGACTATGACGATGAAGAGAATGAGGATGAGGTACGCAAATTGCGTTTGGAACTCGAGCACCAGCTTCACATCGGGAAAAGCAATGCCAATGGAAAGCAAAGCAACCAGGCGGGCGCGCTGAAGCAGATGAATAGGCCCACCTACAGTTGCAGCTCGTGCGACGCTAAATTCCACATTAAATCCCTACTTGGTGCACATCGTCGCACCCATGAAGATGATTTTAAGGAACGCCTTCGGGAACGTCAAGTACGTGACAGGCTGGCCGCTGGAAAAAGTGCTGCTTACACTGACAACAACAAGCAATGCAAGTTTTGTGATCGCTTCTTCGAATTGGAGCGAGCTTTGCGAATCCATCAGATGTGCCATTGCACTAAGATAACGCCACAGCAGCGACGCAAGCTCGGCTACACGGATCTCGCTCATGAGAAGAAGAATGTCCCGTTGCCGAAGTTCGACCGTAAGGCAAAGGGTAATGCTATGCCCCTTTATCAGCCTGCTCCCAATCCCGATATGCCCCATGTGGCACTTGGGCCGGCTGCTTTAAAAAGGATCGAGCAGGAACAGTTGCAACTGTCGCAGGAGGTTATGCGGGCCAAGCGGCGATCCAATCAATATAACGTTAGATTTGCTGCCGCCCACATGGGAAATTGGCGTTAACCACAACAACAACAACAACATTACAACAACATATTAGATTAGTGACATACTTGAAAGATTCATGTTATTGCGAAAGGAAAGTTAGACACTGATCCAAACACAAACAAATCAAACATTTGAATTTTCATACAAGCTCTTGGCTAAAAATGAAATTTTAAGTGATTTTACACGTTATAGTTTTCGAATGTGCATTAGCTACAAATAATACTAAATAAATGTGAATAATGATAAAAATTGTTGCTTTGATTTAATTTAAATGCGAATGCTCTTGCAGTTTATTTTAAGTCTCCAGTTTTGGTATGAATTTGCTATTACTAATTCTCACAATTAAATGTTAGGTTCATATTAAATAGTAGCACATGGATTTATCCGTTCAAAGGCGCAGCAGTCGATAGCAAATACAAAACGTACAAAATAGTTATTAAACAAAAAAAAAAAAAAAACATTTGATGCATTGATTTAAAAAATAAATCAAATTTCATATTATAATTATAATATCGAGAGGTTGCGAGGATTTGCCGATTAAATCGTTAATCCATCTGTTCCTTGAGCCGACGACGGATTTCATTTGGCAGTTCGGCCAGCGCAACATTCGACTCCTGCCGCGTGGTCACCTCGCGCAGCTTGACGACTCCCTGGGCCAGCTCAGCATCGCCAAGTACAATGGCCAAGGGTATTTGATGTTCCTCACAATGCTGCAGCTGGGCCAATAGCTTTGGATTAAGCTTGAACGAATGTTCCGCCTGAGCATTGATTCAAATTAATTAGAATATATGTTCGTCGAATATCTCTCTCTTTACTCACCTTGATGCCTGCATCCCAGAGCTGGTTTAGCACTCGTAGTCTCTGCTCGTGCAATCCCTTGTGGGCTGAGGCGACAAACACTTCAACATCGCTGGTGCGCAGCTTCATCTTGCTGGCAGCAAACTTAGCCTCGAGTACCGAGAAGATGCGTTCCACGCCAATCGACACGCCCACACAAGGCACAGCCTTGCCTCGAGGGTCAAACATGCCAACAAGATTATCATATCGACCGCCGCCGGCCACAGATCCAACGGTTCCACCACTTTGTTCCGTTGTATGGTCGCCGTTCTGCGATGATTTAGCTGGTGAGACTGGGGCACTTGGATCTGCTTTGAGAACACCCTCGTAGATGACACCCGTGTAGTAGTCAAGTCCACGCGCCAGACTCAAATCGAAGCTGATGCGTTGCTCGAGGCCAAAGAGTGCACAGTATTTAAGCAGCAGCTGCATGCCTTCAAGTCCTTTCACTGCATTGGGAACTGCTTTTAGTTTAGGATCGGCAAGCAGCTGCTCGACAAGATCGGCTCCACCGCTAAGACGAACATATTCCCCAATCTTGTCGGCGGTTGAACTATCCAGACCCTTCTCTTCCACCATTTCCTTGCGCACGTCAGCCCACGGTGACTGCAAAACAAATCAATCAATCAATTAATATGAATCCACAAAGCTTTGTTCGATGTTTGAACAAGTTTACCTTATCCAATTTGTCGACTGCCGAGCAGATGGCTCGGAAGTTGTTGGCTGGCACGCCGCATGCCTCAAACATGCCATCGAGTAGCTGACGATGATTCAGCTTAATCACATAGTCGCCAATGTCCAGAGTATCTAGGATTTCGGAGACTATCTTAACACATTCAGCATCCGCCAACATCGGATCATAGGTGCCGGCAATATCAAAATCACATTGATAGAACTCGCGATAGCGACCCCGTGTCATCGCTGGATTGTCGCGCCTATACACCTTGGCGATGTGATAGCGCTTAATGCTGGATATCTTGTTCATTGCGAGATAGCGAGCCAGTGGAACGGTCAGATCATAGCGCATTGATAAGATCTCGCCACCCTGATCTTTTAGATCGTAAATGAGCTTAGAGTCCTCACCATATTTGCCAGTAAGCACCTCCTGCAAATATTTGTTTGTTAAATTTGTTTTATTTTATTGCAGTACTCTTCTCACCTTAAGTTCAAAGACAGGCGTATCGATTGCCTCGCCGCCATGCCGCTTGAACACTTGCACAATCTTGTCCAGGACACCTTGTCGTAGTGTCATCTGCTGGGGCGCATAGTCGCGAGTGCCTTTCGGTGTTTTTAAGGTAAACTTTTGATTTGTGGGCGCTGCATCACCGCCAAGTTTGGCCTTTAGGGCCAGCAGGCGAGACACCTCCTCATCGATCTGCAATGGACAAAAGTGAAGTACATGAATTGTGGGTTATATTGTGTGCCGTTTAAATAGTGCACTTAGATGCTAACCTTATGCATTTGTTGTTGTTGTTCTTGTAAGTTTTCATGTTGTACTTTAAATTGTTGTCCAACGCTTGTTGATGACATCGCACAGACTGCGCTAGATGGCGCCAGACGCAGCTGATGGCAACGGCATTGAAACACAGCATTACAGAGCCACTGGCGGCCAATCGAACTCAACATTTTGGTTTTGTTTCTTAAATTTTGGTATTCTTTTAATTATGGCAACTGTTTACTTTTTTTTGCATATGCTCTTTTCAAACCTGATAAACAACAACATCAATAAAAAATGAACACAATTTAAGTTGCAATCTGTACGTATTTTGGTTTTAGTAATCATTTTTAAACTATTAAATGGTTATTACTTTATGAATGAGAAACAGAAAAGAAAATAATTTATGCTACCCACAAAAATAAATGCACTTTTGCCAATTTTGTGCACTTGAAATTTGATGGAGAAACTGGATCATTAAAAACTGCGAAGGTCTTTTCAATGAAAACAGGTTCAACGATATTTGATTAACCATGTGATTAAGCTGAAACTTTTCAAAATGTTTTTTTTGTTGTGTTATTTGTGTTTAATGTTATTTAAACATGCATTAAGAGTATTAACATTATTCAAAACTGGTTGAAAAATGAGTGCACAGCAGCTGACGACAGCTCTTAAAGAACAGCTGATCCTGCTCTTGAATGCAATGAACGCCATCAATTGATACAATTGCTATGCGAGAGGAAGAGGCAGAGTTATCATAGTGATTTGATGCCAATCCGGTTTCAAACAACTCTGCGTTAACTCTCTTCTGACCATGAGAGAGTCAGTCGGTCATGAGTACGATATGTAACAGTAAAAAAGGGGCAAAGCCAGCGGTTGTTTACATGTGGTAGAACGGCTACGTTTGAAAAAGCTGATGGCTTATAGATTGATTGTGAAAAACAAAATCACTTGAATGTGAAAGTACTGCATTGTTCAAGTTGTTGCAATCCAATGCTGAAATTTACCAATAAGAAGCTGCCAACGCAGCAAAGAGCCGAAAACGGGAGAAAGGCAATCTGTGTTGATGCATAAACATATCTACGTTTCTACGTACATAGTATATACATACATGTGTATTTATGTCTCAATAAGGAGCTGATGTAATATACAAAGATTAATGTTTGTAAGCATTATTTACCTTTGTAAATGTTTTCAAATAGGGCGTTAAAGACGCATGACAAGTTGCAGTTGTGCGTATAAATGCATTTATTCACACACAAATGTATCATTATCAGATATTATGTTTTGCTTACCTTCTCTTTGCACTCCTTCGACGCTTTCAGCTGACGCACAAGATCGCCTTGTAATTTAATGTCTTCCAAAATTTGTTCCCGTGTATCACTCATATTACAAATGCCACACCACCAATACAAATAATATCACTTAACAAAAATGTGATCAATCTGTAGATTATATATTTCCAAATCGAAAACTCTCTTGTAACTTAGCACGGTTAGCAATAATTTATAAGTTGCCAAAAATGCACGCGGCTAGCCGAAAGTAATAGGCACGTAAATAAGAGCAACTGCTGCGCACACAGAGCTACGTAACGCAATCGAAAAGACACGATTGTATATCGAATAAAAATACCAAATATAGGAAAATACCAATCAATCTGCGAAATTATTAAACACTGCCGCAGTTTGAATTTAAAAATTTAACGAATAGCAGTCGTTGGATTTCATTTCACAGTTTGAAGTCAACATTAAACTCAGTAGAGTTAAACAACTACACGAAAAAGTAAAACGAAAACAAAAACACTAAGAAAATTCTCCTAATCGCATAAAAGCTAAAAGAAGAAAATCGTTAAACAAAAGTGAAACGAACACAAAAACACTAAAGAAATTTGCATAACCATGTATAAACCGCAAATCACAATGAAACAAAATAAAGCTATGCAATTGAATTCACATAAAACTTTAGAAAAGAATATTGAAAAACCTGGCGTATCTTCAAAGGGTAAATCAAACAATCTATCCGATCCCCTTGCCAGGCGTCGCGAGCAGGGCTCCAACATGGCAAACTCCGGGGTCAAAAATCGTAATAAAAAGCGATTTGCATCGATGGAAGTCAATTTCAACAAACAACCTAAACCAAAGAGTCCAGCTGCTCACAGTAAGTTAGATTGTCCAGCGAATGATGCCAAACATAGAATATGAAAATGTTCCTACTTTGCAGCTCTGTTGCAGTCGCCCTGTCGCAACGGCCTCTCGCCACGCGACACCCATGGCCATGACAAAGAAAAATATCAGGATGAGGTACGCAAATTGCAATTGGAACACAAACAGCAGCTCCTTATGGGGAAAGGCGATGCAATTGGAAAGCGAAGCAGCCAGATGGGCACGATGAAGCAGATTAATGGGCCCACCTACAGCTGCAGCTCGTGCGACGCTAAATTCCACATTAAATCCCTACTTGGTGCACATCGTCGCGCCCATGAAGATGAATTTAAGGAACGCCTACGGGAACGTCAAGTACGTGACAGGCTGGCCGCTGGAAATAGTGCTGCTAACACTGACATCAAAAAGCAATGCAAGTTTTGTGATCGGTTCTTCGATCTGGAGCGAGCTTTGCGAATCCATCAGATGTGCCATTGCACTAAGATAACGCCACAGCAGCGACGCAAGCTCGGCTACACGGATCTCGCTCATGAGAAGAAGAATGTCCCGCTGCCGAAGTTCGACCGTAAGGCAAAGGGTAATGCTATGCCCCTTTATCAGCCTGCTCCCAATCCCGATATGCCCCATGTGGCACTTGGGCCGGCTGCTTTAAAAATGATCGAGCAGGAACAGCTGCAGCTGCAGCTGCAGGTTATGAGGGCCAAGCGGCGATCCAATCAATATAACGTTAGAGTTGCTGGCCCCATGGGACGTTGGCATTAGCCACAGCATTTAATATAAATCCGATTATATTTGGAAGAAGCATAAATTTACAGTTGGAGCAGTTTTAAATAAGTTTGACGTTCTTGTAAACAATTTGGCAAGAAACAAAAAGTTCCCAAAATCCGAAGTATCATTTCCATTTGTATGCAAATCAAAGCAAATTTCATGTAGTTAAAAAGAATAATAATATATACATATAAATTGTATGTTGGTATAAGTTTCACCCGTGCTTTTGTGATTTCTGGAGTTGAAATAAGAGAAGAGAGTTTTTTTTTTGCAACTTTCAGCATTAAAACATTATTCAGAAAACGAATCATTTATAGCTTTTCGAATGTTGTAAGCCGCATTAGCTGTTTACGTTACAAACTTATTTTTATACGTTTAGTTGCTATAATCATTATGGTTTCAAAAACAGCTGTACATAATGATCGAGCGAGGTGGCTTTAACATCTTTGTGTGGGTGTTGGTACACTTACATATTTCAAACCCAGCTGTGTGTTAAGCGCGACTTAAACTTTTTAACACACTTGCATACATATCTTCACCTTGTGAATGTGTGTATGTTTGAATTTACATATGAATGTATGTGTGTAGCACCTGTAGCCACTACTATCAACATTTTTGTTAGTTTCGTTTTCATTTTTTTCCGCAAGCTCATACTACGACTGATTTCTAATTAAGAGAGTAGCGCTGCGCCGTGAGCGAATCTCAGCGGCTTTATTTGTGTGTATTTGTGATTGTTAGTTTGGCCGACTCTTTCGATAAGGAACAGTTAGACAAATAAAGTGCATGTACATAATAGCAAAAAAGCCAACAAAAACACAAAAACAAAACACAAATTCGAATCGAGTGGAATTGAAACAAAGTTGTAATGCGGCATCGTGCGTCTCTACACGACATCAGTCGAAGTCGAACGCGACCGGTGCTTAGTTAGTTGTTTGGCCCCCAGCGCCTCTTAGTGTGTTAATGTTTTCGAGATCGGCGGCATTTCTGAGCTGTTGTTCCTGGCAATGCGAAATTATTTTTGCATTTTTCGACTTAAATTATTAACTTTTTTTTTGCGTGCGAATTGATTCGAACTTTTTTTCAAATACGAATTCGGTCAATGCTTGAACGTGACAATTTCAATAAAAAAGTTTTAAATTTTGTGAGAGGTTTGGTGGAAAGATTAAAGTTTATACAACATGAGGTAGGTGTATTTTAATTTTATTGATATTTAGGGTTTTTTGCGAATTCGAATTAGAAATTGCAATATTTTCGTTTCTTAAAAACTATTTAAAGTAAATAAAATATAAAAATAAAGAAATTTAAAGAGATTTAAATTATCAAAGTGTATCAATTTGAAGATATCTCAAGATTCCTAATCTTTTAGCCAAATCATAATTAAATATGTGAAAAAATAAACTTTGTCTCAGTTGTTTACCACATTTTCTATACGCTTTTTATCTCTTATCAACAAAGTGTACAGAATCAATTGTCTCAGAAACAACAAAAAACCATAAATCACTTATAGTATATAAATGGTACTAGTTAATATTATAGTCAATCACAAGTGCGTTGCGACTGTATACCCTGTACTTAAACACTCTTTGCCGGGATGTACCAGCCGCAGCTTTGACCGATCCAAATAACCGGTTTAACCGAACTACTTTAAACTAATTAAATTTTAAGTTTTAATTTCAAACGATTTCTGATTGTGAAAATCGATTTTAGATAGTAGACGTAGATAAATAATATGCTTAGTATTATACAGTTTAAAATTAATATGATATTTGCCATTATAAACCCAATTCTCAAAAACTTGAGTCAAAAGTAAAAGTTACAGGGCATTTTAACTGTTTACCCTTTGTTTGTTTGCCGGCATTAACACTTAACGTGAATGAGAAATTGTTAATAACCTTTACCAACAATTCTGAAAAATAGTAGTTGAATGATAAAATGAACATTTTTTGTTTTTTTTTTTTTTTCTAATCGCTCATTTTTGTTAGGTGAAAATCGGATCTTTGCCTTGCACTTTGTCGTAACTTAAAAGACCCCAAAATTGCTTCACTTAATCGGCCCCCACTATATGTACATATGTATGTCAATTGAAATTCCGATAAGCGGGGCTGCTAAATAAAGCCATTTATGGATATTATACTAGGCAGGTCTAGCACCTCCGATAAGATCAAATTACTCAGAACGGTAACTTTGTAAGTGGTACAGTACTTTTCGCCATTTAAACAACAACGTGTCAAAACAATAATATAGCAAACGTTGTTGCAACTGCAAATAAAACAAAATTAACTAGAAACTGCAATATTGTTATTATTGATTGCTATAAATACGAATGAGTAGGGTATTCCCATTTTATGTATTGCTATGTAGTATTTCCCCCAATACTTAAATCGTTATTAGACATATGCAATTAAAAGACATACATATTTATTAATCAAAATATATATATGTATATATTTAATTTGAGCTGACTGTTTCCTCAACATCGACATTGACCTGCTTGCTTGTAGCTGGCCATATTTTTTTTCATCACAAAACGCTTGAATAAATTAGTGAAACAATTCAAAATGTTAAGAAAAACAAATAATTGAAATAAAACCCAAGCTGGGTTTAAAACCTGTCAATTATCGGCTTGAGTGACGAAGAGTGAGATAAAGGTAAAGAGACAGAGAGAGAGAGAGAAAATAAATTATAACGTAAGCTTTTTAATAGTTCAGCTGTTTTTTCTTGTACTTTTGCTTGTTAAAAGCCTTGCCGTTCCTAAAAAAAAATGTCGCATTTAAATAATTCAAAGCACTTTTAAGATAAAGAAGCTAAGAGTTCGATAACATGCCGGTACTTCTCGAGGTGCACATCGATAAACCACAAATATTTCCAACATTTTCATAGTTAAAGCCACCAACTTTGGTAGGAAAGTAACTAGAAAACTTCCCATAAACATCTGTAACATACACTTTGATGCCATGGCCACGGGGTGGGGCTAGGAATTCGATAACATGTCGGTACTCCTCGAGTTGCACACCGATAAACCACAAATATTTCCACCTTTGGTGGGAAGGTTTTGGAAAACGTCCCCTAAGTCCCAAAGATCTGCATCAAAGTACCTTTAAAGACAGCACCCATCCATGCGTCCTCTGTACTCCCCTTGTAATCAGATCTCTTAACAACCGTTTTCCAACTAGTATCAGAGTATTCCTTTTTATTTATTTGTTGCTTTTGTTCAGTTCTTATGAAGCTGGATTGCATCTTATACCATATCTATGTGTTCTGTCGGTTTTAGAAAACAATTTGTCGGGGGGAAAGTTCGCTTGATTAGTAAATGTTCAGATACGTTTTTTTTTTTTTATGATGTACTAATTATTGGAAAACACTGCACCGTTGATGAAGAACAAGTCGATTAATTGCTGCCGCTACCAATCAAAAACGAACCAAAAAAAATGGCTACCGTTAACAACTGAAACTACCGAAAGACCCTAAAATAGCTCTTATGTATGTACTTTTATCGTATATTGGGTACCATATAAACTCGTATTCGTAGTTGTTTGGCTGAACTCTCAACAGAAACAGATTTTTTCCGAAGATTCTCAGGCCTTATACTCGATAACAAAATCATCATAAATCAAAGATTCATTTTTATTGAGGGTAGTTCCCTAACACTCCGCTATGAATCTTTTTTAAGACGCCGCGTGGGACACTTTGCAAGGTCACTTTAAGGTTTCCCATAACTGCAGCCGGTAGAATATGGTGTACGGTTCGGTGTAATGTGTTCGTTTTTTCATCAACACAGTAATGCATTTTGGCCTACGACGTTCGACAATGATCAGCAAAAAAGTTCCACAATCTTAATCTGCAGAAATAGACCCAATCGATGTTTACAATTGGACCCGATAAAGCGAATGACATGCACAAATTGCCATGCACTCAAATCCATAGTATTACAAGCTCTTGGGATTTTGTCGAGTAGTCTACTTACAAAGAACATGAAGAAGGTGGGTTTTTTTGTAAAAACTCTGAGAGGTACTCCGTACACAACTGTTGCGTTTATAAAATCGATCTTAAACAAAGGTTCTACTCTTATTTAAAAAGAAGCTTTCTTTTATGTGATTTTGACAAAAAAAACTATTAAAATTAAATAATAAGTAAAAGGAAATATAATAAATAATATGACTTAGGGTTGCAGCTACTAAATTAAGTCGGACGTACCGCCATAGAATTATTGACCACTTAAGAATCGACGGTTTCTTCAATTTTGAAGTGTGAGTTATTACAAATCGCCGTTAATTATAGAAAACTGCTTGTTAATGGCATTGTCGAGTTTTATGGTCACAAGACGTATCTTTACGACAAGCAATATCTCAAGAACATATACATGTATATATAAAAACATCTATTACTAACAAGCGTGATAGCGCTGATAAGCGCCCTAACTGAACATTGTTTATAACGGTTTGTTTAGATGCGTGGGTACTACAAGAATGACCAGCAAAAGCTGAAAGCAGTATAAAATGTCAAGGTGGTACTTCAAAACCGTCTTTAATTAAATAAAGATTTTATTTATAAAGTAACCATATTACACAGAGTGTAATTTTTTCATTTATTTAAAGATTTCTTATCAACATTAATGAATAACAAAAAATTCGTTATATCTTCCAGACCACAAGTTCTATTTATATCTATTGGTTCTCAATTTGGTTTGACTTTGATTTATGAAATCTTAATTATGATTTACCGTAAGTTGAAGTTTCCGTTTTGTGTCTAACGTAAATCTCATCAAGACCTTATAAAGTTTAATCTATAGCAATTTCAATTTCATATTCAACAAATGCGATAAGGATTTGTATGGTTCATTATTATTATTATTTTTGCAATTGTATATTTCATGAAATTAGGATTGGAAATAAATTTCAAATCACAACAGGCTGTTCACAAAATACAAACTTACAAACAGAATTGTACATTTGTAAAACTTAAAATTATTGTTTTAATGCAAATTACTTGTACAAAATTCCCAGTGGAAGAACACTGCATATCTTTGGCTTTAAAAACCATTAATAATTTATATCTCTGGTGGCTGTCGAATTACAAATATTCGTTAGCCGTAAGGGTGAGTGTTGAGTGTGAAAAACCGCACAGAGAAAAAAGATTGATTTGAGCTATAACTTTTCAAAAGCCCAATCAAAACTTTTATCACTTAACAAAATCCGACTTTGGCGACTAAAAATTAATTAACTATCATTTTTGTTTGTTGTTGTTGTTGTTGTTGTAGGCTACCGTTGAATAAGAAGTGCCTTATATGGCTGATAGTTGTTGCTCTGATGGTCACTGGTCTGACTTTGGGCCTTGTCTTTGGATTGAGATCAAAAGAAGTGCGGTATATAACTGGCGCCGTTGTCTCCAATGGCATCGGCTGTGCCGCTGTCGGGGCAAGCATGCTCGAGGATGGTGGCTCTGCGGTCGATGCGGCGATTGCAACGCTTCTCTGCGAGGGCATCATGTTGCCCCATTCGATGGGCATCGGTGGCGGATTTGTGGCAACCATTTATACGCGCAGCACACGCAAAGTGGAAACGGTTATTGCACGCGAATCGGCACCAGCAGCGGCCCACAAGGAGATGTTTGTTGGCCTTAAGGGGGTGACGGGCGCTGTGGCCGGCGCGGTGCCCGGCGAGATACTTGGCTATTGGGAGATGCACCAAAAATATGGTCGATTGCCGTGGAAGCAGCTATTCCAGCCATCGATACGCATTGCACGCGACGGTCATGTAGTCTCCCGATATTTAGCAGCTGCCATCCAACAGAAACTGCCGCAAATCCGCAACGATCCGGGCCTATCGGCCGTGTTCCTCAATGAGCAGGGTGAACCGTATGTGGAGCATGATTTTATGAAGCGACCCGCTCTGGCCAACACGCTTGAGCGCATTGCCAACAATGGTGCCGGCGAGTTGTACTATGGTGGCGAGACGGGTGTCAATTTCATTGAGGACATCCAGAAGCTGGGCAGCATCATAACTCTGGAAGATCTCAAGAATTATAAGTGAGTATTTCAAAAGCCTAGCAGAAACGCATAGTACAATGCTTTCCCGTAATTACAGAGTGCGCTGGGAGAGTGATGGTCATGTAACGGCAAATGTAACAGGCGGCTTCAAATTGTATACGACTCCATTGCCGACGAGCGGCCCGATTTTGGCCTTCATACTAAACGTGATGAGTGAAATGTATTCGGATAATACGGGCATCTATTGGCAGCGTGTCATCGAGAGCTTTAAGCATGCATATGGTCAACGCACCAATTTGGGTGACTACGAGAATGATCCAGAGTATGGGGATAGCATAAAGGAGGAGCTGAAGAAGATACTTGGAACGGAGCTGGTTAATAGAGTGCGTTCCCTGATTAAAGATGATCAAACGTCGCAGGATTATGTCTACTACGGTGGCAATTTTACTGTGGAACCCGATCACGGCACCGCCCACATGAATGTCCTGGCTAGCAATGGTGATGCCATATCCATAACAAGTACCGTTAACAACTAGTGAGTATAGTTCAATATGGCTCAAAATAATCGTATAGTTGAGCTAATTAACAAAACTTGTTTTTACAGCTTTGGCTGCAAAGTGGCTTCGCCTCGCACGGGCATCATTTTGAACGATGAGATGGATGACTTTTCGACGCCGGGCGTTGTCAACAGCTTTGGTGTACCATCGTCGCCAGCCAATTACATTTATCCACACAAACGGCCCATGTCCTCTATGAATCCCTCAATTATTGTCGATGGCAATGGAGATGTGCGCTTGTTGGTCGGTGCTGCTGGCGGAACCAAAATCACAACTAGCGTGGCAACGGTATGTATTTTAAAAACGATTAGACCATTAATTTCTAAACGTCTGATCAGGCGCAGCCAACTTAACACGCGGCTGGCAAAAGTGCAAAAATTAAATCGATAAGGTGCACTAATCGATATGTTGATTTGCGTTTAGGTTATTATGAAGTACCTTATACGTCATGAGAGCATGGCGCACGCTGTCGATGATGGACGACTACACCATCAACTGATACCCATGCATGTCGACTATGAGTCGGAGGTAGATAGTGTGGTTATTGATTATCTGCGCAAGGCTGGCCATACGATGGCTGATAACCCTGGCGATGGTGGTTTTGCAGCAGTAACAGCCATTGGAGCGCTGCACCAGCCGGAACCATTCTACGATCGTCGTCGCATTGGCAGCGTTTTTACCATTTCCAATAAAAACAAGAAGCAGCATTAAAAAATTCAATAAAGATTTTTGGCTGCCGTATCGGCATCACTATCAAAATCGCTTAAATCGCATCACGCGCGTTTTTCTCGATTGCCACTTTTATTTATTGATCCTTAATTATATACATCAATATACAAAATGGACATCATTCGAAATAACTGTAAATACATACATACATACATATTTAAAATTATTGCGGTACATCTGCACATTCACAGTATGTCAAGGAACACTGCAAGAATTAACCTATTTTACATATTTATTACAACGGAATTTTTTCCTTGTGATTAATTAATTGATAATTTATATTAAGTAAACATGTGAAAACAAAATGACAAAACTATAAATACATAACAATAAAAATCGACATATTTTTGACATTGTCAAGAAACTCCTAACGCCGTAAATGGGAAAGTTTAATTTGCAATTTAATTTACAAGTTTTATTTACAAAGAGCACGAAAAGCTTTCGCAAGTTTGAACAATTTTTCTTTCGGAGTCAGCTTAAAAAACATGGATTTGGGCAGTTTTAAGGAAATCGTGTGTTGGTGAACTAAAGTTCACATATTTAAATAATAAGTGTATTCTTAAAAAATTCAATTTTAAATTTTGGAATGTCTTGCCAAACATTTCTTCTGTTTATATTAACGTATTTTTTTTAGAAGTCATCTGTTTCGTATTTATCCGAATTTATTGATAGCAATTTACTGTTGGGCTGAATTTAAAAAATAACGGAATATGTATGTTAGTTTATAACGTTATACAAGTATGTAAACTACGTAACACAAAAATCATCTAATCAGCGCAAACTCAGAGACAATTTGGTATTTTTTGATCAAAAAATATTGTAAGTATTTTTTGCAGTTGATTATCGATAGCAGCCGGCATTAGCTTCACGTCGTTGCCGCCAGTAGGCGTTCAAGTGCAAACAGTGCCACCTGATGTGCTAGAAAACGTCAAACGCGTGGCAGTTCCACATACAGCCCATTTTTTTGTTTACGTTTACATCGCAATTACTTCTGCATTGCTGCATTGCAATTGCAAACGGCGCGCGCGTTGCATCTTTGCTGTGTGTTGTTTGTGTAAGCAGCATTAACTTAATTTGCATTTAGCCGTAATTGCCCTAAACTGGTCTTTACAAAAAAAAAAAAGTGTTAAGCCGCTACGCTAATTTATCATTATCGCCGATTGTCTTTTGATCATCACTTTCGGAGCAGCGCCGCTCACCTGGCTCTCATTTACACACACACACACACACCCAATCCCAACAATTCAAGCTCACACTAATTGCCATTTACTTTCAGATTCACACACAAACAAACTAACATCGAACATCGCAACCGGAGCAAACTCACTTAAACAAATATCAAATAATTCTTCTTGCTTTGGCTAATTGTGCGGCGTTTGCATCATTTGCTAAACATTGTTGACGCGTCGACTTTAACGTCAACTTCAAAGACACGTCGACACCAGAACGGCAACTTATTTGAAATTATACAAAACTTTTCAAATTGAATCCATACTGAAACAACAAACAAAAGCAACATTAACATTCCATCGAGATGCGTGTGAGTAACATACGCAGTGGGCGCATTTGCCGTTTGGCCCTCTGCCTGATGGTCATATTGCCGCTGCTCTATCTGTTGGCCAACTGGAGCGATCATCATAAGCGTGTCCAAGAGGCGTATCACACGCGCTTTGGCGGACCCAAATTCAGTCATCAGCGCCTTGAGAATCGGCCACGTGAGGTGCCCAAACTAGTCGAAGGTATGTTGCAGACACATATGTACATGTTGCATACTTTTTGTACGGTCATATCAATCAATATGTGCATTGTCTAACTATATATAAACTGATCGTTCCAGTGTGAATAATTGCTTTGCATGTTTGTTAATTGTGCAACACACAGCTGTGGAAATGTTGCATGCCTTTTATTTGTAATTACATTGCCGCTGTTCGAAGTCATTTTGTGTGCACAAGTGTCGATTTAATATTTGATTATGCCATTGACCAACGAATTTGTTTGCGTTTTTGCAGGTTTGGGCAATTTTGAGCCAAAAGATCTGCAGCCGCGTACGGGTCCCGGCGAGAAGGGAGACGGTTATGCGCTGCCGCCGGAACAAAAGAATGTGGCCGATGCCTCCGAAATGGAGTACGGCATGAATATTGCCTGCTCCGATCAAATATCAATGCATCGTTCGGTGCGCGATACGCGACTCGAGGAGTGCAAACACTGGGACTATCCCTACGATTTGCCACCGACCAGTGTTATCATTGTCTTTCACAACGAGGGCTTCTCGGTGCTAATGCGCACCGTTCACTCGGTCATCGACCGTTCGCCCAAGCACATGCTGCATGAGATTATTCTTGTTGATGATTTCTCAGACAAGGAGAATCTGCGCTCCAAACTGGATGATTATGTCGTGCAATTCGATGGACTTGTCAAGATCATACGCAACAAGGAACGCGAGGGACTTATACGTACGCGTTCCCGCGGTGCCATGGAGGCAACAGGTAAGTTGACTGAAACCGAAACGGAAATTCAAACAAAGGTTTAAGTTAGGTTTTCGTATTTCGTTGTGGGTTTTTCCTGTGACTTTTGAAATGTCAAAACAAAAATCTCTTTTCTGTGTACAGGTGAGGTGATTGTATTTCTGGATGCACATTGTGAGGTCAATCTCAATTGGTTGCCACCATTGCTGGCGCCCATTTATCGTGATCGCACGGTCATGACAGTGCCCATTATCGATGGCATCGATCACAAGAGCTTCGAGTATCGTCCAGTTTATGGCAGCGATAATCATTTTCGTGGCATTTTCGAATGGGGCATGCTGTACAAGGAGAATGAGGTGCCGCGTCGCGAGCAGCGTCGTCGTGCCCACAACTCCGAGCCATATCGAAGTCCAACACATGCCGGCGGCCTCTTTGCCATTAATCGCGAATACTTCCTTGAGTTGGGCGCCTACGATCCTGGCCTGCTTGTTTGGGGCGGTGAGAACTTTGAGCTGAGCTTTAAGATCTGGCAATGTGGTGGCAGCATTGAATGGGTGCCGTGCTCTCGTGTCGGTCACGTCTATCGTGGCTTCATGCCCTACAATTTCGGCAAGCTGGCCAGCAAAAAGAAGGGCCCACTGATAACCATCAACTATAAGCGAGTGATTGAGACCTGGTTCGATGACACGCACAAGGAGTTCTTCTATACGCGTGAGCCATTGGCTCGCTTCCTCGATATGGGCGATATAAGCGAGCAACTGGCGCTTAAAAAGCGTCTCAATTGCAAATCGTTTCAATGGTTTATGGACAACATTGCCTACGATGTTGTTGACAAATTCCCAGCACTGCCGGCCAATTTGCATTGGGGCGAACTACGCTCGGTGGCATCCGAAGGCTGTCTGGACTCAATGGGCCATCAGCCGCCAGCCATAATGGGTCTCTCCTATTGCCATGGCGGTGGCAATAATCAATTGGTGCGTCTCAATGCTGTCGGTCAACTGGGCGTCGGCGAGCGTTGCGTCGAAGCCGATCGTCAGGGCATCAAGCTGGCTGTATGCCGTCTAGGCACCGTCGACGGTCCTTGGAGCTACAATGAGCACACCAAGCATCTATTGCATCGTGTGCACAAAAAGTGCATGGCACTGCATCCAACGAGCCAAACCCTATCGCTGGGTCAATGCGATGTCAACGACGGCTATCAGAAATGGCTCTTCAAGGAACTACGTCCGCGATGGTAGAGCTAACAAGGTCGTTACAAGCAATATCTTAGACAACAAAACAAAACAAAATAAGGGTTTCAATCGGACGTGCAAGCAAGAAGGCGGCGCTATGGATTAGCGGGGGCGTGAATGTGTTTTTTTCTTCTTAGACAAAATGCAATTTTAGTGAAAATGTACAACAAATGGAATTGTTGTTGGTTAACGTACATGCAGACAGACAGATAGACAGGTAGACAGACAGACTGACCAGACAAATTTTTTATAAAAAAACAAAAATGAAGAAAAAACTAAGAAATAGATTTTACAGCAAAATGATGGGCCCTGCGGCAATCCGGTTAAGAAAGCATTAAACCTATTTGTGATTCCATATGATATTTGCCAAAATCCAGCAATAACAACAACAACAACAACAACACCATCACACACACACACACGCACACAACAAACCATCTAAATATTATTAAAGATATATATGTATTTTTATATATATCAAAATGAAAATGCATTTGATTTCGTATCGTTTATGTAATGTTATTATGCATTATTTCGAGCTGTGATAAATGCAGCCCACAAATTGGAAAGCAAAACAACAACAACAACAAAATTGTTAAACAAAAAAAAATTATATGCATATGCATACATTTATAATATAGTAAAAAAGCTAAGCTATCTGTTTTTTTTTTCGTAAAAGCAAAATTTTTATGACTGCCAGATGAAAAAACAATTTCATTCCAGATTTAATTGTAATTATTGATTAAGTACTATATATATATGTATATGACAAATATCAATTAGCTTAAACCGATTGTCCAGACCGGCCCACAACAGCTGTGCGTGTGTGTATGTGTGCGTCTCGTGAGAGTGAGACAGCGCAATAGGCATGCTCGTGAGCAAGATGGCGTTATCAGAAGTTGAAGGCAAACTGTTTTTATTGTGTGAGAGTGCAATATATAGTAGAATATTATATAGCCAGATCGTTCGCAAAATATATAGAGTATATATATCGAATAATGTATGTAGACTTGCCAGGACATTTTGACATGAATATCAGCAAAAACTATTTTGTTAAGTATTATGCCTACAGCTTATATAACTCGTCTGTAACAATTATACATACTATAAATAACTAACTACCAATCGATCGATATTTATTATTAATAATCAACTAAGTTTCGTTTTATGGCCACATTCCAGATGCAACAAGAAAGCTCAACTTGATATCTTTATATAATTTTTTTTTAAATTTTATTAATATTCAATATTGTTTGGAATTCGTTTAAATTCTAATTCGTGTGTGTGTTTTTATTGTAATTTATATTTTTTTTTTATACATGCATATACACAATATGCATAAATGTAAATCTAAATTCTATTTATAGACTTTTATTTTTTAATATTTACATTCAAATGTAACTCTAGAGTTATAAGTCTGAAAAATTATTAGTAATAAAACAAGTTTTCTAAACACATAATATTGCAGTTGCAATTAATTATATCAAAGCCAGTTAACCCTGAGCTGGATTTGTTTTTTTTTTTTTGTCAGCGAAATAAGTATACATAAGACAATATAAGATCATATCAGCAAAAGTAGAAAGAGTTAGAAGCTTTTGTAAGAAAACTTGTTATCAAAGACATCTTCTTGTCTGAAACCAGGACGATTTGCTCCTTACGAAGCGTGAGGAACTCCTTCCTGCATTGACTTCGCAGGGGATTCCTGACCAGCTCCTTTAAATAGCAGATGATTGGGACCTCAACCGTGAGGTTTGGAGTGAGAGCTTGGATTACACCAAAGACGCAGGGTTCTCTATTTGGCGTACCGCACTTAGCTCGAAGCGACAACCTTGGTGGAGTGCAGCGCTTCGTTACCCCGGAAACCCGCTGTAGATGTCTCTGCCCATCAATCCTATCAGAGTGGAGGATGTCATCAACGGAATCACTGTCCTGCCACGATCTAAGGCTCTTGGCCATGACGGTATTTGCCACACTTTCCTTGAGACTCTGCCAATCCTAGTGCTTCTAGCAAGGACTTAGCAATTTCCTGACCAGTGACATTTAGCGAGGATCCATATCATTCATGAGCCAAGCAAGATCCAAAGTCATATCGACCGATCAGTCTCCTGCCTTTCTTTTCGAAAGTATGTGAGAGGCTTATTGTTGAACGACGTGTTAGAATTATGGATAATATTGTCATTCTCCTGACCACCAGCTTGGGTTCAGGAGAGGGCATTGTGAAATCAAACAGGTTCACAGGGTGTTTAACCATGTACTCAAGGCATACGACGAAAAGGACAACTGCTACGGTATTTTTGTCGACGTTAAGCAGCTCTTTGACCGCGTCTGGATAAGAACTAACTAACTCCAAGAACTCCAAAAACTAAAACGAGACTTCCAGCTTCTTTCTTCATCCTAATGCAGTCCTAAATAACGGAACGCTAAAGCGAGGGCAGCACTCTCTTAAGGACCTTGAAGACCTTGCTGCACCGGACAAATTTCGCAGACGGCTTGGTAGTATTCCACACTGCCCCTTGCGAGTACGAGGCTGCTGACGAAGCCCAAGAGTTAATCCACCGCCTTAAGAGCTGGGCCCGAAGTCAGACAGTCAACTTAACTCTGGGACATGGTGATGCACCGGCAGTCTGGATTGACGGAATCCCCCCACCGGCCAGGAAAAAATGCTGAGTACCTTGGACAGGAGACTGCTTTCGCGCTTAAATTGACGGACTTCTAAAGCTCTGTTGGCCAAGGTCAACTGGCGCATTCCCACTTTGGTTGCTCCGACTCGGAGATATGGTATCCAGATTTGGGGCATTGCGTGTCGGACAACCCAAAGACGTATCCAGAATGACAGCTTTATAGACTCAGAATGGCTGTATTGATAAATAATAACCGGTGTTATCTTTGGCCGTTGCCCAATCGGGATTTACCTTTGTTTTTGATTTTCGATTGGCAATGACGCCACTTGAATTTCAACAATTTCTAGGGAATTCCTCAAGGGTTGCGCAGTCGCCTTTCGATAGGCTTCTGAGAAATGCCTAAAAAAAAAATTAAGTTGGTTAATATAAATAAATGTTTATATATTTTGATATGGTTTCCTGTCGCTTTCCCCATACTTTAAAGAAGATATCGATTTTGCGCCAATTTCAGACACTAATTAGAAATCTACTTAGCTACTGTCTGTCAAGTTGTCAGGTGCTGTTTGTTGTTGTCTATGATTCTCAGGTCATTTATCAGCCAGTCAGTCACCAAAAATACACAAACATACATATACAAATGTACAGACATAATGATGTATTGGCGTCATAATTAGATCGGTGCGGAGTGGAACGCAATATCACCAAATTAGTCAATTTAATTGACTGTTGTGGGCTGGGCCGGGAAACAGTCTTATCAGCATTGTTATGGTAAATACATGTTAAAAAGGGTCATTCAATATTATCATGAAGTTTGTCTTCCTCATTGATTTTCACCAAATTCGTTTTTCGTGTGTTGCGGTAGGTCATCAGGGAGTTAAGGTTATAATAAATAATGTTGAGACTAGTTTCTGGAAAATTTCAATGAATATAGAACGAAAAAGTGTAAGCCGAAGTTTGTTATATTATGTATTTTATTATTATACTATACAGTCAAACTTCCATATAAGGAATTTCAAGGAAAATAGGAAAAACTTCGTTGTTCGGAAGTTAGGTTTTCAATAAATAAGTTTTTTTTCTTGTCCCCTTCAGATTCGCTTTATGAAAATTAAACTGTGTTACATGATCATCTTTAAGTTTACCGTTTTTTATATGGTTCTATTTTTATTTTTATTTATGAGATCATTTGAAAGAGCATTCAGCAAACGTAGAAAGTCTAAAATAAATCATACGCAGTGTTGTTGGATTAAACATTGTCAGTTGGCAAATTGTCAATTGACGTGATAAGAGCCGTGGTAGTTGCAGCAAAAAAAAATACAAGCGTAACCAAGCGGTGGAGCATAACAAAAATCAACCAAATCAAAGGTTTTCATTTAGTTGGCGCAACTATAAATAAAAAAGAGTTCAACATGATAGAGCTCATTCAGCGATAAACATTCGCAGCAGTTGGAATAAACAATCAATTAAAAAAAAATTGTTCTTCTTGGTATTTTTTTTTTCATCAAATCAATCAAAAATAATATGGGCAAATTGAGTTTGTGTCTGTTGGTTGCCATTTTTGGTTGCCTGATTGCCGATAGTTTGGGGGGCGTGGCCCGCTCTAACACCAACAATGTTCATCGCGATATTGTTGTGGTAAAGAATGTTCGTGATTTTGTTGCTCAGCATCCGGGCCTGAAGTTGCAACGTTTGGAGAAGCAGCCGCCAGCTGCAGGTCGTGTGGGCGCACAATCGGTGCGATATACGCTCGGGGCTCGTCTCTCGGGTAAGTGATGAGTCGATAGTTCCTAAAACTATGCAACAACTTTAGCTTGAACTAATGTGCTGCTGGGCTGTCTACTTTCAGGCGACAGATTGGTGGCTCAGGGCGCCGATGTTTACAGCTATGAGGCACGCAAGGATGTTAGCTTGCAGCTAACGTATCCCGAATCTGGTACCGGTTCCATTGTCACATTTGTCGAGTTGATCTGCACACAGGACAGCACTGAGGGCAATGCCTATGTTGTTGCCGGCGGCATTGGCCAGCGTTACATTTCCATTGTGCTGGAGGCGAAGCAGACCCTTAACTTTGCCTACCAGGCACAGTACTTTGGCTCCGATTAATAATCAAAGGACACTCAGTCTCACCAGCCAGCCAGTCGTACACTTTTTTCTCTCTTGCATTTATCGTTTAAGAAATAATTGTACACACAAACAAATTCCAACCAAAAGCCCAAATGGTATAAAATACACTATCTATAAATTGTATGCGCAGTCAACGAAGCGTTTTTGTCTTTGTGTGTGTGTCTAGAAATTAAGTTGGCACTCGTAAATCTGGTGCAATAGACACATCGATTGGCAGATACATAAATTGAAAGGGCTCAAGCGTTTCGCACTCGAAAAAGTTCGACGCCCTCGTAAATAACCGTTAAGCTTTTCGCACAATGACGCCGATCGCTTGGCGCCCAATCTGACGCAGTCGGGATATTCCGAATTCGATTCGTTCAATCGTCTTCACATTATCAATGCGAAAAACAATGGAACTTTTTCGAAAAAAAAAAAACAAAACGAGCGCGACTCTCACACGTTCTCTCTCTCACTCTCTTTTTTGTTGAAAGTTTATGGTGCCAAGATCAAGGAAATAGTTTATTGAAAAAATGTTTTCATGGTTTGACTATTCCGTTTTATTTTCTTGATTTTTATTTGACTCTTTATCTTTTGGGGGATTTTAATATGCTTGTACAGTGTTTAACTGACACACTTATAAATGTTATCGATAAGTTATTTAATGTTCCAGACAAAAGTGACAGCCTCGGTTAGCAACTCTTATGATTTATATAATTATTATATTTTGTTTATTTTCTAGAAAGATTCAAGTGGATTTGATATTTGCTAACCCTAGGATTTATGTTCCTCGGTTTAGAAAAAACATTTGAAAACAATATGACAAGTTGTCAAACCTGAAATACTTTATTTGTTCGCAAGAAGCAAACGATAACCACCCAATTAGAAGTAATCAAAATCTGTACTTTACTGTAGTGAAATTCTTATCATAATATTTTTTTCATCGTTTCAAATGAGTTTTGATTGATTTGCCGTGTTGATTGACTTGATTGACGTACGCTTTTGATGCTGATCCATGATAGCGTATTTTATTTAGGCTTATTTGATGCTTTCATCGTTACATTTTTACGTATATGACACAAAACTTTAAAACAATTTAGCTGAATTTCAATTTGCGCGTCACGCCTTTTAGATTATTTGGGTTTTTTGTGCGCAATTATGTATATCAAGGCTAAGATTGCAAAACAAAACCCAAATAACACGCGGCAAGAATTAATTTCAACCAAATCACAGCCTTTAATACAAGTACTTGTGTATGTTTATAATAATAATAATAATAATAATAATAATAAATATCACGAGCCAACGATAACAATTTTTACTGGGTTGCAATCACAGCTGAATTCTCTAAAATAGAAATTTTTTGCGGATATTGCTAGAACTTTCAAGTCTTTGATTTAATTACCATAGTTTTTTGTAAATGGAAGAAACACTTTACACTTAATTTTTGTTTAAATGTTGTTATTGTTGACTCATTTGAACAGAAAGATTATTATTAAATTTTGTTGTGAAATGTTTCTAAGGGAATTATTAAATGAGAAATTGGGGAAAAACACTTGAGTTTTAGTTTTTGATCTTAAAAGATAATCCTATCTAGAAAAAACCATTTTTTGTACTATGCCAAAATTCTAAATTGAGTACCTTAAATAGCATAGATTTTTTTTGGCAGCATGAAATGATCGTTGAAGGATACTTGAAATAATATCTTTCTCGAAAAAAAATAGACAAAAGCTTAAAACAGTTTTTTGCACCTTGGAAATACGATGAGAAATTGATTGAAACGAATAATATTGATTTTTTGATGATACATTTAAATTTTCTTTACCCACAAAATCACTCTTAAAGAGAAAGAGAGAGAGAGAGCGTAAGATAATGAGGTTTAAGTGCTGTTTGCGTTAATTTATGGCAGGCAGTGTTCGCTTTGAAAAAATGACAATTTATATGTTAGTTAGTTGCTGTTTATATTTGTATTAAATTTTTCAATTTGGTTTTTGTTTTTTTTCTCTTTTGTTTTGCCATCGATAAGAAAATCAAAACGTCAGAGTTGGGCAAACAATTTAAAGTGGACAACTTGGAGACGGAAGTAAGACTTCGTCTCAAGTGTCACTTAAATTAAATCTAGTACGTATGCATAAACAATTAATTTGCACACAAAACATATATATGTATATATATGAATATGAATAAAAAACAGTTCGATCTTATTACAATGTATCGTTGCTGTATTTGTTATTTGAAATTGGCAACAAGCCGATCGATTGTTAATTTGTGGTCTTTATTAATTGGTTGAATCCCGTTTGGTGTTGGGGCATGTCTATTATTATTAATGCCTATTAATAGACACTGAGCGAATAATACTATTGCCAATGTAAAAACATACAAATCAACAACAGCAAAAACATGGCAACTATGGCCAATATCATAAGGCTTTGCTTGCGGCTTATCGTTCAGTCGTCGTCGTCGTCGTCGTCGAGCTGCCTTATCTAATACCGTCCGCCGATAAGAGAGCGCGTGGTATAAAAGCCATCGTCAGTTCGAGCGAATGCACAAAACAGTCGTCAAATAGATTGCACACGGCGCGGAAGCCACACACACACACACACTTACATACAACAATAAATCGATCTAGCATCTTACCATTTTAATTTGTCTTTGATTGTTGTGCTAAAAGTTTGGTTCGCTTTTTTTTTTTTTGTCTATTGCGCTCACAAATGTTGCAAGAGTGTTTAACGTTATTTGTGCTTAGCGCTTGTGTACTCGCTGCGCCCAAGCCGGAGTTGCAGTCGCCGCAGCTGCATCAACGCGGCAACGATTTGGATTATACGCCAATTCAGACAGTGAACGATGATACGCGTTTTATGACAGCTAATCTGGTCGCTTTGAGTAAAGTGAAGCATGCGAAGGGCAACTTTATATTTAGTTCCGGCGAGCGTATAAGGGGTAAGCAAATATTTACTTTAGCATATTGCTTATGTTGTTGCAATAATTGGATTCTTGGTTTTTTGTTTTTTTTTTTTTCAAAGGTGATAAGCTATTGGTGAACAACTTTGATGTTGATAGTTTTACCACAGCCGTTGACATTGAGGTAAAGATGTGTTATCCATCAACGAATGGCATTAGCATCACACTGACAGCCATTGAGGTGAATGTGGACGCATCGGCCGAAGATGCATGCGCCTTTTTCATGGATGGCGGCATTGGCAAAAACAAAGCATCCATTTTGTTGGCCAGCAACAGGACGCGCACATTCTCGTACGAGGCTTTCTTCTATGGTTACTAGACTAGAGAGCAAATTGAAGCAAATAAAATCAGCATCATCAACTTGGAACTGAACTGTGATCGACATCTCGACATCTCGACATCATCCACGTCATATACCCCATATACCTTCTCCCAGCCGAGACAAGTATTATATAGTGCTTAACATTTTTTTAATGACCGAACCATAAACAAAAAGAAAAAAAAAGAAACAACCAAAAATAGCACACATGAACGTATTTTGTGTGCAATTCATTCAATGTTTTTCACATCAGTTAAATTGTTTAATTTGCTGTTTTTTTTTGTTTTTTAATCAATACTTTGTCTGCATGAAAAATGGCACTGGCTTATCGTACACACTCACACACAAACACATCTATATATTGCCAAATTAACGCCTGGGTTTTTCCAATGCAAGGTGATTTTAATTGAATATGATCAACCGGTCGGTCGATCGGTCGTTCATTGTGATTGGTTTTTTCGTTTGTTTGCTAGAAAAAATACGGTTGTGTATCATCACATGATCAAATGGTAGGCAAGATGACGCAACTTGTGGCACGTGTCGCAACTCGAAGAGTTTAAAACTACTACGAAGTTGATAAACGTGCGGGTAAATACCCCAAGAAGTACATATACTCAAATCAAATCAATAAATGCATTAACTATGCATGTTCAAGAATGATTCATTTGAGATAAGGTTGTGATGGTCGATGCCAATCAAAATTCTATGGTAAATTGCAGGGACCGCAAATAATAGTTTTTTAATATGCCTGAAAATATTAAAAAACTGCGCTCATACTAAGTTCAGCTTAGTTTACGATGATATACATATATAGTAATGTGATTTTTGGATAGAGCATATTAATATATTTTGAACGCTGTTTCTAGATTGAAATAAGACTTGAAAAGGAATTAAATTTAATGAAAGTATGTGTAAATGTATATATTTTGTAAATAAATTATTTAAAATAAATTTGAAATTAGTTTTAAAGTTCGGCATACAGACTCAAATTTATTTTAGTTTTAGTAAAATCGATGGACAAAGCGAATCCAAGTTAAGGTAAGACACAAAATTTTGTTTATGAAATTAGTATAATCGGTATATAATACTATAATCGATAATCATTGATTATAATCGATTACATCGAAGATGCTGATGCGCTTGTGGATTTTTTAGAAATTTATGGCATTGAGCTTCTCTGCTGTCCTGATCAGTTTCCCTGGAAGGAAATCCTAAGCGACATGTCGTTGCCTTTTATCAGCGAAAAGATGGTAAGTTATGAAAACTTCGTGCTGAACAGGACGTTGTCAAATATGACGATTGCACCCAAGATGCAGAATGATTGACAAGTGGTAGGGCTAGACTTACCCGGATCCCATTTGTGTGTGGGAGCCACAACGGATAAGTGCATTGTGAATGAAAATCGTTTCAACACTGGCAAGGCGAAATAATATATTTTTTAGAAATTGCATATTCTATTAAATTTGATTTTAATTAACTTGACTTGATTGTCCGGCGTTTGTGAGCACTGTTTTGTTTGACTTCTCAACACTTTGAAAACTTACTCAATTTTATTGACAGTTTGGCTAGGCTTTGTCAAATATTTTTCAGTTCATTTGTAGTCTGTGTGCTGTGCTTGTGCTTTCTGCGCTAAATAATAAAATTGTGATAATTATGAGTTTTTACAGTTTCGACGAGTTCTTTTACAGCTGGGATATGATGTACCGTAACGAACAGGGTGCGATCACTAAAAAGGCGGATGTCCTAGTGGTTCTTACCCACTATGTGCTCACAAAACATTGCTCCTTGCAATGCGTTGACAAAAGAGCTAGGAGTGCCACGATGTTGGATGAGGACGAGCCCGATCTAATGCCATCTGAGTGGAACAGTGAAAGTGATCGGTACTTGCTGAAATACACCTACGGAAACGAGCTGTATGTGCTGACGGGCGAATTAGCCGATGATTTATTGACTCTCAGTTTACTCAACGACGGAAGCAAGAAATTATCCAATATTAGTCTATCTCCCGAAACTCTTGTATCTGTTATCAATGGTAAAATTAAACAGATAATGCCAACGGCTATAGATGTTGCGGAACGTATTCGATTTGAACTTTGCGAGCCAGTCCTTGTGGACTTCGGCCGTACGTCTTCAATGAGTTTAGGTAGGCCGGTACGTCCCGTTGGATCGGATCCGGATGGATTTCAGCCGAATCCTTATCACTATCCACCCACTGACCCAAACGCATCGGATCCCAACAAACGTGATTGTGGCACTCAATTTCCCTCCCAACTGTATATAAGTCACATTCCAAAGATATTTGAAGCTCATAATCAAAAACAATGACCGCTTACTTTCAGATATCTGTGAGTGTCCATCTAGGACCAAAGAATCGGATACAAAACTAACACTTAAAATGCATTTCCGGTTTAAAATTTCAAATCATTATGTCTACATCAAAATTACTTAAGCTTACAATGCAAGTGGAAACCTTAACTCAACGCAAACTTTTTTCATCTACAGATTGATCAGTCTTAGGTAAGTACAAGTTCGGTAATATCAATAGTAGTTTCTGAGAACGTGTAGTATATTTTCCCACTGATTGTTTGTTTTTGGGGGAAGTTTGAGATTTGCATCGAATTGATGGGAAACTTCTATTCACATAAAACGAAATTTATGAATCGAATGATTCGTATTCCCTTGCTTATTCAAAACATGCATTATTATTCATACTAATGATATACATAGGACGTATGCAAAATATGTACGTTCATTGAAACTCCCATGCCCTGAATCATGTTTTATTTGATAATAAGGAAAACGAAAATTATCTTATTGCCAATTGGATAAACCTAATAACCTAATCATCCATAATGCACCCACAACTTGAATCATTGTTTTGTTCATAATAATTAATAAGTTATATTTTTTTTGTTGCAAAAATTCTAGCTTAATCTAACTTGGATAGAGCTGAGGCACTTCCTCAGGCTGCGCTGCTACTGCTGCTGCTGCTGTTGCTGTTGACGTCGTGTTGCTGCTGCTGTCTCTATCTCTGCTGGCGTTTGCAGCGCTGTTCGCTTGCCTGGGCTGGCCAGGCCAGTTTGAAAGAGACAGAGAGTTAAGTTGATTTAAGCTTTAGTTGAGCGCAAGCAACGCTTCTGTCCAGTTCGATTGTCGGACCGACAATGACACAACGAGTCTTTGGTGTGATATCAGCGCTGCTTGGTTTCTATATAAGCAACACTCGCGCCTACTACAGCCTGGAAGGTATATTCTCTCGCTCTCGCTCTCGCTCGCACTCACGCTGACTATTATAAAAACGTTATGATTTTGGCCTTATTTTTGCAGTGGGTGACCCCTGTCCAACGCAAGATTATCGCAGCAGTTGCCAGCCAGCTGAGCAATGTACAACAATTCGTCAGTTTATTGACAGCGGCACACTTTCCGCGGAATCTGTGATGAATTGTGGCTATTCCATAACGGGTGAGAAAGTGTGTTGTCCCCACTCTGAGCAGGGCGGCACAGGGCTACGTTTTGCATCCAAAGGCAGCAGCAGCAGCAACAGCAACATAAAACGAACAACAGCATCAACAACCGCAACAACAACAACAACAACAGAGAGTCCACAATGGCTGAGCATATTCAAGACAAGCCGAGAGTATGTGCAACGTCCGATTGCAACAAGTGTGCCATTTAGTCGCGAGAGCATTGTGTTTCCGGACACAAATAAAAGAAATGGCGCCGCATGCCAAACACCGCTGTACGAGGGCAAATGTTTTGGCATCTCGCAGTGCCCAAGTCTGGAGCCATTGCTCCAGCAGCAACGATTGCGCGACGATGATGTGCAAACGTGCCGTCATGGCACCGTTGAGGAGATCATTTGCTGTCCCATCAATTTGCCGTTGACGCCGCGTGGCCAGGTCGGTTCCGGTACCCGTGTCGCTTTCCAGCCCAGCCGTTCGCCAACAACAATATCCCGACCCGATGCCGATGCCGATACCGATGTCGAATCGAATTTAGCCAAGGATCAGGGCGATGAGGATGCAGTGCAGCGTGCAACGCTACTCTTGCCACACTATACACATCTGGCGGCGCTAGCATATCCGAATGCTGCCTTCGATGGACACGTGCATCGTTGCACGGCCTTGGCGCTAACATCACAGCTGCTACTCACCGTTGCCGGCTGTGGACGGCCAAGTCATGCTGTTTTCGGTGTTGCCGATATGCGTGATGTTGATGGCGATGACGATTATCTAGTTCATATTTCAGTAAGTGCTTTCACTCTCTAAACGCTCTCTTTGTGTTAAACTCAATATTTGCTAACTCGCTCTGTAGCATGTTTCTGTGCTGCGTCAGGATTTGGAACTGTTACGCTTGGATCAACAATTGGATTTGGGCCCAAAACTCACACTCGCTCCCATGTGTACACATTTTGAGCTAACACGCCTGCAGACAAGTGGACAACTATTGGCCAGTGCTTGGGCTAAAGGCAATGGTAAGCTTTTATTACTCCTATCTGTCTGTTATTTTATCTCTCAATGTACTCTCTCTGGTTTATTTTGCAGCCAGCGATTGTCCCTTCTATGAGATGCCCATGCGTCTGCTGCCGTTTGGTGCCTGCCGTGATATTGATAATGTTGCTGGTGTACAAAATTTGCCGGCATCGCATCTTTGTGTGGGTCCCATACACTTGGATACGCTTGGCGCCAACAATTCGAGCACATGTGCTCCGTGTCCGGCGGTTGTGGGCAGCGTTCTACATTTGCGGCGTCCCACTGGCTCGCGTTGTGTGCTGGCCGTTGCCACGCCCACCGGCGACAATTGCGATGCACAGGCGATGTACTTTACAAGTGTGCTGGATGTACAGATCATCGATTTTCCGGAGCAACAGCAGCAGCACCAACATTAACATTATAAAAAGACAAAATATGCAGCAGCCGATTATTATTATTATTATTACATTATGTTTTTTTTTTTGTGTATTTGTTTCCACTGCGTTGTAGCAATAATATATAAATGTTTATGTATATATATACTAATAGTTTGTAGATGTGGCTGCTTTCCAAATGTGATTAATTAAATAAGTATTGAATAAGTATACTAGATGTATGTTTTTTTTTTATTAAAAAAAAAAGAAAAAGTCGCTGAGTAAACTCAAGCATATTGAGATTTATATGAACAAGAAACTATAAACGGGTTTTTTTTGCATTCTGTTCAATGTGTAAATATCCAAACACAGCCCCTAAATGTTATTACAAACACTGCGAAAAGGTATTACATACATATATGAACACTTTTCTAACAGTGTAAGAAGAAAAAAATACTTGCAGTACTTTGAAAAAACGCATTATTCAAAAATTATATTTACCAAGCAGTGAATAAACTATGTTTCGTGATGATTTGTTCATGGGTATTTTGATAAGTGTATACAAAAATTGGTATGTCTATAAATTATAGTGGTAAGCATAAAACAAAATTATATTATAATATAATATATGAAATTGACTTTGGACAAACCCACTAAACGGTTTGCGGTTCAATTCAATTCAGTAGCGCTCTTCGACACTCTTCCGACTTTGACTGGTATTGTGTATTTCCCTTGAATCAGAGTGATGTTTTGTTTTGTTTTTATTCAACTCTTTGTGCTGTTTACTTATTGAGTTGTGAACTTGTGTGACTCGTGTCAATACTTGTATGTATATTGAACAAGCTGTAAAGTTGTGCTCACTTGCGTATTTTGATACTGTGAAATGCTAAAAAGAAAAAATGTTCAAAACCGGTTCATCACTGAGCGCAATCAACAACAACACAAAACAAACAAATAAGTATAATAACGTATGTAGTAGCTGCTTGGCCACGGCCGCAGCTCTGACTCTGGCTGGAGCTCTGGTTCTGGCTTGGGCACCGTTTTGGGTTCTAATCGCAGCTTCAGTTGGCAAAGCGACGCGTTGCTGAGAGGTAGATCCCAGCCTCCAGTTATTTAATTTGAGAGAGCCGATAAGCGCCCGAGGCACCGGTTTTTAATCAATATACATCACATGTATATATAAATATATATATTCTTTCTTTATTTTTTTTTTTTTTGCTTCATATACAATAATTGAATATTTCTGTGTGTGTGCTTTTGTTTGTTGGTTTTTAATGTGCTACTAAGTATTTTAATACAACTTTTGGAATAAAGGCATAAACATAAACACAGATAATCAAAGGAAATCCGTTCATCTGTTTGTTGTTGACTTTTTTTAGTTGTTTGTGTTATCAAAGCATTAATAAAAAAAATGTTTTAAACTCGCGCTCATCAAAGGTCTGTCTGATAAAACGCAACAACAATAATTATAGTTCTAAAAAATATATAGCTAATTAAAAATATAGAACATTTTGGTTAAATAAAATTGCACAATCTGTGTTACTACTGTATTTTTAACATAAAAACAACATTTACAATGATGTTTGTCGATTATGAATGCAATAGCCTTATAATAAAGTGCATAAAGTCACGACTAACAAGATTAACCACAAGTCCAACAGTTTCTTAAAGCGTGTGCTGTTTGTGACGCCTTAACTAATACTATACAGACAAACCTGGATGGTGTGAACGATTATTTATTATACCCTGAACCCATAAAATGGGTAAAAAGGGTATAATGGTTTTGTGCAAAAGTGTGTAACAGGCAGAAGGAAGCATCTCCGACCCCATGAAGTACTCTACTCTGGTTTCCTATAAACACATGGAATCGATTACAAAAAAAATTTAATTTGTATAATGTTAAAATGGGGGTTGATATAATGGGCAACGATTAAAACTTTTCTGAAAATTTTTTTTTTTGTTTAGCATAGGGCTCACGAAGTAAAATATTTATTGCAACTGTGTTCAGGGTATTTTCTAGTCTGCCTATCTTTTCCCGACTAAAACCTTCTTATTTGTTCTTATTTATTTTTATTATTTGTAAGTGAATTTGATTGGAACCTACAAATTAAATGATTTATTATACCTTGTAGTATTCATACATATGTATACATATATATTAATTTATTTCTTAAATAAAAAAAAACTTGGTTGTGTGCATAATTTCTTCCTGTTCACACCATCTAGGTTTGCCTGTAAATAATTGGTAGCATAAAAATGTAAACAAAACTTATGCAAAATTGAACTCATATTATAATCGAAAATCATCAATTAACAGTTTGCATGACAAGAACCAAAAATGAGGCATACTTTACATTAAAAAAAAGTTTTCAACGTCATAATATTTGATGTGTTAACATTTTTAGGCGCACTTAGCAAAATACCTAAATTGAACACATGCAAACGAAACAGCGTAGCCGACTGAGAGTGGCCGACTGAGAGGTGCCGACTGAGAGTGGGCATATACATAATCATTTGCCTGAAAATTAGTATGCTGGTATTGGTGTAGCGGCAGCGAACGTAGTCTTGCTATTAGTAAGCTAATGAACATAAAACGATGTGTCTGCTGCTTTGTTCTCAGATGCAGAGAAGCAGCCGAATGAGACAGTTGAGCCACTCAGCTCTGCCTTATATTTTATGCCCATAAACAGCAACACAAGAAAATAAAAGAGACAAGTATATGTACGTACAGGTTTATTTACTTGCAGGTGCAGGGTTTCAGGGTTGGCAATTATTTTATGAACTTATAATATAAATGAACACGTTGGAAATTATTATACGTAACGATTATAAATAAAAATAATCACAGAAAATCTATTTCAAGTGCAAATCCTTTCATTTCAGAGAAATGCATGCAAAGTTTGCTATATAGTGGGCCAAATTGAACAGAACATTGCTTACTAGTTCATTTTGGTGAACATATTTTTTTTGCTCACTCACTCATTATGAAAAAACCGTTACAAGCAACAAAACTATTTTAAAATAAATGTTGTGTATAATAAGATAATTCAGGAGTTTCAACGAAGGTTTGAAAGTGACTCCATTAATGATAAAAAGCAGTGAGCTACGGAAATCTGATTGACGAGGAGTAACACCATCGCACATGCACTTTAATGGAGTTTACTCCTTTACAATCGATATGCATATATGTAAGTAGCTCGGTATGAAAAAACTATGAGGAGCAAAATCAACTGAACAAATTTCGTTAAGTTTTTGTGAAATCTAGCGAATGCAGAATAATGGATACTCTAATAAAATATCAGAGCTATTGTGAATATGTGGTTGACGCTGTCAGCGCTGGGAATAAATGGGGTTTTTTTGTAATGTTGGATGTAAATGAAACTTCCCCTTAAGCCAATGGGATTTACGTATGTAAGAGTATTGTTGATATATGGGTCAATGGCAGGTTCATTATTATCAGAAAAGCTGCGCTCTAAATGGCATACAACAAAAGCTAAATATTTATTTTAAGTAACATATAAAAATAAGAAACAAATAAACAAATACTATAAACAATTTGAGTTACCTCAAGAGCCAGCCACTTTAATTGAGACCGCAAACAACAGTTCTAGTTGGCTTTTGTTTTGCCACAATCTTTTAAATAAAAACAACAATTCATTAGTAATTAACCTACTTATTTGATTGTAAAAAATGCTGTTCATCTCTTTATGTGTACACGTTATAAAAACTGAATGTTTTTCTTGGTTGATAACGTTGTTGGTGCAAAATAAATAATTTTATTAATTAAACTTTTATTTTATATATATTTAGCTGTACATTTGGGTAATATTTTGATACCAAAACAAATTTTTTCGCAGTTGGATTACAAAATGATAATTGCTAGAGTATAGGATCAAAAATATTTGAAAGTTGTTTCAAATACTTTGATTCCAATACCATTATAGTAATACTTATCGATATCAATATATGTTATGGTAACTTGCATATGTATTTTAACTCTGGAAGAACTCCCCATTTTTTCAGTTTAACCTATACAAGTAACAAACCATTTTCTTAACCATCGTTAATACAGTAAAAATATTTGAAGCCGGTTCTTATAAATATTTTAATCTTTTCGTGCGTCAAATTTACCAACTAATTGAAGTTGGGTGCGCTGCAATATTATCGCGACACTTATATCTATCGGGAGTGCATCGATCTGTGGTACTTCCACCTACCACCATCAATCAGACTTCTACATATGTAAATTTAAATATTTTTAGAATTATGTTTTTAAGTTAACATAAGATTTGTTTTTTAAGGTAAAATATATACGAAATAAACATAAATTTCTATTTGTAGCACTGATTACGTGAGTATGGTTATCATGGAGTTGTTTCCGGCAACATTGGCTAATAGAATAAGAGAAAGCCTTGGCGCCTGCTGCTTTCTGTTTTTTGTCCTTATGTTGTGCCAAATGCCACATATAGAGGCACTTGAAGGTATGAATTTCCCCGAGTTGTGTCAGGAATTTTCCGCTTAATATACTTTATCTTTTTAGAAGGCGCCAACTGCACGATTAGGGAGGGTTTGCCGGGCGTGTGCCGATCATCGTCCAAATGTGAACCGACTGTTAACAAGTACATTAAAACGGGCCGATTGACCATTAACGATGTGCCCACCTGTGGCCTTGGTCCACGCGAGGAGATTGTCTGCTGTCCAGTAGCCGAGTGTTGTGACGATGACAAGGGGTAAGACCTTATAAACGAATTCGTAGTGTTGTTTGTGTTGGTGTCGTCCCCTACCCCAAGCTGTGTGCCAATTGTTGCTGCATGTGTCCATTTGTAGTAGTCCTCAGTCCGAGCTTAAGCCAAACCTGCCGCTGGTGACCCACGCAGCCCAGACCCTGGCCGGAAGATACTCAACTGCAAACTCAACAGGGTGAAACGGAACAGTAGGGTCAGGCGACCGCTCCGAATTATATATGTCTCACACAGAGTTTTTGTCAAGCAGATTCTTACTCAACTAATTTGTATATTTACAGGCCAGAGACTACAACGAAGAGAACTTTTCAACTGACGCCAACCACACGAGTTGATGTTCCCACACAAGAAAGACCAGCGGTTCGAGGTTTGTTTATAGTAAAAGGGATAACTTAGTCGACTTCTTTATTATTAATTATGAATTGTTGCAGCTTGCCGTGTGATTGAGAACCGCAAGAAGGAGGAGCGATTAACGGTCCATATACTCGATGGTGTTCCGGTCGAGCCCGGCGTGTATCCGCATATGGCGGCAATAGCTTTTAGTAATTTTGGAAGCTTTGATTTCCGCTGCGGCGGTTCGCTGATCTCAAGTCGCCATGTCCTGACGGCTGCCCATTGTTTTATCTCCGATTTGCCCGTTCATGTTCGCCTTGGAACGGTGGATATCGCTGAGCCTTCTCATCATCAGGATATTGCGGTATCGGTGAGTGAATAGAGAATGAGTATGATTGAATTCTATATAAAAAACATAAATAGTATAAGCTAATGTAAAATATATTTATTTTGTTTATTTTTTTAATTAATGCTTTAAGTTTGTTATGCATTTGTTTTGTTTTGAAGCAAAATGTTATGATGCATCCGGATTATGTGAGAAGCAGCAAATACAATGATGTTGCTATTCTTGAACTGGTAAAAGAGGCCGTATTTAACTTTTGGGTTTATCCAGCGTGCTTGTCCCTTGATCTCCTTGATCCGCCATTGGATGCACAAATTTTTGTTGCCGGCTGGGGCACTATGAATACGACAAGTAGGTTTTCCTATCTAAACATCTTTCATTTCTGCATTATTAATCCTGGTTTCTATTTTGTATAACAGCACGACGCACGTCAAAAATATTGTTGCGTGCACCGTTGGCTGTTGTTCCGTTGCCGCAGTGCAACGTATTATATGCCGAGCAACCGATGAGCATTGAACATCTAAAGGATGGCGTTATCGATTCGTTGGTGTGTGCGGGAGATACAATCCATTTCAAGAAGGACGCCTGTAAAGGCGATTCGGGAGGCCCGCTGATCCTGGAGACAGATATTTCAAACAGCAGGTATACCATTTTGGGCATCGTTAGTTCGGGCTTCGGTTGTGCAACCAAGACACCGGGATTATACACACGCGTTGCTTCATTTTTGGATTGGATCGAGAAGATCGTGTGGCCTGAATAATGTTATATAACTGTACTGTACTGATATTTAAGGATCTTCAATGAAAATCAATTAAATTTAAGCAAAACGATTTTAAATAAAACCAAGTGATATTTGTTTATTCGAAAAAATTAAATACTCTTTGAGTTTTCCCCGTTTATGTCGGTCGCCGGTTCTGGTTCCATGACAGCGTCCACCCATGGTATCGCTAGAGCGCCTTGTGCAAGTGTCAGTTGCGTTGTCATTAGTTAAATGGTTCTCAGTTGTAAGTTCGTTCCCAGCACTAAGGATGCAATTCAAGCACTTGCTGTACCGCCGCTCGTTGCGCCGTGCGGTATGCAACGATTTTGGCGCGACTTATTTAAATTGAAAGTTTATAAAAATTATCTGTGCGCTTTATTTGCAGCTTTCTGTTTCAAGGACCGTTATCGATAAGCATCAAAAACAATAAATCGAAATACTTATGGGAAATACCTCTCCGAAAACTATTCTGTCTCGCCTTTTGTATAAAACGGCAACATATCGTGTAACTGAGTTGAATCTTTATCGACTACAGGTGCCAAGACCCATTGACTTATCTGAAACACTAAGTTTTTTTGATTCAACCGCCTAAAAACCATTGGGTATGCAACATTTTACTTAAGCTTGCTTTTTGTTGTAGTTATAATAAGATAAGATTGTACACATGCCTTCGGTGCGCACTCAAGAGTCAAGCAGGTAGACCAACTGAGTGTGCATTTGTAATAGAGCACATGTTGTTAATCCTAAATAGCCAGACCTTACTAAAGTACAGCGATAGGATTAGGATATAAACAGACCAACGCTAAGTCTTGCAATCTCGGCAATAGATTGGTAATATTTAAGGGATGAAAATATGCATGAGTCTGGATATAAGAACCCTGGCTCAGAAAAATACAGATCAGTCTTACAAAGTACAACACCACGAATACTAACTCAACACAACTAATACCGATAAGTGAGGACACGAGTTTTTGAAACTGAAATCCTTAGAATTAAATGAGTAGGCCTGTTTACCTAAAAATCAAACATTAAGGCCACGTAAAGTTTAGATTCATTTTTGAGAAATTTATTTTCAAAAATGCATTAACTACTGACAGCAAGGTTAATCGAGTTAAATCAAATTCAAAATTCAATTTAATGGATGAGTATGCATATACATCTATCTATAAGTTTAAATAAAGCTTGTAAACTCAAGCATATTGAGATATACATGAACAAGAAACTATAAACGTGTTTTTCTTAATGTGTAAATATCCAAACACAGCCCCTATATGTAATTACAAACATTGCGAAAAGGCAATTCTTACATACATGTTTAAAAACTTTTCTAACAGTGTACTTTGAATTAACGGTTTTTGCTTAAGAACTATTAAAAAAATTATATTTACCAAGCAGTGAATTAACCATGTTTTGTGATGCTTTGTTCATGGACATTTTGATAAGTGTATACAAAAAATTGATATGTCTATAAATTATAGTGGTAAGCATAAAATAAAATTATATTAGAATATAATATATGAAATTGACTTTGGACAAACCCACTAAACGGTTTGCGGTTCAATTCAATTCAGTACCGCTTTTCGACACTCTTCCGACTTTGACTGGTATTGTGTATTTCCCTTGAATCAGAGTGATGTTTTGTTTTGTTTTGTTTTTATTCAACTCTTTGTGCTGTTTACTTATTAAGTTGTGAACTTGTGTGACTCGTGTCAATACTTGTATGTATATTGAACAAGCTGTAAAGTTGCGCTCACTTGCGTATTTTGATACTGTGAAATGCTAAAAAGAAAAAATGTTCAAAACCGGTTCATCACTGAGCGCAATCAACAACAACACAAAACAAACAAATAAGTATAATAACGTACATATGTAGCTGCTTGGCCACGGCCGCAGCTCTGACTCTGGCTGGAGCTCTGGTTCTGGCTTGGGCACCGTTTTGGGTTCTAATCGCAGCTTCAGTTGGCAAAGCGACGCGTTGCTGAGAGGTAGATCCCAGCCTCCAGTTATTTAATTTGAGAGAGCCGATAAGCGCCCGAGGCACCGGTTTTTAATCAATATACATCACATGTATATATAAATATATATATTCTTTCTTTATTTTTTTTTTATTTGCTTCATATACAATAATTGAATATTTCTGTGTGTGTGCTTTTGTTTGTTGGTTTTTAATGTGCTACTAAGTATTTTAATACAACTTTTGAAATAAAGGCATAAACATAAACACAGATAATCAAAGGAAATCCGTTCATCTGTTTGTTGTTGACTTTTTTTAGTTGTTTGTGTTATCAAAGCAATAATTAAAAATGTTTTAAACTCGCGCTCGTCAAAGGTCTGTCTGATAAAACGCAACCACAATAATTATAGTACTACAACATTATTGTTAATTAAAAATATAGAACATTTTGGTTAAATTAAATTGCACAATCTGTGTTATTACTGTATATTTTAACATAAAAACATATGTACAATGATGTTTGTCTATTCAAGAATTCGATTATGAATGCAATAGCCTTATAATAAGGTGCATAAAGTCACGACTAACAAGATTAACCACAAGACCAAAAGTTTCTTAAAGTGTGTGCTGTTTGTGGCTTCATAAGTTCTATACAGGCAAACCTGGATTGTGTGGACACGGGGTGATGTGAAAAAAATTCTCGGTGTAAACAACCAAAACCTCTATTTTAGGAACATGATAAGTTTTTTTTTAGGAACCGCAGCAAAAACTTAAAATTTTATCAAAAAATTGTTTTCAAAGCAGTTCAATTCATTTTTTTGTTTTAATTTTTAGAAAACTATACATACGCACATACGCTAAAAATAATATGTGATTCATTTTCATGGAAATAGGTTTTATTTTAATATTTTTTAAGTATTTGAATAAAACCTGCAAACTAAATTATTTATTTTACAACATATGTTGTACTCGCATATTTAAAAATATTAACACAATAAAAAAACCTGGATAGTGTGATAAAAAACTGGATTTTGTGAACAAATTTCAAAATTTGGAATTTCTTCTTGTTCACACTCTTCAGGTTTGTCTGTAGTTATGATTGCTAAAATACAATAGAATATAATAAAATGTTCATAGTATGTATTTTACAATCATTTATTTTACTTTCAAAAAAGCTTATGACTAAGTCTGATCAACCCTGTATTGTGAATTTTGCAACCTTTTTTAAAACAATTGTATCAACATTTTTGTTGTTACTTTCTTATCTCTCTTTCTTTTAAATTCTCAATTAAGAAGCGTCAGAAAAAAAGATAATTGGTTAACTTGCCAAAAATTTAAGAACAAATAAAGCACATTATTAATAGCTTTTAATCAATCAAATACGAGTTCGCGAGTTCGTTAATCGTGTTTCAAAATGATTTAAAAAGATTTAAGCCCAAAACAAATTGCTTGAGAAGTTGTAAAAATTGAAAGAGATCTTCAGTTGATCAAATAAATGAGCAAATAGGTTCGAAATAAACCTATACAAAAATACAATCTATAAATTAAATAATAAGTCAAAGATATACAGCCCTCTTGCCGATTTTACTGATTTTTTTTTTAAAAGAAATGTTTACATCAAATGTTGTCAGCGTTGGGAAGAACCGGGCTTTTTTTTGTAATGTTGAGTGTAAATGAAATTTCCCCTTAAGCCCATGGGATTTACTTATGTAAGAGTATTGTTGATATATGGGTCAATGGCAGGTTCATTATTATCAGCAAAGCTGCGCTCTAAATGGCATACAACAAAAGCTAAATATTTATTTTAAGTAACATATAAAAATAAGAAACAAATAAACAAATACTATAAACAATTTGAGTTACCTCAAGAGCCAGCCACTTTAATTGAGACCGCAAAAAACAGTTCTAGTTGGCTTTTGTTTTGCCACAATCGTTTAAATAAAAACAACAATTCATTAGTAATTAACCTACTTATTTGAATGTAAAAAATGCTGTTCATCTCTTTATGTGTACACGTTGTAAATACTGAATATTTTTCTGGGTTGATAACGTTGTTGGTGCAAAATAAATAATTTTATTAATTAAACTTTTATTTTATATATTTAGCTGTACATTTGGGTAATATTTTGATACCAAAACAAATTTTCTTCGCAGTTGGATTACAAAATTATCATTGTTAGAGTATAGGATCGAAAATATATGAAAGTTGTTTCAAATACTTTGATTCCAATACCATTATAGTAATGCTTATCGATATCAATATATGTTATGGTAACTTGCATATGTATTTTAACTCTGGAAGAACTCCCCATTTTTTCAGTTTAACCTATACAAGTAACAAACCATTTTCTTAACCATCGTTAATACAGTAAAAATATTTGAAGCCGGTTCTTATATATATTTTAATCTTTTCGTGCGTCAAATTTACCAACTAATTGAAGTTGGGTGCGCTGCAATATTATCGCGACACTTATATCTATCGGGAGTGTATCGATCTGTGGTACTTCCACCTACCACCATCAATCAGACTTCTACATATGTGAATTTAAATATTTTTAGAATTATGTTTTTAAGTTAACATAAGATTTGAATAAGTGTTTTTTTAGGTATACGAAATAAACATAAATTTCTATTTGTAGCACTGATTACGTGAGTATGGTTATCATGGAGTTGTTTCCGGCAATATTGGCTAATAGAATAAGGGAAAGCCTTGGCGCCTGCTGCTTTCTGTTTTGTGTCCTTATGTTGTGCCAAATGCCACATTTGGAGGCACTTGAAGGTGTGCATTTTCCCGAATCGTTTCAGGAATTTTTCGCTCAATAAGCTTTATCTTTTTAGAGGGTGACACCTGCACGATTAAGGAGAGTTTGCCGGGCGTATGCCGATCATCATCCGAATGTGAACCGATAATCAACAAGTACATTCAAACAGGCCGGTTGAGGGTTAGAGATGTGCCAAGCTGTGGCTTTGGTCTACGCGAGGAGATTGTCTGCTGTCCAGTAGCCGAGTGTTGTGACGATGACAAGGGGTAAGAACTTATAGAGATTAGTTTAGAAGTAAAAGAATGTGTTATGTTGCTTTTGTTGTTGTCGTCCCTTACCCCAAGCTGTGTGCCAATTGTTGCTGCATGTGTCCATTTGTTAGCTAGTGAAAAGAAACTAGCGTCTAAATTTCTCATCTGATTTACATATGCAGCCCAAGCCAGGTCCAAAGAACTACAACAAGAACAACCCTTAAAACAACAACCACAACTGAAGCTAGTAGAATCAGCATCAGCATGGATAGCGGGAAGAGAGTGGCAAACCCAAATTTGGATGTGGAATCGACACATTTTGATTTGCAGCAGCTGCTTAGCAACAAACAAAAGCCACAATCTCAACAACGTAAACCTCAGTCGGAGCTTAAGCCAAATGTGCCGCTGGTGACCCACGCAGCCTTGCAAAAGCACCCCAGACCCTGGCCGGAAGATACTCAACTGCAAACTCAACAGGGTGAGACGGAACAGTGGGGTCAGGCGTCCGTTCCGAACCAGAGGGAGCCAAAGATAATAAACAGACCGCTAACGTTAATGCAACCAAGACCGGCATTTGAAAGTCGACCAACGACAGTCCCAACAACAAGAAGACCACAACAACAACCTATGGAACTTATCCAGCTGGTCAATGATCGATTGCGCCAGCAGGGCATGGAAATTGTGCCAGCACAGCAGGTGAACCAAATCCAAATGACCAGCGAAAGGCCGATAGCATCGACAACGACAAGCACCATAGCCAATAACGATTTGGATCCCTGGGCACCGTTTCGATTTCGTGAGAGCACACTCGATGAGATCGTAACGAACGAACTGGGCAATGGCGATGCGGCAGCATTTGGGTTTGTTATTTTGGCCAAAACCATAAACATCAATTGGCCTAAGCTTAACCTACATATTTTTCACACACATTTCTTGTCAAGCCGATTCTTACTCAAGTAATTTGTATATTTACAGGCCAGAGACTACAACGGAGAGAACTTTTCCACCAACGCCGACCACACGAGTTGATGTTCCAACACGCGAACGACCAGCAGTTCGAGGTTTGTTCAAAGTTAAAGGGATAGGTTAGGTTAGGTTAGACCGACAGACCCTCCCAAGGGGTTGTCGCACATCGACCGGTAAAGGGTCTTCAATGGGGCCAGTGATTGGTGATGGTTGGGACTGTATCGGTGTGAGGTCCTACGGAGTGTTTGTGCCTCGGGCAAACGCTAGAAGCTCTTTTACACCTGGATCCTTGCATTTCCTGCATTCGTCTTTGTGTGTTATGCCTATCCTTTTTACGTGTACCTTGTCGCAGGAAGTGGCCTGGCAGTAGACCCACTAGCCTTCGGCAGTCATGCTTTTGTAGCTTAAGCATGTATTGCGTGCCCGTGTTTAGATGTAGGAGTGTAGCGTTCGCAGGGAGATTGAATTTAGTGTTTCCCTGCTCGCCAAGACATTCCGAGAGCTTATGTGGTAATCCTGTAAGGCTTGTCCACAAATATGTTGTGTTTGTTCGTAGGACTGTTTCTACTGCTTTCCTTATTGCGACTATCTCCACTTTGAATACGCTGTATTAGTCCGATAGTTTGTATGACAGGCTCATAGGTGGTTCGGCACAGTACACTGCAGATCCGACTAGCTACCCAATTTTTGAGCCGTCTGTATTTATATTTCTGGCCGCCTGCTCTGCTCCTGAGCGCCAGTCATCTTTTCCTAGGAGCGTGGGCTTGAAATTAAAATTTTTTTTTGGGGTCATAAAGTCTGTTTCCAATTCAACTATGCCCGGTGGTAGCACCATTTTCCACTGACGTTTGGGTTGACTTCCCATCCCGTGTTTTTTATATATCTGGGAAGTCTACCCATAGCATTTCAACCTTACTGCCAAGGATCTCGAACCCCTCGCCCTTGCATTGCCGAAGTCTTTGAGTGGCTTGGAGCTCCCCTCCGCCGGGCAGCGATGCCTGTTGCATTGGCTTGCCCCCGCAGCTACGCAGTGCCGAAGCCTTTAAGTGTTGTTAGGGGATTGCTTTGCCCATCTTTCCGCAAGGCCTGTAGCACCAAGTACTCCTAGTTTGTTTCGAGGCACCACGGTGCCCATTGCTCAGCAGGCATCCTCGTGGAGGGATCAATTGAGGATTTTTTGGCATGGATGGATATGATGGATAATTTTAATTTTATTTTATGATTAATTATGATTTGTTGCAGCTTGCCGTTTTATTGAGAACCGAAAGAAGGAGGAGCTATTAACGGTCCACATACTCGATGGTATTCCGGTTGACCCCGGCTTGTATCCGCATATGGCGGCAATAGCGTTTAGTAATTTTGGTAACTTTGACTACCGTTGCGGTGGTTCGCTGATCTCAAGTCGCCATGTCCTGACGGCTGCTCATTGTTTTATCTCCGATATGCCCGTTCATGTTCGCCTTGGAACGGTGAATATCGCTGAGCCTTCTCATCATCAGGATATTGGCGTATCGGTGAGTGAATTGAGAATGAGTATGATTAAATTCTATCTAAGTAACAAATATATGCATTTGTTTTGTTTCGAAGCCAAATGTTATGATACATCCGGATTATGTGAGAAGCAGCAAATACAATGATGTTGCTATTCTTGAACTGGTAACTGAGGCCGAATTCAACTTTTGGGTTTATCCAGCTTGTTTGTCCCTTGAGCTCCTTGATCCGCCATTGAATTCACAACTTTTTGTTGCTGGCTGGGGCACGATGAATCAGACAAGTTAGTGTTCCACTCTAAACATCTTTCATTCTTGTTACTGCAATATTAATCCTTGCATTTTTTTTTTATATAACAGCACGACGCACGTCAAAAATATTGTTGCGTGCACCGTTGACTGTTGTTCCGTTGCAGCAGTGCAACGAATTATATGCCGAGCAACCGATGAGCATACGAAATCTTAAGAATGGCGTTATCGATTCGTTGATGTGTGCGGCAGATACCATCCATTTCAAGAAGGACGCCTGCGGGGGCGATTCGGGAGGCCCGCTGATCCTGGAGACAGATATTGTGAACAGCAGGTATACCATATTGGGCATCATTAATTCGGGCTTTGGTTGTGCCACCAAGACCCCGGGATTATACACACGCGTTGCTTCATTTTTGGATTGGATCGAGAAGATCGTGTGGCCTGATAATGTTGTATAACTGTACTGTACTGATATTTAAGGATCCTCAATGAAAACTGGTTTAATTTAAGCAGAACGATATTAAATTCAACCTCATACAATACCTTAGGAACAATAAAACCACCTGATATTTGTTTATTCAAAAAAAGTAAAAAAATAAAGTCTTTGAGTTTTCCTTGTTAATGTCAAATTGAAATTATTATAAACTCATCGAGTTTTTTACTTTTCTTACGTTTTATGACGCTGGTTTCGGTTCCATGACAGCGTCCATCCCTGGTACCGCTAGTGCGCCTTGTTTTATTCACTCGCCCATAATGAAATAACATATGTTATTCCATCATGCACTCGCCGACGTAAACAAAAAATAGCAAGAGTAAATGTCAGTGGCGCTGTCATTAGAAAAAGCTCTCTCTATCTCTAACTCTCCCTCACTGTCACGCGAGACAGCATTGCCAGATGCGAAATAAAAGAATTGCAAGAGCTTTAAGCTTGAAACGTACTCAGCTTTTAAGGCTATTTACTGCCAACATCAGTTGGTTAAACCGTTACAAAATGCCGCTGCCCTTTGCTTGGTCCCGTTCGCCTATCAGGCATCAAACACCCGCTCTCGTCGCCGTCGACGTCGACTTTCTGTTGCTTCTCGCAGCAACGCACACACACATATACACGGACACAGACAAAGACAGACGCACTTCGTAGGGACAACAACTGTTTCAGCTGGTTCTTAAATGCTGCTGCTGGCGCTATGGGCGCCTCAGTTGGTCGCGAGACTGCGTTGCCGTTAGTTCGTTCCCAGCACCAAGGAAGCGAATCAACACACAGAACACAGCCAAAGCAGCGCTTTGGCACTGATATCATTCACCTTCTTTTTTTTTCTAGTGTTTTTTTTATTGTTATTATTGCTGTTCCTTCTGTGCCGCCGCTCGTTGCGCTGTGCGGTATGCAACGGTTTTGGCGCGACTAATTTAAATTTAAATTATTTGTCAAAAGTTATTCAAATTTTACTGTGCTCATCGTGTTCAAATGTAAGTCAACTATTTATTTATATTTGCTGTTGTTGCTATTGTTGTTAACGGCGCACTTTGCTTATCTGCTCCACATATTGAGGCATTAATCATAAGCTAGCTGGGAAATTGATTTCCATTGTACATCTGTTGGGACCATTATCGATAAACTTTGAAAACAATAAATCTATATAACATATGTACATACATATAGGAAATACCTGTCCGGTAACTTTTTTGTCTCGCCGTTTGTACATAAGCGTTAAGTTTCGTGTTTTGATAAGTAACTGGGTTAAAGCCCTACGGACAACAGGTGCCTAGATCCATCGACATATCTAAAATTCTGTGAAACATTTAGTTTTGTTTTATCTTTGATGAAAATTGCCCAAGAACCGTTGGGTAATAAACAATTTTACAAATCGTTCTTTAAAGTGTTTCCTTAAAAATTTTTGTTTGTATTTTAGTTTTGGAAACTAAATGGGTAGGGCTGTTCAGCTTACTCGAGTCGTATTTTGAAATTTTTGGGAATATTACTTTGTTTTTTAAAAAATTCATTGACTACTGACAGCAAGTTTTATCGAATTATATTAAATTCAAAATTCAATTAAATGGCTGTTAGTTTGTCTTTTTGAGTTTTTTGACGGAACCAAAAAAGAACCGTCATCAAAATCAAAAAAAGTTCAATCATATAATTGAATTCAACAAAGTTAAAGTCAATAACAGATTTCTATTTAAAATCACATTGAACTTAATTTGTTTGAGAACTTTAACTTCTGTTATTTTTGCTGTTGCATTAAGACTGTAAATTGTATTGATATATTTGTCACGAATGTCAATATTGTTTGAGAGCATACATATTTAATTATAATATATGTAATTGACAATTCTAAAATTTCGATTGATTAATTGCCAGAAACGCGATAACTTTCACGCTCAACCGGTCAATCATTTCGACATTATGTAGTACATTTAAAAGCAATTTGTTGGCATAACGCTTTGCACCTAACATTAATTGGATGTTGGGGAAGGATTGCAATCGAGTGTATAGCGAACTGTTGCTGCTTGCGAATGTGTTTGTGTCTGTGTTTGTGTGCCTTGAGAGTGTCTGTCTGTTGGCTACGTGGGTGTCTTTCGAATGTTTGCTGCCGGCGGTTCGGTTGGGAAAATGCGGCTATAAATGTGACACTAAGTTAATAAATTTATGGCCAAAACACACCCAGCTGATAACGGTGTGTAATGTGCCGCGGTTTGCTCTGGCTTGCTGTTAATTTTTCTGTTTGTTGTGTGTGTGTGAAATTGACACGACATCGCTGTGGACATCAGCGTGGCAGATGCCAAAAAGTTAAGGATTGTTTGTCGTTGGCATATTAATAATGTTTTTATTGGCCGCTTATTTGCCTTTGCGGCTTAACTGTGTGTAGTCAGTGTGCTCTAAGTTGAGCTGACAAGTACAATCGCCCACAAGTTGTGGCCTCTTTTTAATTAATTAACAACGAATTAAACAAAAAATATTAATAGCAAGAGAAAAAAACAAAACTTAAATCTTCATTTACCAACTTCAATTGCAACTGGCACTTACTTCGAAAATGTTGTAAATGACGGCTTGTCAGCAGTTGACATAAAAATAAAAAACCCTGCAAAAAAAAAAACATCGACAAAAAATGTTGATGCAGGTCGCAGGTGTTGATTATTTTTGGTGTCTCTGTCAGCTTAAACATGTTCCCTTTTTTATTTGCCTTCTTTTCTTTATTTTTATTTTTTTTTTTATTAAAATTAATGACAGCATTGGAGCGCATTGAATATTCATGTATTTTATTAAGACATTTTTGCCTGTTGGCAATCACAAGCCGCTTGTGCGTACTTTGCTGTTGTCCGAAAAAAAATAAAATTCTGATTAATAATCATAATTTATTGCAAATTTTTTTGTTCGCATAAAATACGCAGCTGCGAAATTCCACAAAACAAAAGAACAACATTTAAATAAATCCCATTTCAAGTGCCCAAAGAAAAAGTTGAAATATTTGCATAAAAAGAATAGCATACTTTTTAGCGCAAACACAAAATCACTTTTGGTACATTGTTTTTTATAAAGACCACGCATATTTTCGACATTTTCATTTTCAATGCATAAAACTCTGATTTGTAATAAACTTAACAAATTCTCAAAGTTGTTTTTTAAAGTCAGAACATAGTAGAAATGTTTTTGGGATTATTGGCACTGTCTAATTGAGCGTTCGATTGCCAGAATTGTCTGTAACAAAATTTTTTATATGTATTTTATAATTTTTTAAGCCTTTAATATAGCCAAATACAATCCTTGCAGCATTATTTTAAAGCATTGGATTTAATCTGATACGAAATAAAAAATAAAATGCCCTAAAAATAAAGGGGAACCAATTAAATGAGAATGTTATCGACTAATTGCTGTTTATTAGTTAAGTCTCGTTGGACGTTCGTGTGCAGTGCGGCATGTCCTCTATCACAAATTAATCGTAACATGTGCAAGGATGGAGAAAAATTAAAGTTGCGTTTTGTTACGACAGCATCTCTTTATATATATAGAGATGTTTGTATGTTTGCCAAAGACCAAAGCTGGCTTACTCGCAAATATCTTGTAGATACTTAAATGTTGCTTTGACGAATGCAGCAATAAAAATGCCTACAGCTATGGCTAAGGCATGGCTCAACGTTAGGGGTTATGAAAAGGAAAGGGGGGAGAGGAGCGTAGCGTAACGGTGCGATCAAAAAGGTTTCGCGGCTAAAAACTAAGCGCCTAATGGAGTTAGTTACTTAGTGGATGGCATCCTGGCAGCCTGGATTCTGTTGATGGAGCCTGCAGCTCAAAGATTCACATGCCATTAACTGGGCATGTGTGTGTGTGTGTGTGCGGATGTGGGTGTGTTAGTGCTTGTAATGCACATAAATTTACACAAGTTAATTTTTGTGTAGCGCGTAAATCTTCACACAAATCTCTCATTTCTCGCTGGGTCATAATACTACAAACAAGCAAAACAAAAATGAAGAAAAATCCAACCACTGCATACGAAAACGCTGTAAGGAAACGAAAAGACAAACAACAGAAAACCGAGCTACAAATTACATATATGTAAATGCACTCAAAAAAAAGTATACATACTATAAATAAGCATCAAATATGATTATGCTACCTTAACTTTTCAAGCAAGTTTTTGGTTAAATCATTATGTTTGAAGTTGAGACTGAGTGAAAGTTGACTTTTCGTTGTTTTTCTGAGTGTATGCATATAATACTCTTATATGGCACTTAACTCGCAGCTAAACTTGGGGTTATGCGATGTTAGACATTATTTTTGTGGTACTCTTTTGTTTTTTTTGGGACTGTCACTTTGTTGCTATTTTAAGTAAGTGTGCGTGTGTGTGTCTTTTTGTCTTGGGTTGAATGGTCGTTGACAACTGACAATTTATGGTTTGGCATTAAGGAAATATAATCGATTCGCTGCAGCACGTGTTACACCATTTATTTACATTCTCCTCCACACACACACACAAGCCAGCCCATACCATTCTGCGTCTTCTATTCTGCCTGGTTTCACTTGGGAACAAACATGAACGCGTGCTGCCAAACCTTCCTGCATATGTTTTTTTTCAATTCCACCATTCAATTTTGCTGAGCACGCATCATATAACTCTCTCACACACAGATATGTCTACCTTATGCTTTTTTCTTAATGAAAAAAAAAAAATAAATACCGGCAAATATTTGCATTTATCTCAGCGAAAAATTTAATACACTTTTCAAACAATAGAGTTTTATGTTTGCATTTAAAAACAAAAAAAAGTTTATGAGAGTTTGATATGCTTTTTGAGTGCAAATACGAAATTGATATTTATTATATTCTGTTTATTTATAATATTAAATTGTTCATATTAAATATGAGTTAGCTAAGCTTCTTTCAAGAGTTTTTGTGCTTCACAAAATAATATACAAACTGAATAAAATGTCAAGTATGTGGAAACTTTTTGTTATATTTTTTTTTGCTGTGCGTGTGTTTTGAGTGTTATTATTATTATTTATTTTTCGTACTATAAGTTATTATTGCAGCAAAAAGTGCCAGTTGCAAACCGCAGCAGGCAATTAAAAATTCTTAAACAATTTGTTGTTTGTGCTTTGACAGCTTTGATGTTTTGCATGCTTCAAATATTCTAAGCACATTCTTGATATTTTTTTTTATGTATTTTTGTTTTGACAATATTGGTATAAAGTTGCAACAAACCTTGTTTAAAGTCAATTTTAATTAATTATCATGTATAGTGTTGACATGCATCTAATTAGAAAATAATTAATTAATTACAAAATTCTTCACATTTGGTTTTTTGCTTTTATGTTCATAAATAAAACCACAAATTTCAGTTTGTCAAAGTCAATTTGCAATAAACGAGATGTAAAGTTAATATTTGAACAAAAAATGTGAAAAATGTGTTTTATTAATACTTGAATGAAAACATCACTTAAATCCTAAAAAATACATAATAAAATAAATAATTATTTCTCATATTTAATAGTAAAACCAACTAAAAATGATCTGTTCTTTAATTAAACAACTTAAGATTTATGTGTCAGCTTTGAAAATCGTTTAATCTCATATCCAAGCCATTATGTTAATTTGAGTAAAATTTTGTCAATCGACAGCTGGTTTTGCTTTCATTCGGTTGACCCATTTAATTGGTTAATGTTTTCCCAAGAAAGTGTTGAGTATATATGTATGTTGAATCGGCAGCCTGTCAGCAAATAGAGCTGAAATTAGCGACATTAATTAAATTAGTCGCGTGGCAGCAGCCAGGAACCCACAACTGTCATCTGGCAACTGGCGAGATTTCACGCTGAGTTCTCTCTCTCCTCCTCTCTCTGCTGCCTATTTTAAAGGATTTGGCAAAGGATGGAAAGAGCTGGGCTGTCAATTAGCCTGTTGTAGCCCCGTAGCTTCAATTTCAAGCCCTTAATAATTGCCATTTGCAAATCGTACGCCTTTCGCGGCGGTTCATTTAAATTTAAAATGAACTCATTAAACTTAATGAATAACGTCGCGTTGGCAGCATATGATAAGCTTACTACTCAAGTCAAGTGTTTTCAACAAAACCGAAAGAAACATATGTCTCGCTCAATGAATTCTGAGCACAACCAGAATTCAAACTTTTAATAATAAATATGCGAAATGACTGGAGGGAATGCGCATACCAAAACCATCGCTGTTTATTTAGTAGTAAGTAAGCCTTTCGTTCGACTGGTGGGGCTGCTTTTAATCATTAACAAAGTGTTTTTTGCATTAACGCCTTTGGGGGCGACGCCATATTGTTCAGGTGTTAATTTCGACCGCAAGTTTGTGCTCACACAAGACGAAGCCATCGAGCTGCCCGCACGCGCCTGTTTCTCTTTTCAATTGTCGACTTTAACTTTATCAATAGTCTGAGCACGAGTGTATTAGTGTGTGTGTGTGTGTTTTGGGTGCTTGGGGAATTTGGGGCACAATGAAAGAGTTGATGTCCAATGGCTGCCCTGCGGCTGTCCCCGCACAATTTTTCATTTTTCTTTGTCAATAAAACATCGAAACACTTTAAAATCGAAATTCAATAAAATTAACTTTTGACAGAAGAATTGAAAAATCGTTGTCTTTAAGTTGACAATATCAATCAGAAAATGGCTTAAGATGCGTTTGATTAATTAAAAGTAGCAGAGAAAATGTTAATTTCTAAAGGTAGCTGCTCAACAATGGGAAACTCTACGTTTTCTAATTTCCTTATTCTGTTTTGTTGCAGCTCTTTTGCTTTCCTAAGAAAACTCGTTCTCGTTTTTTTCTTCAATCACTCAGCGTTTCTTAGTGATTTTCGCTTATTTCCTGTGACTTTTTGTTTAGTTAGTGCACGTTTCTTCTTTTTTTTGTTTATCATTCTTTATTTTCTATGTGTATTTCACTGCGTTTGCGCTTTTTCTTGTATCTTTATCGATCTTTATTCGCCAATTTTCATTAAATTTCTTCGTCATTCTCGAAGCTTTGCTTAAACATTTTGCAGCTTGTTCTATGTTTTTTTTTTTGTTGTGTGTATTTCAACTTTTACTTAATGGAATTATGGCAGCTGGTTAACCCTTTCATCTGTCTGCAGGCAAATATTTTGTTGTTGTTGGTTGCTTAACATTTATGAATTTATTGCCATTATAATTAAGCAAGTGAAAGGACTAAGGCAAGTGTTAAGTGTCACAAAAACACAGCTTCCAAAAATTGTTGAGCACATGTTTTTGTTTGGAATTGTTTTCGGTGTTTGCAAGTTCTCTATCTCAACCACTCATTTTTTTGTCATGTGTCATTGCCAATGATGGGTTCCCTTTTGTACATTACGCATACGTACCGCAGGCTGTTTGTCACACGTTGCCCTTCGCTAATTTGCTATCTTCGCGCTTTGAAATGTGTAGCACTTAATTTTATTTTGTGTGAAGTATTCTGCCCTTGCCTGGCAATTAATTCATCGCAAATATTATGTCGCATCTTGTTTTCTAATCTGACTAATTGTCGACTCTCACTCGCACACAAATAAAAACACGGCACACATAATCCTCCAACGCACAGCAACAGCAGTTGCACATAAAAATTTAAATGAAATTGCAGACCCCTCTCTCTTTCTTTCTCTCTTAGCCGTGCAAGTGATGAATAGCGCAGGTGAGTTGGTGTGGTGTTTTTTGTTATTGTTGCCTGACCCCGAAAAAGAAAAGAAAATGCAAATGTGCTCGACATTCATCGTTGTACGCCCCAAAAATACAAAAGCGTCAACACACACCAGCAATTCACAGCCAAGTAAACAAACAAACAGAAATTACACTAACACACACAAACGTCTGAGCTGCTCATCTTCCCGGGCAGGCCTTCTACTACCCTTCTCATGCCCCACAAAGTTCAAGGATATCGAAGCGTCAGCGCATTCAAAACAAGTTGCGAACTGTGAGCTCAAAAAAAAAAAAAACAGCAAAAAAAAAGTAACCAAGTCAAGGTAACTTTAGCGCCCAGGTCAAGAGCCGAGAGCACAGTTATTGAAGACCCAAACATTGAATCCCCTTTTGTCACTACCCTTTCACTACTACCGGGCATATAACATTTTAAATGCCACCGGAACGCACAAGTCGAAACAGTATCAAATACCCTTTGGCTTGACGCTCTCAACTGGAATGTCAAAGTGGATTTTGGGCAAAAATAAAAAACAACTTGATTTTGATTGGCATTCGTATTGTTTGTTTTTTATTTATTAAGCTGGGCTCGAATTGAAATTTTAATTCGTTTTGTATTAAGTATGAAAATGTTTTCCAAAACGCGTTAATCAAGTACAATGTGTCATAATATAACAATAAATTAGTGAACATATTTATTTGAAATACGTTTCATTTCACAGAATTTCAACTGCCAAACGCCACATAATGACAGCTGCTTAATTGTTATTATCTGATTGTTGTTTTTCCTAATTTTCAGCTGTTACTCGAGTTGTACATTTATTTTGGCAGCATATAATTATTATCATAATTGATTTGATGGTTTGCCCCCAGCTGGCGTTTATCCAATACAAAAAACGACTTTAGATTCAGACAGAAAAAGAGAAAGTCGAAACGCGAATCGAGCATTTGGCAGCTCTAAGGGGCGAGATTAGGATCGGACAAAAAATCAATATTCGTGTCTCCGGAGACGTCCTCCGTTGGCAATTAGTAGATGGTGTTACCCCCTTAAACATTTCAAAAGCCGACAAAAAACAGCAACAACTTATCAGCTCTTTTCAAGATCTGATTACTGATTAAAAGGACAATTGACCAAAATCAATGATGTTTTCGCTAGCATTTCGCCTTAATATTCTTTTTTTTACAGAATTATCCTGATCAACCTCGAACCTCAACGATTTTCTGTATATAATTCACGACGCTTTGAATTTTTGTTGTTGCTATTGACAATTGGTTTGGGGGGCTTAGGAAGGACTGTTTAAGTGTGTGTGTGTGTAAGGTTTGCTGATTTCTTGAAAATTGCAGTCGCGCCAACGAGTCAACGACCGACGACGGGCAACTGAGCAACTGAACAAGGCGAACAAGCATTGAAATAAAGCAAACGAGCCACTGCACCAAGTGGGCGTGCCACTGGGCGTTGCAGAATTTTGTTGCCCGTTGCCCGTTGCCCGCATCGACAACATTGTAGTAGACACCAGCCAAAGCCATAGACATAGACATAGCAGCCATAGTCATAGACACAGGCATAGACATCGACATAGACATGGCCATAGACGCAGACACAGACAAAGACATCGACATCGACATAGACATAGATATATATATAAAAGTATATATATATATAGATAGATAAAGAGACAAACACTAGCTTCTTTAGCCCCCAAACGCCAATGCTCTTTGACTGCACACTCGAGCTAAAACTTGTCAATTTTCTAGAGGCTTCAAACACAACCACACACTATTTATTCACTGCACACAATTCCAACAACACAGAAAACCAGCCAACCCACCCATCCACCCATCCACCTGCTCACCCATTACCCACAGAAGGGCCGCAGGCAAACGTCGTCGCCTTTTGCGCTTTTTTAGTTGTCTTGTTACTCAATAAAAAAAGGCAGCAGAGCAAAAGCAAAGTAGCAAAATCAAATGAAATGAGCACAAACAAACAGAACGAACCATTTGATGCTCTACAAGCGTTTGAAATATTTAAAGTAACTAAAAGTAACAGTAAAAATTGTTACAAATTAAAAACCAACAGTTTTTCATTATCTTTTGTGAATTCTTAATTCATTTGCTTTCAGCTATAAGTAATTTATTTTAAAAAACTTGTTTATCATCGTTCTGCTTTGAATTATGTTTGCTGTAAATTATTAAATAGTTTTTCATTTTAGTAATCTTACCTTTTTCGAGTTAACGCAACAGACAGAATAAATTAAACGTGGTTGCTGATGTACTAAGTCATCGAAATAAAGACAATTTTTGTTGTCAATTAGAATATGCAAATGACAACTGAATAAAACATATCTATCTATACAAACCTTCAGCTAGTCTAGAAATATTTAAAAGATAAATAATAAAAAGAACTGTAAAGAACTAAAGTCAAGTTTGTGTCTGATTGTGTTGACTTTAAGTGAGTGTATATGTATATAGTAAAAATCAATGCTTTAACAACTGCGAATGTTGCAGAGCAGCTGATCTGCCAACGGCCAGCAAAATCAATTTCCGCTCAGTGTTTGGCGCTAAGCACTAGAACACCAAACGAAGAATAAAAATCAGCTGAAGACGAACAGGATGAGAGACATTGGAAATGGGAAAGGCAAACGCGAATGCCAATTCGAGTGGAAATTGGAAACGGTATGGGTACGGGGACGTTTAGTATGAGTGGAAATGAGAGCACAAGCGTAATTACTTTAAGTGCTATAACAGAGTGGAACAACTCTACTCTACAGCTACATCTACATATACATATACAGCTATACATAGCTTGTCGTCTGTCTACTTATGCAGAAAAGTATGCAATTATACGCACGCTCGATGGCAATGGGTGAAGCAGGCTAGGCCAAGAGAGGTAGAAGGGACCGTGCAGGGTTTGGTTTGGGTTCAACTAAGAGGCAAACTGTTGCGCTGACACCGATGACAATTGTCATGACTGTCATGGCTCCGTTTCGTTTGCTTAGTGTGTAAATTGGCTTGATTGGCACTATTAAAATAATTAGCTCGGGTTCAGTTCACTTTCTGACATCCACTTCCTCGTCCTGTCCTTCCGCCCTTTGACTTGCCCCAAAAGAACGATGCACACACACACACACACATACACCTTATTTACTGTTGACACACATTCAAATGATATAATTGCGCAATTAGTGGTTAAGTTTATCTTCGAACGTTGCGTTGTTGCGAACTCAATTGTAAAATTGTACCACAACGACCCCAAAAAGCATTAATTGCATTTCCTTTGGCGCAGATTGGATAACGACTGCGCATTTTATTGGCGATTTTCTATCTTCGAAAAACCATCGCAAGCAAACAACATTGAATAAAAACATATATACTATTTATAACACAAAAACTGTTATATACGGCATAGATAGAAAAACGTTAAATTGCTGGTAAGGAGCAGTGGTGTAATAAGGCAGTGAAAGTGTCTGTACTTAAACTATTATGCAAGCAGCCATAAGTAGCTATCACAGCAAGAGAAATGACTCTTGAAACTTTGAGCACATTTACTTGCCAACCAAAAAGGTTGAATAACAATATTTTACAATGATTTTTAAAGAGATTACGTATTATTTGTGTACTAAATAATTTTATTGGTATTTGTAAACTGAATTTAAAAAGGCCAAAGAAAATAAAATTATTATCTTTTGTTCGTATTTAACATGCTTGATTTAGTTAAAGGCATGCCAGACAGTTCAAGGACCGTTTTAAAATGGCTTTGAAACCTTCACACTTTGCAATTTTCTTGCCAGATAAACATAATCAGTTTATAAAGTGCGCAAATCAAAATTTGAAATGGGATACCAATTTACAAGGTCAAAGGCCATAACAAAATAGTTATAAATGAGCAAGAAAATTAAACACAAACCAATGCTTAAAGTTACATAATAATACAAATGGTTTAACATTTATTCACACATGATTCGAAATATTTGGGAATAGTTTGAGGTCAAAGCAAAAGATGGCCAAAAAAAAACGAACGATTTGCTTATTTATCTATTCGATTAATAAAACATTGTTAGGGTATTAAAGCTGCCAAAATACGTTAAGATTTTAAACTTAAGCTCATGCTATAAATGGTCGTAAATCTCTTCGTTTTAATATTAAATTTTTTGGAATGCTTAAATTTACATAACAAAACACAACCAAAATAACTTTGGTTCTTTCCTCGTTTGAAAAGTAATAAAATGCTCCGAAAACATTAAATTTCGCTAGTGAAAAAAAATATAGTTTTGCTGTACGTCAAATATTCAGTAATAGTATTTTTTTTTATATATTTGTAGAGTTTTGGATATTATTAATTATACATACATATGTAGTTAGCTGTATAAAGCTAAGTACACTGCTTAAACCCAATCGTTTAATGTTCTCTAATATTAAAACAGAAATATTACGTTAAGCATTGCCATTTTCCGGCCAGTTGCCGATGAATTGGCTGGTTGTTTGGCTAACTTTTTCAAGGTAGAGCAAAAGTTGATGTCCGAAAATTTCAAGGGCAGCAAAGCCACGGGCCCTGATAAGTATGCTACGCATAAGTAAACTTATGACTTTGTCTATCTCCCTCGCTGTGCGTGTGTGTCTGTGTCTGTTAGAGTGCGTGTAGCGTAAACAATAAACATAAAATACGAGTTTTCCTGTGTGTGTGTTTGTGTGGCTTATCAATTTCAATGTGCTCTTAGCCCCACCTTCAAGGAGCTGTCACCCGTTTCGTTGCTTTATTTGCCACTTGTCGCGCTCATTTGCCAGCCATATTCATAGTCAATGCAAATGGCAAGCGTTGGAGAGAGAGAGAGAGATGGATGGTAGCAAGGAGCAAGAATGGTGGCATGGCTGCCTTTTGGGTTAGCTTTGAGTGTGGCGGCCATGAAAGGAGCTGATAAAAGTTTCTTGATATGCCTTTTAACTGTGCGCTAATTTATGAACGCGCCAAAAACTTGTCGGCAATTGCTTTAATATGTGATTTTCATTTGACAATTGTCGGCATGTGTCTTTAAAATAGAGAGATGGGCTGACCAAAATTTGGGGTTGACCTACACCAAAATGCCAGTGTCTAATGGGTCGTGATGTGCATAGTACATATATATATATATATGTATAGTATATATATTCATGACAGTTTTTATGGTCAAATAATTTGGTTGCTTTGTTAATTTTACGGCTCAGCTGTTTGTTGGGCACGGCTAAATGTGGAATGAGGGTTGGAACGAGGAGGTTTACGCTTTTGAAAATCATTTGTTTGCTAATTAAATATGTTTTTCACTCATGCACATCAGTGCTGAATTCAGCAACGCTACTTTTGCGTGCTGCTAAACAATTAATTCGCATTTGCCTGTGTTCTGCTGCTGTTGTTGTTGTTGCTGTCACGTCAGTGTCGCGCATTCAAGTTTTATGTAGCATGCTTTGTAGCGCATTAAGGAAAGAAGAAGGGTGTGTGCCTGGCTGTGAACACGCCCATTATATAAATATATATATAAATACATATCCTGTATGCAGTTGATTGAGAGACAGTGCGGCATTGTTATTTTTTGTAGAATGTGGGTGCCCACACAGCGTTTTGTTTTTTATAATTTTGTACATCATCATTTAAAAATTAAAAAAGAAAAAAAAACAAACATAGTCAACTCACGTGGCAGTTGTTCAGTTCAGTAATTAAACAAAGTGAACATGCTAATTGGAAGTTTGTAAATAATTTTTAGTGTGAATTTGAATATGGCTTGAACTCTCGTTTTATTATGTTCATCACAAATTAGTTGGAATATTGTATTAAAATCATAATTTTTGTTTTATGAAATTAAGTTTATAATTTAATTTAAAAGCTCGCTGGCTGCTGCATTGTTTTCTAAATATTTTAATAATTGGATTACTGATAAACACAAACACACACACACACACACATGTGTGTAAATGTTACAATGAGATCCGACCAAGGCCAAACACATCGGAAATGCGACAAAATTTATTCGCTTTAATTAATTTGTGATTTGGCATTCAAAACGCAAAAATAATTCAAAATCATATCGCATTAATATATATCTATTTATTCTAGTCTATTATATTTAATTTATGCATTTAATTATAACTTTTATTGGCATTGATTACAGCTGCAATTTTATTTATTATTATTTTATGAACGGATTTAATGAACGGCTACCTGATCCCTGCCTGAATTATATAGCTCTTTCATCAGACCTAAGGGGGTCCGTAATTTTCTAAGTTTCCAAAAGGAATATAATTATTTCATTGGAAATCTATGTCGAAAAATCCTAGGTGACCTTAAAGCAACTCAATAGACATTTGGCTTGCCTGAATCCTGGTATCCTTGCCCAGCTTGGTCCGCAAAAATTACTCTTGACTTTTTTGTTATTGACTTGCAACGTTTGTTGCTATATTTAAAATGTTTTTTTTTTTTATTGAATAATTTAATTTGCAGCCAGAGCTACGAAACGTGTTTTGAATATAAAGTGAAAAACGTTGAAAACAAACAAATTCATGAATAAACCCATTATAAATTCCAATTGCATGCAGTTATGTATATGGATTTATTTACTTGAAAAAGAACTCATGGGAATTCGATCTCATTAAATAAGTGTATGATACCATGATAGCCTGTCGCAACTTAATTAGTACTTAATTAGCAAAGTTTGATTTCATTTTTTTCTTCGTTTTTTTGTGTTTTTTCTTTAAGGTTGAATGCGTCTTAAATTGGTGTTGAACAATTAAGATGCGATGAGTAAAAACAACTTTTGGTTGAAAGGTGTATATGTGAGTGGGTGTGTGTGTGTGAGTGTGTGTGGGTGTGTGTTGCATGAGTGGGAAATTTCGTTAAGGATTTGACAGTGTCGGGAGCATAAATAATAAAAACGAAAATGAGAAAAGGTTGAGACATATTAAGTTGTTATTTAATGCTTCTTCTTGTTGATATTGTTGTTGTTGTTGACACATGGCATTTATTTTGGCTGGTTGTTGCTGTTGTCGCTGTCGTTGGTGGCACCTTCGTCTAGTGTGCGCTGTTCCGCATCAATGAACGATTCGAGAAATCTGTATTAATTACTTACTTGACTTCTTCTTTGGCTGCTGCTGTTATTTTTGTTTTTTCATCATGTTTGTTACAAAGCAACACACACACACACACACTCTAGTCTAGTCACATTTAGTTTGGCAAATTGTTTTTGGTAGCAAGTCAACATAGCGCCGCACAGTCATCTAATGGCCAGCTAAATGGCACATCGCACATTGCTCTTTATGCCATGGCTAAAGTGACTGTGATTGATGCACTACCGTTACTTTTATAGCGCAGCAAATTCGGCAGTGCTTTTTGGCTTTGCCACACACACACACACACACAGCCACGTGGATTTGAATTCGACTGCTAACACAAAAGTTGATGCATCTGTTTTGTGCTGTTTTTTTCTGATTTGCAACAACTTTTAGCCAGGCTAATTGATGGCTCGTTAACTGCTCGATACACAAAATCGAATCAAACGTTTAGTTCTGTGCGCTGTATTTCAATTAAAATGTTCAAAGCTAGAAAGGATTAAGTTTAACTTAAAGATCGTTCAAGAAACTTGCAACTTTCAACTAAAATACAATCAGATATGTTGCAACTATGCAAGTATGTTTCCAAGAAACTGAACCCACAACAAATTGACAGCAATTGGACAATTCTCTAGGTGTGTTGTGTGTTGATGTGCTCAACAAGTGTGGAAAATCGCACGTTATCCTGGGCTGGGTACATTCCTGCGCCAAATGCAGATGAACAAACTGAACTGAACTGAACTGAAGCGTAACTGGGGCGATAGTTGCAACATGCCTGTGCACTCTACCCTTGGGATTTATCTCTCTTTCTCTCTCTCTCTCTGTGTGTGTGTGGCACTCTCTTTTGTGAGAGCGTAATGCGGCTTGTCAGTGCCGCATAAATCATTGAAAGGCATAATAAAGTCGACAGGCGGGCAGTCAGGCAATCGCTTTGCACAGGCTGGGCTAGACGTGCACGCTGAAAATTATATTCTACTCATATATATATACATATATATATATATATACTGCACAGTGACTTGGAAGGGGCGCACACATACAAAAAGACCGAGCTAGGCCATCTCAATTGGGGCCGTGCATACATGCATATATATGCACAAACACCATATGTGTGCACACATGTGCACCAGTGCACGTGTGCATGTGTGCATGCGCCCAAACGTAGCAGCAAAGATAAGCCTATACGGCCAGTCCCAATGCAGAGGGCAAAAAACTTCTAATGCCTGTTTGGGAGCAGATGGGTTGGGTTGGGTTAGGTTGGGTTGTTCAAATAAAATTAGGCGCACCAACAGTTGCCAGTTGCATGGGTCATCAAACCGAGCGGCCGATGCAAGTTGGGCCCAGTGCAGCACAGGGTGCTACTAGTGAGTAGTCTAGTGAATATTCAACGATATTTGTTTAAAAATTTATATTTTTGCCAAGGCAGATTAATTTTACGGTATTTGATTGATAAAGGGTAAACAAAAAGTGAAATGTAAATTTGTCTTTGTTATGAAAAATTTTGCCAGAGCCCGAAACGAAATTCGTATACAGGGTGTTGCAAAAGTAACATTTTTTAAATCGCTTAACAAATTTCGATTTCAATAACAAAATTCCATTTAATATTATCTCATCTCATCATAAAAGGATTTTGAGTTTATACAATATGTCTTGGTCTATGCAAATTGTGTTTAACTTCAAATTTAAAGTCAATATGATCAGTTGGGTTCTTTTTCGTAAGCTGGAGGCACCCTTTATCCGCCGCCCGACAGCTTCGTTGGCAAACAAATATTTTACGAAAGTGAAGAAAAATTAGGCACAATAAATTGAACGGAAGTTGCTGCTTACAAAAGTACAAAATGAAAATACAGAAAAAACAAAAAGCCCAGCGTAAAGAAAATACACAAAAAACAAAACAAAAAAGAAATAGCTGAAATAGCGGAAGCTTGGAAAATACGATGAGGACATGTCGACGGCCAAAAGCCAGACCAGGCGAAGTACGGCAGACTTCTGGGTTTGTTTGTCTGCGGTTATTGCTGTGGCTATTTTGGCCACATACAACCAACAACAAACATACATACATGCAACATACTATGCACATACATACGTGGCAGTCACTGCGTGTGTCTTTTATAGCTGTTGTTATTGTCTAGCCAACCAGATTGAAATTCTTGAGCTATCGTGGGCTGCAGTAGGCCGGCTTTTTTTGTTGTTTTTTGTTTGTACTCCAGCAATGCCAATTTGTCACAAAGTTTGTTAGTGTTTGTATGAGTGTATGACATGGCAAACTTAACTGTATATCGCTTCGTCAAACTAGTATCAGGCATATGCTATTCCAATGTCTAGATCAGATACTATTGCCAACTCTTAATCATAATCACATCACATCATTTCATATCGAATCATATAGTTTTTGTCATCAGCTTGATAGGGTATTAGAACTGCGGCAACAGCTGCTTTGGACTTGTTTTACATGTGCAAATATATCTGACTGTTCGCTAGTTGTTTAACAAGGACAGTCGTCGGTTAGACGCCCAGAAGTTGCTATCGCGACAAACCTGCAGTCGCGCGGACTTATCTACATTTGCATACTTACTTATGAACACGGACACATTTGTGTGTGGTGGTTATATGTATGTATGTATGTTCATGTATATGAGCAGATGTTATGTACAACATGCATTATATGTCGCATACAGATTTTCAATTTGCACATAATGTGGCATGTCGGTGGTGCAACACCGTTTGAAATGCTTTTGGCAATTTCCGTTTCAAATACGAAACAATGGCTAACCAAAAGTTTTATTGCAAAACCAACAACAACAGCTGCAGGAACAGAATTTGCAGAGCGACGGGCAAACAATGAAACAATTGAATGAATAAAATTCTTTTTCTGGCAATATCAAAACCGACCGCATTGAACATAGCCAGGCGACAAAATTGTCCAACAGACAAGGATTTTCTTGGGGCACAGTTTGACCAAATGCTTAATACCAATTGTTGTTTTCTAATGCTCTTGTCACAAATTTATAAAGCTTTTTGTTAACAAAGCATAGAAATAATACAATGGGTACGAATGTTGTCTATATATTCCAAAAATCATGTAATCTGAGATTATAAATTTTAAGCTTTTTAAGTAAAAAACGAGAGTTTGGAGCAGCGCCAGTTCTGTTACCTTTTAGTTTCAACTGTTTAGATTATTGCCCGTTTGAATCGTTTAAGAAAGAAGAAGATATGAATTTTGATTTTTTTTTCATTTAGCATTGTCTAATTTTATTCACCTTTTCGTTCTGCTTTTTTGGTTTTGAGTAATATTTTTATGTTTTTTTTTTTTTTTGCTGAAACTGCAAAATGCGTTTAGCCTCGATCTTTCGTTGGTTTGGTTGGGTGTGCAAACAAAGGTAGTTATGAGTTAGTGTACGTGTGCGTGTGTGTGCCTTGCATAACTTGACAAAACCAACTATGCACCGTCCGCATGCCCCCTCACCTCTTTCTTTGTACAACAAATGCTATTTTAGCATGCGTAACGCTTAACGAACGTTGTCAGAAGCTAGGTTGGCCAACTTTTGTTGGTCTAAACTACCCTACCCTACCCATCAAAGTCCATAAAAGGATGAGCACCATGAGAAGTTGTACTGTATGTCATTGTTGTTGTTGTTGTTGTTGCTAATGTTGGTATCCAATTGCAGGTGGTAGGAATGTCACCCGCTGAGCATCATCATGTTGGCACGCCCAATGCGGCTGCCGATGAAGACTTTCGTATGGCGGCCAGCACCAGCAGTGAGGAGAAGTGGAAGGATGTGCCCGACAAGTATTTGCTAGTCATAGCACACTTTTTGGCCGGGCAAACGAACGATTCGGCAGACATGGAACGCTTCAATGGACCGATACTTAAGGCCAGCATCAAGTCGGTCTATTGGCTATTTCTCATACAGTATGCGGCATTGGCGCTTATGGGCGTCATCCTTAACATCGCTATCATTGTGTACATCATGTATCATCGCCTCTACAAGGACACAACGCATGCGTTCATCATTAATCTGGCTCTGTGCCATTTTGTGCAATGTGCTCTGGTCTTGCCCATATCCCTGATGGTCATGCTTCTCCAGAACTGGATATTCGGACAGTTTCTATGCTTCTTTCTGCCGATGCTGCAGGTGAGTGCGCCAAACTTTCTTTTTTTCTTGTTTTTTTTTGTTACCTTGTTAGCCAGTTTTTGTACTTATAACTTATGGCAGTGGCTGCTGCTCGTTCGTCCAGCACATTTTAATTAAGCTAACTCATGAGCATTGTTATCATCTATCTTTGTTCTCGCTTCTCGCTCTTTGTTTCCTATCGCACAGTCTCGCCTTGTGGCAAGCTTTTAAGCCAACTGTGGGTGAGGTAAGGGCTGGTAGTATTTGATGTACCGATAAACCCTTATGGCACTTTGACAAGTTAATAAACTTAACACATTCTGCTTTATCGGTTCTTCATTGCCTCTCTGCACACAAAAGAAAATAAATAGAGAACGGATAAAAACCAAGGAGCAGACACTTAAAATATGGGCAACTCCAAAGAAAAAACACCAACAAAGAATTTAAATATTTATTTTTGAAATTTTCAAGTTTCAATAACAATGTGCATTTTATTGCTATAATTGAATCTTATTACGGCACAATTCTCGGGAAAAGCTGCAAACAAAACAACTTGAAATTTAGCAAAGATGGAAATTCTTGTGAATTTGGAAATTAGAACGCCGAAAACATAAATAAAAATGTATAAATAGAATCGTGAAATTTGATTGAAAATAATGTACAGGTACAATAACTTTTGTGTCTAGCCTGCGGAATAATAAGTTTCTTTCGACAACCTTTGAATACCAAATAATAATTGTAAATTATTTTCATTTTCCAAACCTTTTTTTTCATGTTTAAATTTATGGTTTTTATCTCTTGTCGAAACAATTGATTAATAAAGTTTTAAAGTGCAAAGAAGCAAAATGCTTAATTTTGTGTTAAACTTTTCTTTGAAATTTCCAAATGACACATACATGCAACGCTGCTCAACAGAGATGTCTTTAAAAAGTTAACAGCTCGCTTTTATGTGGCACTTAAAAGGCTGGCGCAACTCAACCTAATTGACATTTCAGGCTAATAAAAGAGGGCTGCTGGTAGTCGTATCAAAGGACCGTAACAAAGCCTATCGCAAACGATTTCAGCACCTTGTCATTGTGTCACCTGTGTGACATTCACAATAGCTTCTATCGCTTTGGCACAAGTTTCAGGGCTGCAGGCAGTAAATGTATACAAACACAGAAAACATACTAACATACATACACGTTGTCAGACAGCGACATCAGACAAAACATTGAACAATTTAATATAAATTACTTTTATTCGATTTGTTATGTAACTTTCATTTAACTTTATCAGCTTGCGACACAAATACAACAATCAAGAAAAGTTCCAACAAATTGGGATTAATTCAATGCTTGAGTCGAGAACAGTTAAAGCTGCATTTCTCGAAACTGAGCCAAGCCATTTTGTTTTGTTTCTTTTTTTTGTATTTCCATTTTATGTTTCAGATAAGTAAGTCCATTAAACAGCGCTGACATTGGTGATAAGAAAATAAATATACATATAAAAATAAACGCTTAAAAGTAGAAAACATTTAACATCTAACAAAAATTTTATATGTTCTTAACAAATATTGACATTTCCGAAAAGTACAAACACGTTATTTAACTTTAGGAAGTTTCGTTTTTTTTTTTTTGTACGACTTCTCAGTTTAACAAGCTTATCATTATCTCAGCTTCAGTTTCAAACCATATCATTAAACGTACTTGTTTCCTGTGTGCTTTTGAAGATGTGGCTTAGTATTAAAGCTAAGCCCATTGACAAAAAGAAAGTCGAAACAAAATGCCAGGCAACGGATATGATTCGATTTGATTGCTATCACAATGGGTGACAAATAGCACACGCACCACTCACACACAATACACAAACACATTTGTCATTTGCGCGCGCGTCGACCCAGCGTGCACAACACCCCCATTGAGTTTGATTGATGCTTGGAGCGGCGCCGCATGGTACACCTTTAATATACATATATGTATATCATCACTTTAAGTCCAATATGCAATTGAATGAGGATAACAATTACGACCGCCAGTCGAACAATGCATTTGATATTAACTTTTGTTGTTTGACAAGCTTGCTGAGCTCGCTCAGTTTCTCCAATCAGACGAACAGGTCAAACATAATTGAACTGTATCCCAAACAAGTTTGCTTAAGGCATTCGCTTCGAATTTGTCTCTACTCTGTAATTGAGCATTTTCCTGGTGTCCAACTGTGATTTCAACTAAATTTTAGTTACAACTGCAACACTTTATATACTTAAATGTAAAGACTTATTAGGGAGAATCATCTGCCCTTTGCGAGGTTTTTTTCCAAGTTCTTCTTTTTTTTTTTGGCTTTTGCTTGGTAGAGTTTGGTGTAAGGTCGATTTTTTGCTGCGGCTATCGAAAGCACTTAAAAATTGTCCTTTTGATGTTGCTGTAGTGCTGTGCTGCGGCCTTCAGGTCAAAAGGTTCGTTAATTTTAATTTTCAAGGGGAATGTCATTTGCAGTGTGAGGCAATTAAAAAAAAAACCTTTTCACTTTAAAATACATATCGTTGGCTTTGTTTCCCGAAAAGGCTACCTTAAATCCGCAAAGACTTCAGTTCAATTCGAATTCAAATGGTCAAACTGGGCTACACTGACGATGGTTTTAATGGCTTTTGCCCAGGACAAGACACAAACAAACAAACCTACAGATGTCCTTTCAAGGTATTGTTGTCACAATATCAAATCTGAACGCAAACAAATAAATAAACAAAGCAATTACCTAGCCAAAATTGGATAGCCATAGCAAATCTTAAGAATTTCGCATTTGAATGTTGCCCCCCAAAATACATATGTGAATGCTGAATCTGCCACAATTAGAGGCAAACAAATTTGTTTCAATCAACGCACACACAGACGAAAAATTGTTGCCAAAGCCATAAGACTAAGTTAACAAAGCTCACCGAGCAACTAAAACTTGCTCTAACTATTTCTTTTTTATCTCATATACATATACAATGTTTGTTTATAATATTGTATATGCATTTTTGTTTAAGTTTACTTGTCTGGTGTCTTTGTACTAATTCTTCATTTGGGGGTTTTTTTTTACTTTTTGTTTTTGCAGGATATACCGTTACATGTTGCCATGATATCGCACATTCTGATTGCCTGGGATCGCATGCGTTGGCTAAACGATCCGCTCAAGGGTCGCATACCCGGTTTTGTTTGCTGCTGTGCCACCTGGCTAACTGGCATGGTTATTGCGCTGCCCTATCCCATATATACGATTTACGTGGAACTTGGGGTGAGTATTCAAAGAAGGCAACATGAAATGAGCTCAATGTGTCTGTTTCCTTTATTGAAAGTAACGCGATACCAAATGTATCTTTGAGTGTGCTGGTGTATGTGCCTGTGTGTGTGTGTGTGTATTTAAATGTTTTTCACCTGTCTAGATCAAAGTGAATTCATCAGACCGTTAAAGCATTGAGCTTGAGATGCTTGACAGTTGATATTTGTATAAAGTGACAAAACTCTTTATGTTTTTTTGTGTGAAATTCGTTTTTTTTTTGAGGAATTTAAGTCAAATTAAACGAAATATGGAAACGTTTGCTCAATTTTCAATAATTTAAGTTGTCTTTAGTTAAATACAAAAACCTGATAATTTAGTACAAAACAATTTGCACCCGAATGCGCGAAAATTCGTTTTAAGTGGCAGAGATTTTGTTGGAAATGCAACCTACATACTATTTGGCTAGCGGAACAGTTCAGAGTGGCTCACTCTGTCTCTCATGTGAATCCATAATTTGTTATACAACACGCTGTCGCATCGTTTGCATTCACATTGCCATTCGCATTGTGTGGAAAAAGTCCCAAAGGCCTGATTAGCGACTGGCAAAAGCTGGCAAATGCTGCCAAACTGCAGCCTGACAATTTTTAGTTGCAACTGCACAAGGGGCGGTTGAACGTGGAAGTTGTTGTTGTTGCATGAGTGCATGCCAGCACGTCTGATGATGTGCTACAGCATTTTTTTTTTTATTTTGTTAGTGTCTGTGTGTGTGTGTGTGTGTGTGGGCCAATTTGAAACTCGTTAATATGGCTTGTCAACTGCGCTTGCATTTTGCTGCCAAAATATTTGCAACATGCAGGCTCTTAAAGTGCGCCCACGGCGGCAACAACAACATCAACAACAACAAAAACAACATACTTAAACATAAATATTTATGGCCCATAAAGTCTTGCAACCTTTTGATACACTCAACGTGCTCATCGCTCTATCTTGCTCTGTCTCTTTTTTAAGTGTGAGTGTGCATTTTTGGCATCAAATATTATGGAAATCAGCTATACCACGGGGTATAGCGTATTTTGTGATACCCTGTACAAGAATCAATCAAAAATCTTCAACTAATTGATGAGCCCAATTATGATGCCAAATATTAATCACTTTAAGCATATTATAACGAGCTCTTAAGTACAGAGTACACTCAGCGAAAAATGTAGTGCAAATAATCATTTTATCGTTGTACAAGTAATCATATTCATGCCTAGAAAGTGTTAGAAATACATTTTTAATCAGTTAAATTGCTTAAAGTACAATGAAAGTTTATCAGAAATATGACAGCCGGCCTCGGGATTCGGACCCGGAGGGAGCTTCTACACTATGCGAATGATTTTGGCATTGCTTGGTTGCGGAAGATATTTCATATGCAGTTAGTTTTGAAATATAACGAAGGAAGGTTGGAATGGAAAAACATGAGTTTTCTTCAATTGGATTACGTAACATAAAACTTATGATTATGAAAATTTTAGTTAAATACAGAATGGAATATTTTTAAATACGTTCAAATGAATGTTTTCAGTTAAACCAACATGTTATTAGTTAGTTAAATAAACAACGTCTCACAAGTTCAAAACCGCATACAGAATTGAATATATGTATTTTCAGAGTTGGTTTTCTGGTGTGCTAATGCAAACATAATAGGGTTATTGCCCAGCCGTATATCATTTATTATTTGGTCAGTTGCTACAAGCAATTATATGCCAAATTGTTGGGTTATGGTCACTTATGTGTATACTTTAGTTTTGGGGTCGACGGCAAATGACAATTTGTATTATTAATATGGCAATTGACACACACACACCAATATCAACAAAATGATGACGATAAACAAAAAGTATGTATTAATACCGATGATAATTGTGACGATTTATAGTATTTATAAGTCGATTATCATTAAGCCTGTGCAAGGTAGTCAAACTCAGCCAGTTGTCAACAATTTAATTAACTCAATACATCAATGCGTTTACTTAATTCGATGGCAACGCCAAGGCATCCAGAAATTAATACATAAATACACGTATTCAGCACTCCTTGATCCTCTTTGGTTAAGAGCTTATTAACACATTTGGGTTCGCATCATGTGCAATTTAAATGAATACATTTTGCCAAACACGTTATGGCCAAATCGTTGCTGAAGGGCTATAAATATATACATATGTATATATATATATTCTGCTATCTGAGTTCAACAAATTGCTTTGACGTTGCCAACTTTGATTCGTCACGTGTCAAGCGATTCAATGATGTTTTGGCATTCCTTTGTATGCGTCTGTGATAAACAACGGATAGTCAGTCGGGTATCGCCATTTTAATAGGTATGACGAAAAATAACAAGTTTCAAGTCGATTTAAATAGTTTTGTTATAGAAAGAAAACTTAAATTGTATATTGATTTCGTTCCTTTAACTTGCTCGATTGACTGGTTTATAAATTTTACAAGTTTGGGTTACACTTTGATGTCCTTTTATTTACCGCATCAAAGTTGCATAGAAGCAGTGTGTGTTTGGTAAGTTTTGGATTCAGCTAAGAGTTTCGCAATGCTGCGCATGACCTTCTTTTGTTTATCTCTGTCCAAATACGTCCGAAAGTTTTTTGCCGACGAAAATAAGAAAAGAATAAATTGAAAATGTTTTGTATACTTTTATTGGTCCGGGGCTCCATGAAACGATTTTGCTTGAGAACAGCTCACAAACAGAAACCAGTGAGTGTGCTCTAATCGAATGAACTCGACTAGCAGGCACCCCTTAATACAACACACTAATGGAATACTTGATGCTTTCATTCTTTGTAATATTAATGAGTATAACTTTAGTTTCCCTATTCTCTATCTGATGCATTTTTAATGCAAAACTTTAACCTTTCTTTATTTTTGTACTTTGCTATCGAAAGTAAAGAGTATATATATTGGTTTTGTGCAATGTCCGAATGAACAACAAAACTAGATATTGGTAAATCGATAACAAATCGATAACAATGGGTTGCAAATCGATAAAGCACACTTATTTTCCACATTTTAGCACCTAGCGTTATGAAATTTGGTGGAAAGACAGCTGGTGTAGTAATTTAAAGGTTTGCATCACAAGAAAAAGTTTAAAGGCGACACCCCCCCTTTGCAAAACAAACGATTTACCACATGTTTTGTCACTGCCATCAAAGTATTTTCCAGTCAGTTGGACCTTACCGCAACGTTGTCACGAGTAATGTGTTTGGGTTCCAATTTACATCTTGACAGCAAGCTGTTTGGGAGTTTCGACCTCAGTGTTAGCCTTAACTAACTTAGTTAACTAATTACAAGTTATGAGAGTCGAAAAATGCACAGATAAGAATAAGATTATAAGATTAACAAGTTGGCTTAGCCGAAAGTTTTTGTGTATGCCTTCCGAGCTGCTTGTCTTTATTTTCGACATAAGGCATTTCGAAAGGCTCACCAATACACTCGCATACAATTATGCAGAGAGAGAGTCTTTGCCACACCCATGCCAGCCTGGGTCCCGGACCCGCAACAATGTGGCCACAGTTTATTTATGTTTACCACGTTGCTGTTGCTTGTCTATACATACATATATATACGTATATATATAGTAGCAACAACGTCTTGTTGCAAATATCCGTTTACTCGCGTTGACTTTGGCACGAAGCGTTTCCTAATCCTGTGGGCATCACCCACGCGCTCTTCGGCTCCAGTCCGCCCGCATGATCAAGCATTGAACATGGCCGGATATTCGCTTGGCAAACGAATTTATGCTACAGGCTACAAGCTATGAAAATACAAGTGAAAATACCCGTAACAAAGCGTACCGAAATGGCAAAACTAATCGTAAACATGCAAGAGGCTAAGGCGTCAATGGGTGGCTATTTTTCGGTTGTCTTAGGTTCAATGGCTAGGCATTTAAAACAATGTGTATTAAATTGTAAGGCGGATCTAAGAAATGCAAATAAGCATATATGTATGTAAGAGGAGCTTAAGTTCTGATCCAAACTAGAGAGATTTATAGCAATATAAAGTAGTTGTTTTTTTTTTTTGGTTTTTATTATAAGCACATTAATGTGCTTCATTAAATCACGTTTAAATTGAGTCGAAAGAAAAGGGAAAAAGCGGCTTTAAACTTTAAATTTAAGCATCGGAAAAATATGCAATTTAGCTTTGAATGGTGCCAAAAGTTACGTTATGTTACCCGTTTTTAAATATTTATTAAATTGATTTTGTTTGAATTGTAGACTTTTACAAATTTCAGATTTACCTTTCAAAACACAATCGATCTAATAACTTTTTTTTTCCTATAAACCCAAAAAGCAAATGAAATCAACTGTCTCCTTAGCGCATGTATAACAAATTTGCAAAAGTAACACACAAATATGACCTGGTTAATGGGACTTTCGGCCCTTACAGGAAATCGAAGTGCCCCATAGGCGTAGTGAAGCAGCAACCTTTTTTCGCCCCTTTTTTATTTATCTATTTTTTTTTGTTATTGTTATTATTGGACTTGTAAGTTTGTTGTTGTGTGGGCATGTCTGGGCCCTATTTAATTGGTATTTAGTTCGCGGCGCAGACAGCCAGACGGATGGGACCATGTGCTGATTGCTTGATTGATAAAATCTAAAGGACCTTCATACATTTTTGTGGCCCCACACCATTGTTAATTGCACTCTTTGAGCTGTCTTATTAGAGTCTAATCGTGGGAGTCTTACCACCAGTCGAATGAATGAAGCGTGAGTGGAATTATCCTTAAAGATATCCTATACGGGAACAACACTGATCAAAATCAAAAAGAATATTACTTTGCCTGAACGATTTTAGTTTCTTCAAAAACACTTTCATATAATATAATAAATATGTCAAAGGAAGGCTCTGTTATCATTTTTAGTTATTTAATAAAATTTTAATATATATTAACGTTTTATTTCATTTTATACTGTGCTTAACTCCATCCACGCAAAAAATTGCTATGCTAATTTTATCGATATGTCCTTGATGTTGTCAACCTTACCGAGTGCCTGGACACTTTATTAAACACAACTTAAACCTTTGTAAGATGTTACTTAAAAGCACCTTGTACCCTCATCAATTGTGTAGCGCAGCTTTAGCCTGAATATATACAAGCATATAAGCTGAGCGAGAACATCCGCTTGCAAGGGCACATTGAATCTCGACGAGGAGTAAGAAATGTGTAGCATACTTATAAGGGCCATATATCAGCTGGAGCTCAGTAGTTTTTATATTTGTGCTTTTACTGTTATTGTTGCGATTAATGGATAAATGTGAATGGCTTTCAATAGCAAATCCAAAATCACAGCAGAAACCAGCTTGTAGATTTGTTGCACATGCGTCAACAATAAAAACAAAACCTCTGTTGGAGTTGCTGCCAGATGCAGCAAGGAGCCGCAGGGAGCAAATTCAAAGGTTTTGATTTCAAGCTACTGTTCTTCTGCGTAAGACGACTCGATTTTAACGTCTGAGTTGTTAAACAAATTGTTTGGCGATTGCCAATCAACAAATATTCATATTGGTTTTATGCATCGCACACAGTCAATAAATTTTTTTGTTTTTTTACTAGCCGAAACCTGGCCCCAAAAGCTGAAAAATTGTTTTGCATGCAGGTAAAAATTTGCTTTGGTTGCTTGGGTAACATTTTTAATACCTCCATCCTAAAACCTTATGCTCATTCCTACATAAACTTTGTCAAAAGCCTCACGCACATAAAAATTGCCGGATAAATGGTAAAAAAATAACAATATAAAAATTAAGGACAGGACGAGTAAATAACCATAAAAACCTCAAAGCAGTCCGCTACGTAGGTTATTTTGAAATTAATCGGATATAAAACAAAAGGCTATGGATACACCAAAAGGAACATACACATATAACTCTTAATATAAATAAAAGCAATTTATCAAGCGCTTTTTTTCGAAAGACAAAAATTGCTTCGGAATCTTAAAATCGATTTGGGATTCTATGCAACAATGTTGGGCTATCTATCGATCTAGCTTATCTAATCTAAGAATTCTAAATTGCTTTCGATTTGGACTATCATATTTTATATTGAATTGTTTTGCATTGACCCTCGTATTTTTTTGCCGAATCAGCCAAGGACAAGGCAGTGTACCCTACTACTTATAATTTCATGCAATCGCAATGTGCGCTTCTGATTGTGTATGTGTGTGTGTGTGAGTATTTTTTAAGGGTCACGCAACGTAAGAACGCAGCTGAACACTTCAACTGTATTAAGACAATCGTCGATTTCTCAATTCTCTTGAAAATGTTTACTGCCGTTGTTCAAGTGCTTGGCGTTTACGCTGCTCATCTTATGTCCGTCCGTTTGTGTACACACTGTAGATGTGCCTAGCAAAATAATAACACTCTTTGTACATTGAAGAACTGAAATGATGGAATTAACTCCTGCCATCTCTTTCTTAAAGTCAAGCAGCTTATTGTTGCTGAAAAAGTTAAGCATTCGATAATTCCAAAATCCGTATACTATACTAAAATTCCAAGTACTTAGTTCTTATGTGATGTCCTTATAAGCTGCAATGATATTGAAAGGCAGCTCATATTTTTGGCAAAATATTGATGTTCATCGACGAAGAAAAATTATTTTTTTAAAGCTATCAGAAACAAGTCTGTTTGTGTTACTTGAAAAGTATGAGATTCGTTGATGTTGAGTCTAGCAGGCATTCTGCCCACGTATCATTCGAATTCACTTAGCTTCTGTGTATGCCTCTCAATATATCCCCAAAGTCGAATCTCATCTGCATTTTGTGCAGCATTTTGCTGCCTGTCTGCCTATCGAATCCGAATATCAAACAGACAAGTAAAATATACTAATAGTAGTATGTTCATTGTACAATACATTCACGAATGTACAAGGACACAAAACAGTTTCAAGTGCCCAAAACACTTTTAACAAAGTTAAAATGTACGTGTATGGGGCAATTCTATCCAACACACACACACATGTTTAAAAAGGCACCCCCGAACATTGGCCAAATGTTTTTTGCCTTCTCTTGTTGCCATTGTCAGCAGCGTTTCGAAAAGCCAACCACTTGTTGTTGTTATTGTTACTGTTGTTGTTATTGCAAATGCTATTGCTGTTGTTGTGGATTGTTTACTGTCGTTGTTTGGCACTGTTCCACGTTGTTATGCACATAAGCATAAAATATTAATACCATCAACTTTAACAGCAAACAGTCAAAAAAGAATATAATAATAACATAAAAAAAAAAATAATAAACATGCTGGGGACAAAAATGTAATATGCATACAAACAGCGTTTAATATTAAAATAATAAAAAACACTTTAAAATTAGACAAAGTAAAATTGCAATGCAATTTGTTATGCTATTACGTTGGGGATTTATTAAAGAATACATTTTTATTCTCAGCCGCAAAGGCTGCTACAATGTTTTCTTCATTTATAAACAATTAAATATTGTCTTTTGCAATTAGTTTTTAATCAAGATTAAATTCTTGTGAGCCTGATAAAAGTTGCCAAGTTTAAAATAAACAAATAAGTATATTTTTATTTATTATTTTTGAAAACAAATTACTTTAAAAACTAACCAGAATTGAGTTTTAAATGTTTTCTTTTCGATTTAAATTAAGGATGAAATAACTGGGTATCCCCAAGTCGAACTCTGACAACCTAAATTACCTTTACCCCATTCAGTATGTTCCTTGCAATCTCACAAATTATAGTTTAGAAACTTTTAAACTAAGCCATAAATATCCGTTCGGCCTCAACATTATTTTTCGAACCAGTCTCAAATATTAACAAAAACTAAAAACCCAAAAACTTTTTGAATTCTTTGAGTCAGTTGTTTCTTTAGGCAAGCTTTAGATCCCAAAGGTCCTAAGGTTCAGCTGCTTTCGTTTTTATTATTAAAATTAGTTTTTTTTTCTTCATAATTAAATTTGTGTGTCACTGGCACAAACAAATGCCAAGTCAATAGATGTATATGTTTTTCTCTCTCTATCTCTTGTATTGTCTGGTTTGTGCACTATATGACTTTAATTATGTAAGTACATAATTGTGTTATTATCATAAGCGTACCGACTCGGTCCCGTGTGCTTCTTATGCTTCAATGCCCCAAACGCAAAAGTGTGTGTGCGTGTGTGTGTATTCGTGTACGCTCGTCCAAGCCTGACCTTGTCTGGCTGGGTCTGCTTGACAAGTATTTTACGGCCATTAAGCCTCTGCAGAGTGTATATTTTTTTTGTTTTTGCCATTTTTCGGCTGTTGTTGTTAATGCTTGTTGGGTACATTGCTGTTGCTGCCACGCCTTGTTACGCCCACCTTTGGGTTCGCTTCTTACTTACATTATAATCTGTGCTCGTTCCGCAGGCATTGTGTTTTTTTTTTTGTTCTCTTTATTATTTAAATTATAAAATGCGCAATGATTTTAACTATGCATCGTTATATTTTCTTTCCTTTTTTTGTTTTTTTTTTTTTAGTTATTTCCATAACAAAACTTTAAAAAATTAAATAAGAAATGCTGAGAATAAAAAAAGCAGGGATTAAGCCTCATAAATAATTAAGGGTAGAAAAGGCTATGAAAGATTAAATTGGAGTGGTGATTATGGCAACAACAATTATTCGCATTTAATTAGAAAACTAAGTAATTACACATACGCCGTGGTTACCATTTAAACCTTTTTTATAATTATTATGTGGAGCTTTGCCTGCTTTTTCTATTTGATTTTGTTGTAGGATTTGAATAAGCAATGGCTTACCAAATATATTTGTTACGCTCGAATTGCTTTAAACGGGGCTTACTTTGGCTTTACTTTGTTGCCATCACTGCGCCCGTTCTCTCCCTTCGGCCCAACTTGTCTTTTCGAGCAGCCTTAACTTTATGTAAGTGTGTGTTTGCGTGCCGAAGACAGTGGATGCCCCTCGCTAATTGAAATATATATACAAACTTGAACAAAATATTTAAATACTGTGTAACGTTTCATAACTGATCCCTCGTACATTGAAACAAGTTCTTTTATACCGATCAAGAATCAATAAATCTATGGATATCCCTAAAAAATATTACGCCAAAGGGAAGGACCACTCATTTTGTTCATGTGCCAAATTATTATTAAGTGTTTTTCATTTGAAATTTTCCAGCAAACACAAACAAACAGACACGGAGAGAGAGTGAGAGAACTGTTGGTGATATCCTTCAGCAACAATTCGTTTATGTCAAAATTACGACAGTGGGAACGATTATGCTTACGAGTACTTTTTGTGCGCCTGCTGTCGCAATTTGTTGTCGGTCGGCCCATCCTTAATGCCGCCCCCATCTACTATAGTAGCTCCCGTTGCCAGACAACTTTTCGTACTTAACTCCCCCCCCAATGTCCATACCGAATTTATTTTTCATTTTCGTATTTTTTTTTTTTGTCGTTTTCGTTTTGTTTTTGCCTTTAGCTTTTGCGTCTATGGAATCTGTGGAATGCCGCCCCGTGTTGTTTGCCCCTAAGCTGGGCTAGCCTGCTTGTTGCTTGCTTGCTGGCCGTTGGCATGACGGAAATAAATTGTTATTAATGCGTTTGCTTCTAACACACAAACACACATACAGTCACGCAATATATGTATATACAAAAACGGAACGCTTTTGGCTTTAGTCTCGCGTTCAGTTCAGTTCAGTTCAGTTTGTGCTATATATAGTCAATGAATTATTTGAAATGTGGGCTAAATGCGAGTGTCTGTCTCTGTGTGTGTGTGTGTGGCATAAAGCTCAAATAATGTGCGGCAAATTTAATGTGGCTGCCACTTGTTGCACAGTGAAACATAAGACCTGACGCGTCCATAAACTGTTTATGGCTGGCGTCAAATTGATTTGTTCCAAGCACACGAACCAAATCAATTGCACGGCTTGAGACCAATGTAATCATAGCTCAACTCAATTGATGTCAAATATCCCATTTGAGGCACACCACAGATTTCTTCTCCACTTCTCCCAACATTTCTATTAACTTAAAAGCTAAATGAAAACAGCCAAAGACCGTGGCACAAAGCTAACAAAAAAAAAGTGCAAAGCTAAGAAAGAAAAAAAGAAAGAAAATGGGAAAATATGCGCATTAAATTGTAATCTCAAGCATTCATTTATTAAAAGACTTGAAAGTAAATTAGTTAAATGAAATATTTGTGTATTATACCAATGGCTCTGGTCATACAGATTGCATGGCCATCAGTCAACATGTCTACTTGGCGGCTTATTATATCCCCATCATATTTTTTTTTAACGGGCTGCCAAGCTGCATGACACAGCTGTTATTGTTCCACTCACTGTCTCTCTCTCTCTTTCTCGTATCATAAAGATGCCCGCAAGACTCATTAAACTGCGTATAGCTTCCGTATTGTTCGTATTTCCGTTCCCGTTGCCGTTACCGTTACGGTTACCGCTAACCGTAACCGCGGTTTTGTGGGCGGCACCGCGGTTGGCCGTCGACACCAAAATCTAATATAATCACTGGCTGTCTCGTTTAGAGCCATGGTTGGTTGGTTGGATGGCGAGAGGTCCGGCATCATTCTCATACCCAACTCGAATTATTGTCATCATTTTCATCGTCACTGTCGCTGTCAATATTGTCCTACTGGTTTGTCCTTTATTTGCATATTGTTTCGCCTTGGCCAGGGAATTCTAAATAACAGATTTCTTCGCCAGATTGTGCAGCGCTAACAGTTCATTACCCAAATGACTGCTGTGGGCTGGCTGGCTGGCAGTTAAGCGGCAGGAGTCAAGTGTTAGAAATCAGATTCTTCGGTCTTCGGTTGGCCACATCGCATTCTTGGCCAGTGCACTGATGCCGCTAAAAAGGGCTTCGCTCACACTTTTTGGAGCCAGGCCGGGCTCGGTTGGGCTAACACAAACTTTTGCTTCATCTTCATCCTTATGCATATTGCTTGGTGTTTAACGTCCTGTAATTTTGCTCCTTTTAAACTTTGACTCAACTTTTTCGCCAGGCAACACCCGAGTTCGCCTGGGAAACAGGATTGGCAAGCAGCAGCAACCAACACACGAACATTAACTCATTTATTCATGTCGGATGGCACCGTCTGTTGATCGGGGGGCAACTGCAGGAAACTTTTTAATAGTTGCTCATACAAAATCATTTTCGAGTGCCCTCCCATTTAATGATGTGTATTGCTGTGTATGTGTCTGTGTGTGTGTGTGTTCATACTTAACATATGCAAAGAATATCAAAAGTTGAACAAAGTGCCAAGTTGCTTAGCAAAAGAAATTTGCTAACGAGGAAATGTCGAAGCATTCTTGACATCTATTTCTTCGATGCTCTGGCTGCAGCTCCTGAGCTTGTCTCAGCTTCTGTTTTCAGCTCTATATCAAATATCGCGGTAATGCTTGTTACCTGTTGCCAATCGACAAAGCTCAGGTGGCCACTCTGCCGGAATAATAACGTCTATCGGCAACGTTGCGAAAGCAAAACTCTTGAGTACGAGTAATAATATCGAATCAAATGAAGCTCCAATAACAAAGAGTCTGTCCTGGCTAAGTGGACTCAGCTTATTGCATCTGCATCTTCAACTACATAAAGATATTGCAATCCTTTGAGCTCTCTAAGTGGCTCTAAAGAAATAAAAGAAAATTATTAAAATTTCAATACAAAGAAAATTTAAATTATAAACTAAGTTTATTGAATAAATAAATAAAATTTGCTATAAATTGTTAATTAAATCGAGAAAAGTTATTAAAAATGAGCCAAATTAATTCTCTGTTAGCTTGAGTCCAGATTATTCATGGCCGGTAAGTATGCCAAAATATTGCCACTCAAAGTTGGCGTAAAGCGAAACAACCAAAGCGAACCTCGCAACGTATACGTAATGTTCTGAAGCAATAGCTTAACGCTTTTGTTTAAGTAATTTGAGAACTTTCCCATTAGGTTTTTTTCTTGTTAAGAAACATTAAAGCCATCAATTCTTATGTCGCTTCGTGCTTAATGTCATATTTGTTTTTGTTTTTTGTTATTATTATTATTATTATGAGTTTTTTGTTGATTTTTGTTCGCGCTTGCCGTGCACAGCTGAGACGCATGTGTGTGTGTTATCATTTGTGCCATGACAGGAATAACTTTTTGTATCCATAAATTTATTTCCGGCACTGTTGAATTTTGTCTTTAAGCAATCGCTCCAACCCAAACCTTTGCGCAAATACTTTCTTGCTTGCTTTTGTATTTGTTATTAGAATTAAGCAAAATACGACAACAAGCCAACGCCATGAAGATCCACACCAACACACACACAGAGAAATGAATGCAGTTAACAATATACATATACAACATTGTGTGGGCGAAGAAGAAAAATAATTAGTAGCAACTGTAGCAGAGTCAAAAGTGGATGTTGTGTAATTGGTCATGGCCAGGGTCACAAGCACCAACTGCAATTGGCATTGGCCATGGCCAGCGACAGGGTCAGAAGCACCTGCAACAGCTAGTTTAAATTTTTCGTGTGTGTCAAACTTTAACGGAAATTTCATTCAACTAACTGTATTTAGATATATGTTCGAGCACAGGACACATTAGAAATCAATAAAATGTGACCGACGACAGACTCAACTGTCAAACGTCAACAACATTTGATACCCTGTAATTTATATTCAAGAGAGTTTGAGATATAGAAAAAAATTTACAAAAGAGCCAGATAAATATACCAAAATTAAGTATTGTTATTGAAAGCCTTTTGTCCTTTTGTCCTTAAAACACATTTGTGTTTGTTCTAGTTTTCTTGCTACATGCTTGCAGTAATTATTGATTAAAATTTATAACCGTTGTACGGTATGATTTAATGCCATGCGCTGACCTTTTGACTGCGTCAATAATTTGTTTTTAATAATATGCGCATGTTATATGGAAGTGTGTGTGTGTGTGCGTGTGCGTGTGTTGATATTGTTTGTTTATCTGTGTTTCCTTTATTTGCAGGACTACATGCCACAACTGGCTGGCATTGGGCTGTGCGTTGTCAATTTGATGGATGACATGCAGGAATATTCAAGGGGATTGTTTCTAATCATGTAGGTTACACAACAACAACAACAACAACACCAACAACACCGACAATGACTCAACTGTCAAGTCATCTGCTTAAACCTACAATTGTATTCTATCTCAACGCTTGCAGGTATTGTGGTCCGGCCATTTTACTATCCTACTTGTACATACGCACCTCCCAGGAGCTCCGTCCCCCCGATGGGCCATTTGCGGTCATGATGTACGAACATCGAGCCGATGTTCGCATGAGACAACGGTTAGTTCAGAATTATAATTTCATTAACATTGGATTGAAAGAGTTTTATCCCTAAGATAACAGTTTAGTTATGGGTTTGGGTTACAGCATAAAACAACAATTTATTTCAACAGCAACCCTTTTGCAATTAATAATATGATTACTTATTCAAACGGAGTTTTCCTTCAACCAAATTTTTGCATACAACTGTAATCAATCTGTTTCCCTCGCGCACAGTTCGCGGATTTTAAATGTTGAGTCGACGCCGAAAAAAACAATGATTTGAGTAAATAGCTGATGTTGATTTTTTGCGTTTTGTGGAAGGAAGGAAGGTGGGGAGAAGGTATGCCATTAAATTGAAATATTAAGCGCTTGTTGGCCATCGTTAAAATGCGAGTTCATTACTCATCCGGGTCGTTGGGCTCCGTCGATTTGGGTTTCAGTTGTGTGCGAATCGTAGCACTGCTAATTGCGCTGATTAATTTTCTGAACGGATTGAGACTAAGCGGTAAAACTTTGATGCAAGGCAAAGCATAGGATGAAGGGAGGATGGGAATGGGAAGGGTTTTTAGCAACACGGGAGCAACTGGGCAACCGCGTAACCGGGACACCTGAGCTCTCTGTGTGCGCGTCTTAAGGCTCTGGCCCCATTGCTAATGAGCTCAATTCCAAACACACAATGGCAGTTTAATGACTTCGATTTCCTCGATAGCTTACCTTTATTTTGGTTTTTGCACATTTCTCATGCTCAAACCGTTCGCCTATCTTTTATTTATTTCACTTACCTCCGACTGCCCGTTAGGAACTCTTCGACAACATCCGCTGAACCGCGCCCTCACGCCGGTGGTGGTGTGGCTGGTCTAGCCAATGGGCATGGCGCCAGCACCCGCTCCTACGATCTGTACAGCGCCGAACTGGACGTGAGCCGTGAGAAGCTTAAGCAACGTAACTTTGGCAGCATGGCAGCCACTCAGGTGGTATGTTTGTGTCCACTGATGATACTGAGATTTGCACGCCTCTCACTCGAGGAGACCTATGAGAATCAGAAGCATTTCGATTTTACCTACTTGATGTTTGTGTGGATGGCATTTTTGCCCACGGTCATATTTCCTTGTATTTATGCGTCCCAAATATTGCCGAGGTATGTATTTGCCAATCTATCCAAACAACTTATCTCTTATTTGATTCTAATCGGGTGTTGAATGTATTTCGAGCTTTTTGTACCAGAACTCTTTTTCCATAGTATTCATTTCATGGGTTTTGCCTCTATCTTTCTCCATAAACTTCTCAGAAATGAACAGGAAAAGCTGCGGGGCTATTTTCGATTATCATCCAAGCGTAAAACCAAATCGAACCGTCGTAATGCGGACATTTGCGAGGATTCTATTGAGAAAGATGAACCAACGAACACGACCAACAATGTGGAAGCCGGACATACAGCAGTACATGCATCAACTGATCCACCAAAGCAGCAGGCCAAGGGAACCGTCTCAGCTTTGCGTCATGAACGTAGTCAGGGTCATGGTGTAGGTTCAACTGATCGATATGGTGGTGCACCTTACAGGCAGGGTCAGTCCGGTGGCAAAGAACGCGGCGAACGTGATCGAGATAGGGATAGGGATAGAGATAGGGATAGGGAAAGGGATAGGGTTAGAGATAGGGAAAGGGATAGGGACAGGACAGAACGTCAACGCAATTCGATAGGTGGACGTGGACCTGGCGATGCCGGAGTTGTGAATAACCTTGGCAAAAATATGCGCGGCAAAAAGCACGATGTCAAGATCAACATCATATCGGATGGTACGCATGGAACGGGCGGATCGGGTGGATCGGGTGGACCGGGACGCAAGCAGCAGCAAGCCCCAAGCAGCAGTAGCAACAATAGCAGCAGCCGCATCAAGACACCAGGCAACGCTCACGTTTATCCGACTAACTCGCCAGCACGTCAAACCCATGGTCATGGCCACAATCGACATAAGGTGGCCATTGAAAACATGTCCATGTCCAACAATTCGGTATCCAATCTGACCGGTTCGACCTTTTGCAATGCGAATAGCGTTTCTCTGCTTGATGACAGCAGCACCAGCAACTATGGCGATGGCGAGGAGAGCTCCGTAGTAAGCAGCATGATGCATCCGCCGCAACGTTGGCCCCACTCCGCCGGCATACGACACAAGGACGTCTCGTTCAGTGAGTGCAGCAGCAGCACCTTCTCCTCGAGCACCCTGGACCGTGACTTGGAGATCATTGATCTGCTGGAGCGCGAGCGCAGCATGGACATGCAGGAGATGTTGCATCGTGAGCAGCAGGGCGAAAAGGTGCGTCTCTCGGTTAGTGGAGGCGTTGGTCGTCAGCTGCCCGACATTGACAAAATCTATGCTCAGCGATCCCCGAAAAACAAGCGAGACTCCGGCTATGGCTATGACAAGACATCTCTGGCACTGGTGATGCCCGGCAGCGATCCACTCAGCATGTCCCTCTCCAGCGGCAGTCAGCCCACTGAGTACAGTCTATGCTCCACACTACAGGATCATCTTCAGCAACCGCAGCAGCTCCCACACCAGCAGCATCATCTGCAGCTGCCGACCCATCAACAGCAGCAACAGCAGCATCTCGAGGATGATGAAGTGCCGCAGGACTTTTACGACAACTATACGCCCGGTGGCAGCAACAATTTACCGCCAGCGATGAAGGCTGCCATGGTGCAAGGAACTGCAGCCGCCGCTCAACCCACTACCCCGCCCACCTATCAGTATCAGTATAGCCGTCGGCAAAGCCGCAAGACCTCCGGCGCTGGCTTGCATCATGCGACAGGTGGTGGTGTCTCTACGCGCGGCGCCAAACGTGACAGTTTTAATTCGCTCAACGGCACCGATCTGATTGCGGGCGCATTCTGTGAACTGGATCCCACCCAGCCGCTGAACAAGATGACCGGCCTCGATGGTCGGATGCGTCGCAGCAGCCCAAGGAACACCAGCTTCAGCTCCAATTCCGCACGTAGCTCAATAAAATCGCGGGACTATGGACACAGCTCCACACACTCGACCCATCCCGAACTGGACTTTAGGGAGAATATCTTTGCTGAGCTGTAAACGCACAAACGCAACCAAAATTCTCCCCGTCAAGCTCGAAATGCCACAATTGCATTATCGTATTTGTGAGTTGATTGTTGTTGTGGAGATTTATTATAATTTTTATGTTTTTTGTCTATAAGAAATAAGTATTTTTGCAGCTGGAACTTTTTTTTACATGTAAGCTTAGGAGTAGTTTGTAGGCGATGTGAAACGGGAGAGGGTGCTGTGACAAACAACCAACAAAAAAAAGGAAAGGTGTTGTTCTTTTTTTTTTGTGTATTAAGTTCTTGTGCGATTGGGTAAGGTTTAGCGGCCAAATAAAAGCTGCAAAATTTTTGTAAAAGAATTTTTTAGCTGCTTTGGCAAAACTTTTTATCACAAAGTGAAACAAACTTTGTGAGTTTATTACGATGTGCGTTTTTAATGCTTATATACACGTAATACTAATCAAATAACATGACGGAAATATATAAAAAAAAACATTTTTTGAAGCGCTCATTTCGCTTTGCCGAATGACTGCAAAAGTCAAACAATATGAATTTTTAACGTTCCATGAGATATGGGTGGGACTGCATACAGTCGCTTAGAAAAGTTGTTATACACACAAACAAACATAAAGGATAAGGAAAACAAATATTTTTGAAAGAAAACATGGAATAGTTAGAACAAAATATCATATGATATACCATGACGAACACAATATACGATATCAAAAAAAGAAAATCAAATGGAAAAAAAACATTACAAAAAAAAAAACCTTTTATAAGAATGATTACACACCATATATATATTTATATGTATATTAAACGAATTTGGCAAAAGCCACAAAAATAAATATTGAAAAAAAAAATCAACTTTTTGCTGTGTTTAGCTTAGAAGAAAAATTCTGAGAAATGGCACAGCGTCAAATTAAATATTCAAGCATTGCTAAAAGCGTGCAAAATGTGCCAAGCAACAACACAAAAATCAATTTTTAAAAAACTAAACTAACAAATACATACAAAATACACACAATACTATACATATAGTACATGCAAAATGTACAATGTAAATCATATTCAAAAAACCAAAAAAAAAACCAAGACACTCATTATTATGAGAAAGTATGTATGTATATGCAAGATGCAAATTTATTGTTGTTATCTTATCAAAGTTACATATTTCAATTGATGTTTTATAAATGTCGCCGGACAAGTCAAGTATAAAAATTTTATTATTAGCAAACTACATAAGTGTGTATTTATATATGGTGAAAGCTCTCAAAATATCAATCTTAAAACAAAAAACAGACAACATTTAATGCTTAAATACAAATAAGAAACAGTTTATTGAATGTTATCAAATACAGAAAACAAAAATATCTTAACATATTGTAGCGCATATTAATGTTTACAACAAATACAAAAGCTGCATTCCAGTAAATTTTACAATTCTTGAGGGCCCCAAGAATTGCATTTCCTGTATTTTCATTTTTCATTTCTCATTTTAATTTTTAATTTTTTTTTTTTTGTGCTCTCTGACTCTTAAATGATCATGGCTGTTTTTTACGCTGTAACCTCTAAAAACAAAAAACACAAAAGAATAAACAACAAATAATACTAAATCTAAGAATGGGCACATAAAGGAAATCCAAACGGAGCCTAAGAAAAGCCCCATCAAATTAATTCCCCCATATAATATACTGTATACATATATTTTTGTTCCTTGGTATATGTATATGTATTTGTTTATGTATGTGCTTGTATTGGATATGGCTTTTTTTTGTTGTTTTTCGAATAATTTTTTTTTGTTGTATTTGGTGTATATAACAAAGAAAGAAACTAATAAAAAATATATTATGTGAGTTGAACCCACAAAAAAAAAAACCGGTACTCTGTTTTCTTAACTTATATTTGTGTTTCAGGTACAGTGGCATAAGGCTTGTATAAAGTTTCAAAAAAAAACTGTTTTCTTTTCAATTAAAAATATTTAACAAAATTTTATTTTCTAAAGGAATTTCTTGATTAATTACTACAATTGTTTAATTTAGACTTTTTCCACTGTGGGGACGCCATATAATAGGTGCATGCCTGCTGTTTGTATGTGAGAACTGTTCTAGGTAATCGAATCAGAATCGGAGGGGCCATAGGAGAAACATAGGACATGAACTCGCCTCGATTTAATCTGTGCAAATGCAAACGTAAAATTTATATATAAAAATAAAATGGCAGCCAAATAATTCGCAGCACAATAAACTTAATGGAAAGTAACAGAGGGGTGCTGGGGGAGGGGCTGGGGCGAAGCTGTAAAACTGGCAATAGGGAAAGATTGTGTACCAATGTGCGTGTTATTGTGTTTGTGCAATGAGGTCAGTGTGCGAGTTCAAAAGTTCACCAATGGAGTTTAACAGCCTCGAATTGGTATCTGGTCTCATGGTCTATATACATGTATATGCTACTCTTAGCATCACCTTTACCACTCCCATCACCACGGCAGTTTTATCTCATTTTTGTTCTGGTTTTTCGAGAGGTCAGTTGGCAGAACCGCAGTGGAGGTCGCTTTGCGCCTTTCCGAATGACCCACTAAAATGATTAAGTACCGTTATTTAGCAAAAATGTTTTGGCACTTCGCCGGCCATAAGCTGCTTCGAAATGTCTAAGCAGAAGTTAAATCTATATATTCCCCTTATTAAATGCAATAAGTTTTTTATAACTGATTTTTATTTACTTGCATTTTTTGGTTGATAAATTTATTGGTGCACAGCATAAACAAAACAAATGTCATATGCTATTGCGGTTTAAAAAAAAATCAGTAGTAATACAAAATTAAGCTATTGGTTTGAAACTTCTATTAAATGTTTTATTAAACAATTTAAAGTAACTTAAACTATTTTAAAGGTTTTTTGAAACTTGAATTGACAATAACCTCAGTAAAACTGATATTTGTGCGTCATATTTTCTTAATAATTTTCGTTACTTTTACTCAGTCCATTTTTCGCTGATATTTTTTTTAAAAAGGTTTATGATGTTTAAACTTAACACGCACCATGATTTTTCAAAAATTGTTAATTTTTTATTGAAATTATTTTATTAAAAAAAAAAACTGGATGTTAAATTGATATTTGTGCAAAGTTGAAAAGACCTTAAATTTGGGGAAATTGGTCCCAATGGTCCTCAATTGGATTTAATTCCGGATTTATCGCTGGTCACTGCAATAGGTGCTGAAATATCTAGTCCTCATCTTGGACTTTTTGCCTTCAAGGAAATCCGCACATATCAATTGGGAGACTTTGCAGCCAGTACTTTAAGTAGCCGTCTGGCCCGTCATAACTGAACTTTCTTCATCACTTAAAAACCAATTTTTCTTATTGCCAAACTTATCGTATACATGAATTTCGCCCAATCGGTCGATAACCCTGGCAACTCGAGGTTCACAGGCAACTTTGGTACATAAACATCATAGATTGTTGTAATATGTTCAAAATATGGCGTGGCAACAGCAAACATCTGGGAACAACAGGCTATTGCCGACTGTTTAACTGTCTTCATTGTCGGCTCATTGTCACACAATAACATATCGAGTCGTAAATTGTGTGCCTGCCAAACCACATTTATATACATATATGTACATCCACCCACACAAACACATATGTTCATATCTATTCGACGGTTTTTAAGGGGCGTGGCATTTACGTGATGTTGCCGCTAAATGACATAGTACATAAAAGACTTTCAATCATTTGAAATCCGCTTTCAATTGCGATTGCGTACGAAATGAAACGCGAGCTACCAACACAAAACGAAAAAAACATAAAACTTAATATATATGTCGATCACGTATACGCCATGTGCTTGACCATATTAGCTTAACACATACACAGCCGAATCGACGAGCGTCTTTCATAATCGCATTTGGGAAAAGTTGGCAAGCATTTGAGCCAATTGCAAATGCAATCGTTGGCAACAGCGTCTTATCGGTTAGCCTTAACCCCGCTTTCTTATCAGTTTGACTTTGTTTTTTTTTTTTTGTTTTTTGCAGCTATGTATATACTTTTGTGTTGCTGTTTTTTACTTTTTATTGATGTCTTAAGCCTGTGGCACTGTCTCACATTTTGCGTATGCCACGCACGTTTATATATAAACCCCAGTTTAAGCCAGCCTGTGGTCACATAATTGTTGCTGCTTGCTTTTTGAATATCGTAAGTGTGTGTTATGTAAGCCTTATGACCATATGTATTTCGGTGTTGTTGTTGTTGCTGTCTAGCATTTAAATTCAAAAGGTATTTATTGTAAAAGTTGTGTGAGTGTGTATTAAAATATTAATATGTAAACAATAAGCTTTTTGAAATCGAATAGCTGTTTGCTGCCAAACTAATATTTATCTTTATTTTAACAAAGGCAGCACCACTTTTTCCAATGCATTTCACTTAATAAACGAAATGGAGTTTTGGCTGTTTTCAAAACGATAATAATTATACAAATTTTTAGTTAGAATAACAAAACATTAAATGAACATAAATTAAAGGATGAATTTGACGCAAGGTCCACTTCTGTGAACCGCTTTTTAATCTTCTGCTCGTTGTTGTATTGCGACCTCAATTTGTAAGCTAAAGGGTTTAAACGATTGTTTAATCAGCCCAAGAACCATCTGCGTCTATCTTTTAAAACGATGCCCAGCTCCTTAGAACTCGTCTTGTTTACGTAAAAGGGGCATGATAAGCTGCAACCGCACGCACATTGACACGTAATGCAGCTCAAGACGAAACCAATAAATAAATTTACCATTTGCCATCACCTGTTGTTGTTATTGTCGTCGCGCTGGCCGTTTTAATGAAGAGGCACAAAAAACAAAAACAACATGCTGCCGCAGTCGCAGCCAAACTACTATAAAATGTTTAAACGTTGGGCGGGCAACGCACAGTCGCAATTTGGACGACAAACTGCAGCCGGGTGTATTTTTTTTCTTTTTTCTTTTGTCTTCATTGTTGCTGCTGGTTTGGGAAAGTGAGGATTCATTACCCACAAGGCGAGAGAGAGAGAGATAAGTGCATTTGAATCAATAACAATTAGCATTTTTAGTTGCCGTCAAAAGTCAACGCATAAATCATGTCTCGACCCTCGCTTGGATTACTAACCCTGTTGGTTGTCTGGCTCGGTGCATGCCACGCACAATTATCCTATCACTCCGATGCCAACACAAACTCATTCACTCTGAAGACACCCGGATTACAGCAAAGCTTTACACGCTATTATGGCGCCGCCAAGCAGCAGCCACAGCAGCAGCCGGAGCTGCAACAACAAGTGGTAAGTTTAGTTATTGCACAAAAAAATATTTATTTTTTAAGCCACGCTTAATTCGAATGCAGCAGCTCTGTTTGCTACTGGCTTAGTTGACTTCGACGTCTTCGGCGTCCAAACGGTTGCCGCATTGCATCGCCAAAGCCCAAGTCTATGCCGCCGCCCATCTTCTGGCCAAGCACCTCGAACTCCTGTTCATTGTGCGCCGCTGCGCCACTTTCCGCCAGCTGTTTGGCCTGTGCCACAGCCAGCAGCAAGCCAGTGCCCAAGTCCTTCAAAATCAACAAACGCAATTAAGTACATAAACAAGAAATTCGTTGCTTTTGTTTAACTTTTAAGGCAGCAAGAAAATATATAGAAAACTTTAAGGTTCAATTGTGGAAAGCTTAAGAAATGTTTTTTTTTGGAAAAACTAGTTTTGGTTTTGAGGCGATTTCGTTGAATAGAAGAGGAACTATTCCGCTCCCTAGCTTACCTGAGGCCTGGCTTCTGAGCTGCTATTAAACACCAGCAGCAGCAAAGTAACACTTGCAACAACAGCAACAACAATCAAATTCATTTCAATGGAAATTGGTTGTGGGACTGGCTAACTTGGCGCTCGACGCAGCTTATTTAACTGGCGTCGCGCCCATTTGCCATTAGGCTAATTAGCATCAACAACAACAACACTGTTTTATATAATTACAGTTTGCTTTTGTGTGTTGCACACATGCGCTGATGCAACGATTTCGCTTATCGATTCGCTTTTGTCGCTCAATTTACATCACATAGTTCCCGGAAATACACAAAGCTAGATATAACTATGGTTTAGTATTAGATCTGCACATCTCTTTTCTTTATTTGATTAGTTTTGATTGTAAATGTATGTCAGTTATTTAATTGGCAACTGAAAAGGTGTCCACCTTGCCATCGCTGCCATCCTTAAATACATTGCGCAACTCCTCAAAGTAGCTGTGAAATGAGTCGACCATCGACTGCCAGGCCATGCGAATGTTCTCGCCCAGCTCTTGGGCCGCTGCAGTTAGCTGTGTGTCCAGCCTCGGTTCAGCCGGATAAACCAAATGTGGTCGCACCTCGTCATACTCATTCGAATAGTCCAGTTGCAGGTCGTCCTGGCAGCTTAACGGCAGCATTAGTGCCGCTAGCCACAAGACCAATCCAAATCCAAGTTGATGACAAATTGAAACCATTGTGCTAACTGAGCCAATGCTAACGAGGCTTTGTTGTTTATGTTGTGTTTGTTGTTAGAACAATGATGTTGGCGTGCGGCTTTAATTGCGGCACATGTTGCATGCCGGAAATGTTCATTGCTTAACTAGCTGTTTATTGTAAACGCAAACTGATTGAGCTTTCGATTGCAGTATACACAAAAAACTGCAATTGCATTTATTCGATAGTGCATTTTATTCTTATTATTTATTACAAAAAAAAAAAAAACACAAACAATTGATTTATTTTCACTTTTGCTGAGCCGCTTGAGCAGCGGCACCTTTGATCTTTTGGCCCATCTGCTCCATTGCATCGCCCATATTGTTGACAATTGTTAGCCAAAATCCCTTCACCCGTTCCCCGATTTCACCGCCCAGCTGCTGCGGCTCCATGGGTGAAGTCATTGCCTGGCGCCGTTCACGTCGCAAACTATCCAGAAATTTCTTCTTCTTGGCCTTGGTTAGGCGCTTCTTGGCCGCATTGACGGCGGCACGTTTGCTGGCACGCTTCTTACGCGCCTCAATTTCATCATCGGACGGCCTCATGGTGGGCATCATGTTGAAACAGGGTGCACGTCTTATACGATGCATTGCCTGATGAAGTGCGTTGTTGTTGTTGTTTTGGCTTATGGTGCTTCGTCGCCTACGACGTCGTCGTCGACGCCTTTCATCCGATTCGGATGAGTCGTCATCGTTGACGGGTCGCATGGCATCGCCATAGCCCATCTCGGTCTTGGACCGCACATTGATCAGGCCCGTTTCAAAGTTCATCTGCTGTTTGGCAACGGCACCCTCCTGCAGGGTACTCATGATCCCGGTGCCCAACATAAGGGCGCCCGCGGCCGCTTGCTCCAAAGGATTTTGGGCGCTGGCACGCGACCAAACCAGGCCCGCTAGCACCACTAATTGCATTGCCAAATGCATCTTTGCAACTGGATCTTTGCGGTGTTGGTGCCGCCTATTTTATGGCCGACATTTAATTGGTTTGCGTGCAGCATTTTAGCACATTTATTTATTTGTTTTTTTTTTGTATTTCGATGTTATGTTTTTTTTTTGTGCAATCGAAGCAGGCTTTGAGCTAAACTTCCGGGCTCTAAGTACTGTGTGTATTTGGTTATGGCAGTCAGTCTCGTTTGCTTCTATTATCAGATTTCATTTGATTTCGAGTTTTTACAAAAATTATTTATTTATTTTTCCTCAACTTTTTTTTGCGTCTATATATTTTTTTTTTGCTGTTTCTTTAACGAGCTAAAACCAAATTGATATTGTTTGTGTTGCATACAAAAAGGAAAAAGAAAAAGCAAGATGAAATCAACGAAGATCACCAAAAATGAGTGTGGCGTGGTAAAGGCTTATATAATCTCTGTGTACTAACCAACTTTCTCGTTGACGCTTTTTCGTTTTGTTTCTCAATTTTTTTTAGAATTCTCAGAATCCGAGTCAATTCGCCGGGCTCGCCCCCCAGAGCGTTCAATACTCAAATTCATATCCACAGCAAGCCGCTGAAGCAAGCGCTAAAACAAAGCAGCAGCAGCAACAGCAGGACCAGCTGCAGCAACAGCAGCAGCAGCAGCAGCAGTTGTTGCAGCAGCAGCAGCAATATTTGGCACAACAACAACAACAGCAGCAGCAGCAGCAACAACAAAATTTGCCCAGCTATGCGGATCAGATGCAAATCGCCTTTGCTGATTACCAGCGTAAGCGATTGGAGTTTGAGCAGCAACAGCAACAGCTTCTAGAAAGGCTATACACCAACTATCCCGATGTATCCGGCATGCAGCAACATCAGCTGCAACATCAAGCCGAAGTGCCACAGCCACAGACCCAGCCGCAACAGCCGTCGAACTTTAATGCCGCTGGCAGGCGCTTCATTACACGCCAATCTTACCAGTCATTCGTGGGTGGCAACAATGGATTGCAGCCGCAACAGTATCAACGCCAGCAGCAGCAGCCACAGCAGCAACAGCAGCAGCAGGTTCAGGTGCAACCAACGACAGGCGACGGGCTAGCCAATTTCTACTCCACGCAGCATCATGTTGGATTCATGCAGCAGCAACAGCAGGATGTGCTGCGACATCAGCAGGAGCACGTTGCACAACAGTTCGCAACTGGACAGAGTGCCCCCAGCACAACCACAAACTATGGCATGGCCGTGCCCGAATCATCCGTATTGCCTGCGCAATCGTACCAACCTGCCTCCGACGTATCCCATGTGAAATTCACGAGTGGCAATCTAAGCTACAACTTCTAAGAAATCACATAATCGCCTGGCAGCGCACCAAAGTGGATCCAACTGAGATTATCTGATAACACGACACACACACAATTTTTTTTTCGTCCTTTTTTTTTTTGCTCGCAACGACTAGTCCTAATTTATGATAATCCTAGCAGCTAAAAAATCATCTGTTACTATATATATGTATATATTTTTTGTAATCTTGTGCAAATTTATAGTTTCGAAATTGTCAATGAATTATTTATGTAGCTAAAAAAATATATATGCATAATTGTTATAAAACATTATTGTTTGAAACTGTTTCAAATCCAACCAGAATAAGTCCACTAACCCAACGAACATTTTAAATGTGTGTTTCAATCTTAATTACATTAGCTTTGTATCATTATTTATTAATGTTGAAATATTTTCGCAACATTCTCTGAGTTTGTAGTTTGCTATTTTGATAGGTTTGAATCAAGTTTTGAACATTGCTTTAACTTTTTTTGTTGATTTTGGCTGTACCTGACAATAAGCACTCTACAACACTGGTAACAATTTCCCGGCTCCATTTTAACATCATTAAAGTTTCCAGTGAAGCGGCGGAAGCTTTGTTTTTATACTCGTTACTCGTTAGGTGAAGAGTATATTGGGCTTGTGTAATGTCCGTTATGGTGTTTGTCCTTCCGTTCGCATCTGTATAAACGCAACGAGTTTGTCCAAGTTTGGGGCTCTACGGATTACTGAGGGGCTGGTACAAACAAGCTACTAGCAACGCCCAAAAAACTGCATCAAAAATGTTGAATGACATGCCCCACTAGATTGCCCCAACGCCGCGCTAAAAATGGAAATGCATGTTTTGTTCCTAATTATTTAAGCTATAATCAGCAAATTTGGTAGGAAGATAGCTGCTAACGAACTCCAAAGATCTTCATCAAAACTTTGGATGTCATGACTACCCATACCGCCCCAAGCCCCCCTGCCCACACCCTTTACAATCTTTGATATTGAGTCACCAAATTAGCTAGCGGCATCCCCCTTTTGCAAAAAGGACTCTTTTTTTTAACGGTTATTAATACCAGGTATCGAGCATGTAGCAGTCGCTTGTTCGTTTGGTTTTTTTTCGTGCGAAAATTGATTTTCTTTTCATATACTCGTCTGGCCATGAAACTTTTTAATAAGCTAATTAAAAAAGCATCAAATGCTTGACAACTGATATGTGTGTAGTTTGACACTCACGAACACAGACACATGCCCACACACACACACATATAAACACAGATGATATGAGAAAGTTGTTGGTTAGAACAACTTTTAGGTCATATGTTGTGCGAACAAAATACGCAGATTGCAATTGTAATTAATAGTTAAAGCTCAGGCAACAGAAAAAAAAAAAAACAAACCCTCAGATATCTGAGAGGATATGGGGGGCATTGTGTACTGTGTGTACCTAAGCTGTACAAATTGTTGAGCAACTGATGCATGCCACTAAGGTTTAATTAGCGAATAATTGCAATTGTTACTTGAACCGAAACAGCTGTGTGTGTGTGGGTGCAAATTCGGTGTGACATTGTGCAGTTGGCCAAATTGAAATGCGGCTAGTGTTGTGTGTATGTGTGTGTGTGTGTGTGTGGCAACCGAAAACGGACAACGCTCCAAGCAATCAGTCTCTCTGCGGCTGCCGCGTAGTTCGAGAATGAGCAGAAGATGTTGCTGATGTTGCATATATTTCTAACATTCATTGCTGTCATTGCTCGAAGTTTTGGTTTTGTTGTGCTCTGTCATTTTGGGGAAATGAACAGGATGCGACATAGATACACACACACACACCAATTTAGATTGCCTGCGGTCAAAAGGTAGTACATACATACATCTATACATTTATATATGTCTCTGCTCTCTTTTGTCTCTGTCTCTGCCTATCTTTCTTTCGTTTTTTCTCTCCATGTGCTAACCACTTTTTCGTTTGCTTTGTACTGCAGTACATTTGTGTTGATTTGCTCTTCTGTTCTAGTTGTTGGCTGGACGCACTAAATTGAAATTTTCAACTATTTGATAGTTATTTTTTCTGTAAAATGGTCAACTAACACTATTCTACGGACACTGACACCACTGGCAAACCATTTGGCCCACCGTTAAAGTGATTTTGTATCTGCGTGCAACGAATTCCCCCGTCACGAAAACATTTTTTGCTTTTCCATTTATTTAGCTTTTATTTAATTACACTTTTGCCAACAAAATGGTGCATCTCTGAGGTGCATTTCGCTATTAAAAAATTCCCTTACTATCTGAACTATAATTTTTATACCCTGAACCCATAAAATGGGTAAAACAGGGTGTACTGGTTTTGTGCAAAAGTATGTAAAAGGCAGAAGAACGCATCTCCGATCCCATAAAGTATATATATATATTATTGATCAGCATCAATAGCCGTGTCGATATGGCCATGTCCGTCCGTCCGTCTGTATGAACGCGTCGATCTCAGAGACTACAGAAGCTAGAGACTTCAGATTTTGAATAAAAGTTCTCCTATACCATGAGCAAAACAAGTTTGTTTCAAACTATCGACAACTCTACTGATTACCGATACACACCGAATCGACTACAAAAAAGTATCGAATTTGGAAAATTTAAATATAGGGGTTGAAATATTGGGTAACCATAAAACTTTTCTCAAAATTTCGTCAAAATCGATTAAGAAACACCGAAGATATCGCTAAATTAATTCAGTTTTTAGGAGCATACTTTTAGGGAGCAAGGAGTAAAATATTTATTGCAACTGGGTTCAGGGTATCTTGTAGTCGGGCTCTCCCGACTAAAGCCTTCTTACTTGTTTTTTATATACAATTATCCTTGATGCTTAGCCAAGTTAATGAGTAAAGAGGGTAACATAAAACGAGTCTTATTTATCTGTAAGTATATTCTATAATTTTCAATGGTGACATACATAACAGTAATAATTAAGTTTTTATTTTATACCCTGAATTCAACGGGATAAAGGGTATAATGGTATAATGGGCAAATTTATGTAAAAGAAAGAAGGAGCATATTCGTTCCTGTTTCGTAAATGTACAAGTTCTTGATCCGAGTCGATATACATATACACATGTTCATCTGTCAGATCTTTAATATAAATTTCTCATAAATTTCTCATAACTAGAAACTTTAAGTTATTGCTGCATTCATTTTTTACTTATAGTTTATATATTGACCTCGAGTTATATTGTCGTTTTGCATTGCTTGGCCTCTTGTGGACCTTAGCTTTGTTTAGTTTTCTTGAGTGCCTGTTCTGACTGACTGACTGACCGACTGACTGACTGACTGGCATGGCCTTGCATCTCCGGACCACACTCTCTCTTGTTTCCTCTCCTCTCCCCCCATTGCAGATGCAATTTCTAATGCAATTGTCGTGTTTGAGCTTTGAGTTTTATTTTGCGCTGTTCTTTCTTGGCCTTTGCTGTTTTGCTTGTGCTCGTATTTACATTGGAAGCGCGCAGCGGGTTCTTTCTGTTGTATTTGCGTCCTTGGGCTCAGGTATCCTGTATTCTGACACATGTCGCTTTGTTGGTGTTTGTGTTTTGCGTTTTTTGTTGATTTGCACAGGGCTCTTTGTCTCTAAATGAAAATGCCAAACAGATTTTTGGTTGACAACTGTTGCTACACTGCAGTCAAGTCAAGTGAAGTCAGTTCAATTCAATTCAGTAGTTGGCTTTGAGACTTCTGACCAAATTGAAAAAGTCACGTCACAAACACAGCAAACACACAAAGGAAAAAAGTCAGAAAGCTCTAAGCACGAATAGGGAATACCCTTAACCCAATGAAGGGCACTACTACTAACTGCTTGACTTAACTTGAGTTTTCGATATCTTCGATGATGAGTTCGAAGAATTGTATTAAGTTTCAAAATTTATCGTTTATCGGCAGCCGAAAGACTTATCGATAACTTGTAGCAACCTTGATCTGCTTCTGGTTAAGCATAGTTTATAGCTGTTACTAGATAAAGAATATATATATTTTTAGGTTCGCAGATGCAAAACCATTATTCCCTTTGGCACCGTTTCATGGATTATGGTTAGTAGAGTCGGTAGAGCGGGTAGGGGGTAGGAAGTAGAGGATTTTTGCAGTCAGAGCGTGGCTGTAGCATAACTTTGCATCTTAATTGATATTCAGCTGCTTTGGCAAAAGTGGCTCTGTGTGCTTTTCAACTTAAGACTGACTCGCTCTTGCATCAATATTTGCTGAAGTGCGTCAGTCACGACCATCTCTCTGCCCCTTCGTCGCTCTCTCTCTCACTCTCTGTTTTTCTCTCTCTTTTGTGTGTGTGCTGAGTGCAGTTCTTTTTGTGGTTGCTTTGTGGTTTAACTTAAATAAACAGAAGTAGTACTTATGTTTGCTGTTTGCAGCGCCACATTAACCACTTGCATTTATTTTCCGCGAATAACAAAAAAAAAAAAACCGAACAACTCTTCATACTTATTAAAGTGGAAACACACGCATGCACGCACACCCAGTTATTACTGCCACGCGCTAACACTCAAATCTATATATATACACAGTACATATCATCTGGGTACATATATGTATGTTTCTTTGTTTGTCTGGAAAAAAACATTCCATTTACGACAGACTGCTGCTGCACCGCTGCCTTTATTTGCATTCAGGCGGCACGGGATGCCTCAGAGTCGCCTGGGGCGAGTGCAACACCATCCAATAATAACCGCAAACACTTTGTGCTGTGCGAATTCGGCTTAAAAATGCAGTTGCCTCGCACAGAATGATTTCCGGATTTAAAATGCAATTCGATTCGATTCGATTCGACTTGTACAGCAACTGATGCGCATTAAACCTGAACAAATTGGCGCTTATATGTACGATTTATATACATATATATGTTTTTTTTTTAACACTTTGCAGCAATCACAAAGTCAATTCTAAACGAATGTTATTATAAAATAAAACAAATAATTGGAAAAGTGCCTCTATAGCTACACTAAACCAATTAGTATATAGACTACTATTTTTCCCAATTAAAGTGTCAAAATGCCAAAGCTTCGACAGCTGCAGGCTGATTTTGAAATTTCACTGGCTTTACACCAAAGCTTCAATGATTTTATTGCTTGAGTAAGACATATAATAATTGAATGTTGTTTTCAAAAAAATAATTTACTTCTAGTGGAAATCGACTACGCATTGCTGTGGTGCCTTTTTGATGTTTATTCGATGGTTAACTTATCGATAATACAAAATTTGTATGGGTAAAAAATATACAAAAAATGCATTAGCCATCTTTACGAAGTTTCTTTTTCCCCAAAATGTTCATTAGTATAAGGTTGATAGATATTTATATAATTGATAGATTGATTCGAAGAAAATGCTATTTGCAAATTTAAATGCAAATTTAAACCTTTATAAATGAGCAAATAAACAAAGTCAAAAAGGCACGCGTGCTTAAATAATAAATTAGGTACACATAATTGATTTCGTTGGAATTTTGTGCAGTTAATATTTGCTTTTTTATGCAGCGCAATGGCATTGAATCATGTCCCTAAGTGAATTCAATTAGAGTTTACCAATTATACAATTCTATTGAATTCTATTGAAGAGCCAACAAAAGTTTTCTTTCAATGCGCGCTGCAATTGAATATGAAGATTTTTTAATTTTGCAAATTTCTCATTAAATTCATACACGAAGCGCGTTTCCGCGTTTCGAATGCATATTTAAAGAAAAACAGTCCTAAACGCTTTTCGAAAAGTTTTTTGACTTTGCAAACTTGACTTTGCCGCGAGTTGAAGCATCGTAAAAATTCATAGAAAAATCTGTATAAAGACTTAAACTATTTTTTTTTTTTTAATACTTTAAAATCTTGCTTTTCTTTCGTTGACTTTTCTGTCGAGTCGAAAATAAAAATCAATGAATGAAAGTCGACTTTTGTACAAAGTTTGTTATGAAAAATTGTTGGCTTTGTTTGGCATAAGCTTTTCACGTTTTAAGGCATTTGGTCTTTGCCGTTTATAGCACTCAATATTAAAAATAAATATTCAATGTGCTGTTTTGGCGTAATAGGCTTTCGGTCGTTTGAACTTTAATACCTTCGCTTTGGCATTCACTTGGTGACATTTGGCACTGCAGCGGGGAGTAAGCCATTGGATCTATCTATATACTAACATGAACTTTATGGTACAACATACATAAATGTGCATATACATATGTATATATCGATAGATAGATAGTGAGTATGATAAATTCCACGCACTGCGCCATAAAGTATGCAGTATACTACTTCACTAGTGCTTAACTGGAGCGTGGCATATAAATCGCAGCATAGTTTTCGGCCATCATATATCATGTTATAACTGCTGTGATTGGGGCGCAAGGGCGAATGTGTACCAAAATAGAACAAGCTATAACAAAAATCCCCACCGACACCACTACATTCAAGTATATTAAGTGATTTTTTATTGTAATTATTATTATTGTATTTGTTTTTGTTTTTTTTTGTTCAACATTTCACATGCATTTTCTGTACAAAGTAAAATTAACCGCGATAAAAAAAAAAAATAAAAGAAGAGCTACCAACAAAAACAAAACAAAATACAAAGAAAACAACACATGACACAATCAATTATCGAATATTTACAGTATTTTGTTGTTGTTATTGTTAACAAAAAAAAAAGAAGAACCCAAAACAAAACAAAGATTATATACATAATTTTGAATAATGGCTGTACACACACAAAAAAATAATGCAACGTTGCACTTTGGCATTTGCCCATTTCGAAATTTTTGAGTTTTAATTAAAAAAGTTGGCCAAAGAGCAACATTGCATTATTAACCGTTAAGATGTTACGCGTTAGTACTACATATACGTATATATATTTTAAGCTAATAGCTGCTGCATGTTTGGGATCATTGCTGGTCGGTTGGCTGGTGGTGTTTGCTGTTGGTTTTATTATATGCTGCATGCTGTGTGCGGGTCAACCCTTCTTCGACATAGTCCTTCTGCTTCTTCTTCTTCTTCTAGTAACCATAGTGAACGCCATGGCCCGAGACGGATGTGTGCACAAGGGCGGGCGCAGCAACAGCAGCCCTGCGTAGTCAAACACGATAATAATGATGAGATGGCGACGGCAATGGCAATGGCAACGCCGATGGCAAAAAGCAATTCATCTCTATTTATAAACGCCCTCTGGCATTACTCACTTGAGAACGGGTGCGGCGGCTAGATGCGTGGTGTAAGCGGGTGCTGCATAAGCAGGTGCAGCATAGGCTGGTGCTGCGTAGGCGTGTGCGGCATAGGCGGGTGCGGCGTAAGCGGGTGCTGCATAGGACGCTGGTGCGGCCAGTCCAATGCCGTGTCCAATGATGCCAGGTGCTGCGAAAAACCGAATACCAAATCGAAATTAACAACAAAACGCATCAGGTACAATAGCAGGCAATACGAATGCGTAGCCAAAGTTTCTCGTTTGGGGCCAGATATCAGCACAAGTATCAATAAACGCCAAAAACCAAAGTGCTTCTTTGCATTCGCACTTACTGTGAAAATCAATTATTTCTCGATGTTTTTTTTTTTTTGGTGGGTAGGAGAAAACGGACAGAAGTTTTTGGTTGTGAGCACATGGCGTCTGACAAGTCGACATCAATCAAGTGACACGGCAAGGTCTGCACATTTTGTATTGTGTCAAGCATGAACATGAAATGAGATACGCTTACGACACGAGAACAGTGACAAAAAAGTGAAAGCAACGGACGGACACCTGTCTGTGAAGTGAGGCAACAGCGCTTAATGTTCATCACCCACACTCGAGTGAAGTGTGGCAACATGTGAAGTTTGACAACAATTTACACTCAGAAAGGTTCTCCGAATTTTTGCACAATATTTTATCAACTACAAAATGGTAATTTTGAATGATACTAAGTTCGAAGAAAAGCGTCAAAAAAAAAACAGTAAATAACTGGAAACTGAAACTAAAAATATAAACTTTTAGCCAAGTTGTCCAAACTATTGCAGTTTTAATGTGACACGCAACAAGGGCAGAACTGTTTTTTTTTCTTGGTATTGGATTGAAAGTTGAAATTGTCGCGAAATGCTTTTTTGGCAGCCAACGTCAAATGCCACTTTCTCGAATGCCTGACAAACTGAGTGAAGGCCCCACTTGAGCACCACAAGGAATCCATATCACCATCAACTTCAACAACTTGATGATCATCTTTGTTTTTTGTTTTGTTTTTTCTTTTGCCACATTTCAAATGCTTTAAAACAGTTGTTGGCAACAATGAATAAATGATTGATTATATGGCTGGCGTTGTCCAACATTGCCAAGTCCACTAAACCCAAAACACAAACAGACACACACAAGGGCTGGAAAAATGTCGTTGAGTAGGGCTGATTTAACTTGCAACAAGCCCATATTTATTGACAATGTTAAAGTATGGCTTTTGAACTGAGCCATGAAATATGAATGAGATAATTGCATAAGCCCATAAGTCGGACGCAGTTGATCGATTTAAAGGCGTAACAAATAATTCCGTTGCACAAAAGTTTTTAATTGAATTAAGTAATAATAACCAACGAAAACTTGGCTCAATGCATTGAATATGAAATACTAAAAATACTATTTGTTGCCTGCAATGTGAAAATATTATAACTAGTTAGCTGTTAGCAATTTACTCAGAAATTGCAATCAGCTTTGCGAAAAGCGTGTACCACCTTATTAATATTTTGTATTGAAATATTTTCACTGGAAATGCCGGATGAAAAGGCAATTTTGTAAACAAGTTTGATTTTTAATGAATTGATATCGTTCGAAGTGGCAACAAAAACTATATTTTCGTTTTGACCTTCGTTTGGGCTGGTTTGTTATTCGCAATAGCAAGTAGTTTATGTTTATGTCAACAATTCTGGGAATTTATCTTGCACTTGTTTTCAAGTTCAAAGAGTTATTATGGCTTTGATAACAATCTCCCCCATCAAGTTTGATTTTTCGTCCAAGTGCACTTGGAAATATTTGTTTGAATGCAAAATAGATTTTCTTGGAAAAGTCAGAAAAGAAGACTGCGGCAGCAGCATCATTATTTTATCATACCAAATTCAGAGAACGAGCTGAAAAAGTTATTAAAAATGATTTTTGCTGGAAAATTAGTAGAAAGATAAAGATAGAAATCAGCGCAAACAACTTAAAATAACTACAAAGCAGTAAATAGCAGGTGCAAAAGGTGCTTAGAGTTTAGATTAGAGGCAACTACTTGGAAATTTGTTTTGGGTTTTTCATATCGCCACCTACCATAAGCTGGAGCGGCAGCATATTTCACAACGGGAGCAGGTGCAGCGGCCAGATAACCGTGCGATATAGTTGCGGGTGCAGCGGCATGAGCACTATAGCCGTAGCCATAGCCCAGACCGAGACCTAGACCGAGATGCGAGGCGCCCGATAGCTGATACGCTGGTGCACTGGCCGCATAGTGTCCGCCATAGCTGTAGGATGGTGCAACGGCAGCGGCAGCATAATGGCCGCCATAAGCGTAGGCTGGTGCTGCGGCAGCTGCATAATGAGCACCACCGCCGCCGCCATAGGCCAATTCGTGTCCACTGGCCACATGGATCTGGGCGGGTGCACTGTGTCCAACAGCGTATGCTGCTTGTGGTGCTGCTAAAATGTTTTTTTTCGTTTTCTTTGTTGTTAGCATATTAACTACGTGCATTTATTTGTGCATGTTGCATGTTGTAAGTGTGTGTGTGAGTGTGTGAGTGTGTGTTTATATATATCACTTACCCGCATAGTGAGCGGGCGCTAAGCCAGCATCGTTGCTAATGCTGGAACGCTGGACATGCGATTGGGAATGTGCGGTTTGCACCTGGCTGGCATAGTCGGATTGCGATGATTGGCCATAGTGCCCCTTGACCGTATGCTCCTGTGTGTTGCCAACGGAGGCATGATCCACGCTTGGCGCACTTATCGAATAGGCAGCTGGGCCGCCGGGCTTAGCGCTAGCGCAAGCAATCGAAATTGCGGCCAAACAGAAGATGAGCTGCATTCAAAAACATTCAAAAAACGGAGCATTAGAGTTTACAGTTTGAACAACATAAACAACATACACTGTGTGCTTCATGCATAAATCAGTGAGTGTTGCGGCAGCTGCTTGACAACTCATTTGGCATTTTGTTTGCATATGTCGACACACAGAGAGAACATACAACATACAACGCACAAGGAAATTGCAGGCGCATAAACTTTTAATTAAGTTGCCAAAGTAGTTGATAACTCAAATTCTCTCGCTCGCTTTCCCCTCACTCTCTAACTGTGTTTGTTCGTATGGTTTTGCCCTAATGCCACTCGGCATCTGTCTAGCTGTTGGCAATGCGGCGTATGCGTATTATTTCTAAGGCACTCGCTTGGCAGAAACTTTGTCGTCGTGACTTCAAAAAATGCTGAAACAAACGACGTTTTGACACGGCTTAACAGCATATTTTGTTGTCGTTAACATATCAATTAACTTGATTGAGAATTTGTAGTTACGTTTTGTGTTATTCTTTAGGGCTACAATATACAATTGATTCGTTACTATCTGCTCGCTAGTTTCGCCTACTCGTTAGAGGCTTTTATTGTAACTAAGCATCGTTAGTTGTTTTCTTAATCACATTAAGCTTAATCTGCTTGCTTATAAGTTCCTTAACATTTTTTTAACAAATCCATTGAATTTTAATTCAAAGAAAGAAAAAAGTGTTTCTTTTCTGCCCGGCTACCTTGCCCTTGACTTGGCGCGTCTTTTATTTGTCTTTGGGTATTTATCTGATTTTAATTAAGCGAACAGGACAAGGCCAAAACATAGTACCAACAAACAATAAAAAAAAAGCAAAAAGAACAACATTAAACAGTTAAACACATTTAGCTTGAAAGTGAGAACGGCTTTAAGTGAACAATTTTCGAAATTCATTTTCAAGGATGTGAAACTTTTAACATGAACAAAATACATGTTGTTAAACAATAATCAACTTGGCTACTACGCATTTAATTGACCCACTTTAGCTTGGCCGCTGCACAATTAACTTGATCTTAATTTGCGTGTTTTTTTTTAGTATTTTGCATATTCCAATTAAATGTTGTCTCATTGCCATTGAATTATAATCTAAGCAACTCTTTGACTTGCCAACTTGATTGCCTTCAATGACATTCAAAATTAAAGCTCAAACATAACTCAGCTCAGTTAAAGTTAACGATTAATTGGACCAAAAATGCCTTGGGAAAGCTAAAGCTTATCATTTTCAGTTGATTTAAACGTTTGCAGCATAAAAGTGACAGGAGATAATAAAATTACATAATAAAGAAAAGTTATAAGATTGAAGAAAAATTATTTCTAGAGTTTTCCATAACGAAAGAAAAACCTTTAAAGTAAAGTTGAAGTTAAAGAAATTCTGATTGATATTAAAAGCTAATGAATTTTGAGGCATTTTTGTGTTGTGAATAACAAATCTTAATGCAACTGTCTGTTGTTGCAATTATCCTTTTGGCCACACAGCAGTGTGTTAAGCCTCCTTTTTTGACACAAACTTAACGAGACTGAGCTGACTTTGTCGTATAACAAACAAGGATATTTAGAAGCTGAAAACTTAACTTCTTTGGCATTAGTCACTAATGCGATGCAATCAATTAAAGTGTCAAATGTGTGGCCAGGACAAAATGGCCAGTCATTGTGTGTGTGTGTGTGTGTGTGTGTGCAGGTTTTATGCAACACCTCAGTGCAAAAGGATAATTGCAATTGCAGTCAGACTCTTTCTTTCACTCTCTCTCTGGCAACTTCAACTTCTGTCCTTCTGCTTTGTTATCGTTGTCTAACACACACACACACACACACACACACACACACACACACACACACAGACACGCACACTTTGAACACTATTTAAGTCCTTTACGCACCTTGAATGCCATTTTATGTGGTTTTGTTTTGTTGTTGCTGTTGTTTCACGTGAAAAAAAAAGTGTTTGGTAATATTGCACCGGGCTGCTGGGCTTCGTATTGAAAACTGTCTCAGTATCGCGTTCTTTGCGCCTATTTATACCACATGCCACATGAATAAATATGGCTGGGAAAATATATATATAATATGGTCCAGCAGCAGACGCAGCAGCAGCGGCAGCCATGGCAAACTTGTTTTGCGAATCGCGTCGCGCTTTGGCTTTTTTTTTTATTTTTTGGCAAAGCAGGCAGCCGCTGCGATCTATTGTGAATGTTCGCACTGCGCAGGCGCGGCCAACGCAATGCAACGCAATGCAGACGCAGACGCAGACGCAGACGCAGCTTGTAGCATGCCACTTGCCGCTTGCAGCCAACACCCGCCATCAAGTTGTTGCTTTGCCCATTTGTTGATTGCCTTTCAATTTTCACAAAACAAAAACAAAAACAAGTACAAAATTCAAGTTAATCGAAATCACATCAAAAGTCATTGTTTAATTGGTAATTGTTGTTGTTGTTGTTTGTTGTTGCTTTTATTGACAAATTTGTTGATCCGGTCATGGATATTTCAAATGCAACGAACTGTTGTGGCATGCGGCAGCAGGAAACCCCCCCAAACTTGCATCACAGACAACTGCCTCTTTAACATAGTTAACACAATTTTAATTAAAAACATTTCAGCGATTCAGTGAAATCGAAATGTTGCACTTAAACTAACAATTAAATTGGCATTCTTAAAAAAAAATGGTTTTTCTTAAAGATTTATAGTTTTAGTTTTTAAATTTTTTTTTTTTTTTGTGGTATATTATTTTTATGACATTTGAGAAAGAAATATTTGTCAAGAATTCGTTAATTCATTATTCATTTACTAACACCAAATAAAAATATCTAAATTATTCCCTAAGAGTTTTTTTTGTAGTAAAGACGCTTTAATTATTTCTCGAACGTTTATTTTTTAGCGACTTTTTTTAATGGTTTTCTTGCTAATCGAACAATTTTTAAGGCGTTTCAATTGGCAACAGTTCGCAATAAATTTTCAATATTTATTTGGTCAATTTGCTTAGCAAACCAATTCGAAATAAATTAATTCCATAGAAAAAAAATGAATGCGTAAAAATATGTTGCAAAATTGAATGGCATAATAAAATGTTATTAAAAAGGCAGTTTGCAAGCGACACGCGGTGGCACGTTGTTAATTGTTCTCTGCCTCGAAGCTGAATTGGTAAAACTGTGGCAATAAGTGCAACTCTCACTTGTCTTAGCTGTCTTAGCCCCCACACACACACACAACAAACGCACACTCATTACATAACTGCAGCGCACTGGGCTGGCTCTCCGTCCAAGTCACGACTTGGCGCTGCAACGCATAAAGTGCGCATAAATTGTGCGACCCACAAAATCGAAAGCCAACGACAAAAATCAAACAACAAAAAAATACCAAAATCACAAATCAAACCACTTGCAATAAGGCCCCCGCCCCCCATGCACCCCCATCACAACCATTGTTGCAAAAGGCATTTTGAAAGCGAAAATATTTTTTTTGGTTTTTGAGTTTTGGTTTTTTTTTTGTGTGCCACGCATGGATACCGTTCGTTGCCTGGCCCTGGCTGGCTGGCTGCCCAATTTCCGCGCCTTTTTGGCGGCTGCTGCGTGAGAACAAAAACCAAAACCAAATTTACGAACTAGGTCAAAAAATGTGGCTGCAGTTTTAGCCGAGTTTTTGCAAGTCAAACACTGCTGAGACCCATTAATAACAAAGCCCAATGGCATCGAGCCACGTGAAACGATATAAGTACGTAACCGAGAAGCTAGTGCGAATTGAATTCATCAATTCATCAATTCTATATGCAATGTGGGAAATTCAAATTAGTATTTTTAAAACTAAGAGGTAACTGAAAAGGTAAAAAATGTAATTTGCTGTGGATTTTATATTGTAAATAAATAAATTGTATATTTGTTTTCGTTAGAAATAAGCAAAAAGGGTATAAAAAGTTTGTTATCATAAAATTTATTTTTTTCAACAAATTAAATCCGGTATTAAATATATTTAACTTATTTGTTGAAGGTTTTTCGTAACATATTGTTTAAATAAATGGTATGCCATAAGTTTTTAACTTAAAGCTTATGTTTTTATATGTCAAATTGTTTAAGTAGGTTGATTTAATTTTCTTTTTGGAAATTTTCTTTTAATAGAATCTGTTAATTTAAATGAAAAAAAAACCGAAACTATTTGTTTCAAACATTTGTAATTGTTTAAATAAGCGAAATTGTGACCCAGAATTCTCAAGCAATCGCAAACAAAGTTAACAAATAACTTTAATAGAACCAACATAGCTGCCACAAAGATTGGCAACAATGATTCGAAGGCTAATTCAGTGTGATGCAATTTTCAAAAATAAAACCAAATCATGATCAAATATATATACTATATATATGAATGGCAAGCAAGTGCTTTCATTGAATCGAAGGAGACCTTCAGTATACGCACAATGTGGGCCAATGCTAAGGATGCAAAGGATGATGCCATTTTGCGTGCCTGAAGCATTGCGTTGAGCTGCTTCAGCTGTCAAGGCAACACTTGCAATTCAATAAAATTGTTGCAACTACATTTTTTTTTTTTTATATATAGTTAATTTTGTAACTTTTGCATGTAAAGTTAAAGTAGCTATCGATAATATTTTGCTGCTGTTTTTTTTATGGTTTGGTCTGAGTGATATTTCAATTTTCTTTTTTACTCAAAATTAATTTGTATAATTGCAGCGGCAACAACGACAACATTAACAGTAGTCAAGCATGTCCTTCGAATCCTTCTTGCCTTTCGTCTTTATGGGTCAGCAAGACAGAGACAATAATAATAATAACAAAACTTAAGACAGACAAACATGAATACTGAATACCCTTGAAAAACTTTTATCTGTTGGAATAACTAAGAATTTGTTAGTAAATTTTCTGCTTGAAAAAAATATCTTAGTTTAATCTAAAGCCTTTTGAAAAATTCTTTATGGAAAGGGTATCAAAATACCAGCGACTGTCAATAACATTCTAGCCGCTGTCAACGTCGACATCGAAGTCAGCGGAGTGACAACACTTGTTTCAATTGCGCCTATTGATGTCATTGTTGTTGTTGTTGTTGTAGTCCGAGCTCTGTTCTTGTTATTGCTTCGCCCATTGTTCTGTTGTTGTACTACTGACCAAAGATGTTATTGCCGTGGGGTGGAAACAAACACCATGTACATACATACATACATATATCCCTAAATACTCACTGCTGGCAGGCCATTAGCACACACACACAACGGCCAAGGATCGAAGTGCGGCAAGCGGCAAGCGGCAAGGGGCAAGCGGAAAGCAATGTGTAAATATTCTGTTGTTTTTGTGTTTTGTTTTCCTTTTTTGCTGTTGCTATTTTGCATGGCACATTTCCACGACTTTCAAGATTAATGACCGGTGGCACAGTGGTTCCCATATCCCAAAAATCATAAAAATCAATTATGATTGATCAATCGGTGTGTTGAAAAGGGTTCCACGCTGCCTTTGGCTAAGCAAAGTTTAAGTTTATAGAAACTCAATTTAATGGAATTTTTGTTTTTATCTAAAATTATTAATATTGTACCTGAATATGGACTAAAATAAAATAAATAAGTGTTTTTTTCTATTCTATCTTCTGATTATATTTAGAGTAACATTTGTGAAATCTTTCAACGATTTCCTATAAAATGGATTTTTTTTTTTTTTATAATTTGTTGATTTTTACCAACGAACTTGTTGTATGGGCGCCACTGTGCGGCATGTGTCACTTTGTATTGGCATGGCATTGTCATGGACCCAACGACACCCCGCACCCGCTATCAGAACCGCAAGAACGAAATGTGAATTACGCGTCCTTTGCATGTCAAAGTTGACGTTTATATTCAGCTCTCTCTCTTTCTCTCGATTGAATGAGTGCTCGAATTAAGTAGCGCCATTAACAATGATTTTGAACATGATATTATAATAAACACATATATGATATATGACAGAGTTATAAATTACTATATAAATGTGTTAAGAGGTCGTTGGGGTATTACCCTTTGGCAGGGTATGAACATTCAGATATCCTTTGAAACCAGCAACAAATATTCAACCCAAAACTTATGTCCCATAAACATAAGATCTTATCAAAACCCAGTTACTTAAATTAAGTACAAAGTAAATATTCTAATACCCTTCTTTGGGGTATTTCATTGCTTAACTCAAGCCTTAACCAAAACTTTAATTTTTGTTCTACTTTATAACGTAAAAAAAACATTATTTTATAAATCAAAAACTTTAAAGCCCATAAGCCTATTTCTTAATATCTTAAACAAATCTTAAAAACAAATTCGTTTTTTTTTTACTTTTCGCAATTTCCAATTTCTTTGCTTAAAGGGCAATTTTCAGCTCGATAAACTCGCAGCTTGTCCAGCTTGAACGCCAGGTGTCGCTTTCAACAATTGAATTAAGCGCCGAGGGCAACAGAAAAGAAAAGAAAAATAAAACAAAAAGCCACTTGCCATTTAAAGTTGGTTCGAGCCGCTGTGGTCCATCCTCATAAGTTGAGCTCCATTAAACAGAGTTCACTTTAAACACAGAAAAAAAAAAACAACAAAAAAATAAGTATGCCTTTTACAGCGATTAAACTAATAAAGTAGATAAGTGCTTAGCCAAGCCAACATTAAAATATTCAACCTTCAATTTTAGGAATCAATTGACACAAGTGCCACACCGCACCCCCCCGCGCCAACCAAGAACAAAAGCGCACGCCTCAAAATACAAAATAAAAAATAAAAGACAACGGTTAGATTTTTGATATTTATTTTTTTTATATTTGTTGTTGTTTGGGGGCCAGATTTTGTCAGTGTTACGTTCTCTTATTTTTTTTTTTGTTACTTACACACACAGAAGTATTTGATTTCATAAGTTAAATTGTTGTTGTTCGTGGCGATGTGGCAGCTGAGATAGAAACGTTTGGGTCGCCAAACACGCCCCAAAATTTTCTTGTTATTTTTATATTTTTTTTTCTTCTTTTCGTTATCTCAATCAACTCTAAGAATCAATGACGCCCACACTCTGCTAGTGTGTCTGTATCTGTGTGTGTGTGTGTTAATTTGTTGTGCATTTATTTATTGTTTTTGTGTTCTTGGTTCCATACATTATGCATAGAAAAAATCTATGTAGTTTTTTCTATGGCAAATAAAGATATTTGCTTTCGTTGACAGCTCAAAAGCGTAAAGAACGAACAGGTGGATGGAGGGGGGGTGTTGGGGGAGTGGTAAGGTGGTTTTTTCTAAAAAATAAGATCGAACATAGGTTAATTTTATAAAATCAATAAAATATTAATATTGTAAAGCAAACATAAAACAAACTTGAAAATTTGCTAAGAAAAAAAAATATTCTATTATTTTATGTGAATTTATTTCTTTTTTATATATTTATATATTATTTCTTTCTGCATTTATAAAATATTTATATAAGTATTGAATTTTTGTTTTTCGTCTTCATTTAATATCTAAAGATAATTCGACTTAAGCTTGAAACCTTACAAATTTTAAATTCAATTATTTTTGAAAAGTTTTTTGCGTTCCTTAGTTTTGAAGTTGCTCGTAATAATAATTAACTTGACTGATTGATTTATTAATTAGTGCTAGGGGGCTCTTAAACTAATCAAGTCGTTAGGTAAACACTTCTCAAACTCTAGTTTTTGGCATTTCCTTTTGTTAGTTTAATAACACGTTAAATCTTTTACTTTCGACTTTTCTTGGTTTTATTTTTTGGCGAATAAAACTTTTCAATCTGCCTCGTTGTCGTTGCGTCGTTGTGATGAACTTTTTGGTTCGAAGTCCTGGTGATAATTTGCAGCAGCTCACCTTCCCTTCCTTCCCTCTCACTACAACAAACTTGGAATCGCAGCATATTCGTAGTGTGCGCGCAGAAAGTTGCCAAGTTTTCTCGCTGTGTGTGTTTCTGTGTATGAGTCAACTTTTGACTATTTTGTAGACAAAAGAATAACAATTGCCAAAGTGGGCGGAACTGATGTCGTACGCGTGGCCGCGCCCACACAACTGCAACAATAACAACATCGACAACAACAACTACTTTTTTTATAATTATTATTGATGCTCAACGGTCGATCGATTTTTATCGATTAATTCAAGAAACTTTAACAAATTTTTAGAAAAATGGTTAGTTAATTGTTATAATTGATTTGAAGTCAATTCAAGTACAAACTGGGCGCAACATTTTTTACTTTTCATGCGGCAAATGTTGCAAGCTTTAATAACTAGAAAATTCATAGATAATTGCAGCAATTAGCGGCGCCACTTAAAACGCAACCAACAATGTACTTTTTTTTCTCTATTTTTCATGCGTAGATTTTGTTGTTAGTTAAAATTTCATCAGTTGTTTTTTTTGTTTTGTAGCTTGGGCAACGCTGCGTATACGCAACTTGGCCAAAGGCGCACAGCCAGCGAGTTTGCCCAGGAAATGCCATAAGCTTATCGTCCGCCCAACTTATCTGCCGCTTGTCGCCAGACCGAAAATTAAGCTTGCAAAGCAATCAAAATTGTCAATTGCAAAGTGCAGCTGTTGGGCGGCTTATGTAAAAAAAAATGTGTGTGAGGCGAACGAATTAAATGTTAAATCAAACAACGCATAAATAATTGTGTAGAGCGTGTGTTCTCCCTCTCTCTCTCTCTCTTTCCGCTGCATGCCACGCCCCACGTTGCATGACCATCTAACGAGACGTAACACCACAACAAAACACAATACTCTATAAAAAAAATAAAATAAAAATAAATAATTATTTTTCTATTTAAAAGTTGCCTAAACAATTATCTTAAAACAATCAAAATAAACATATATATATATACATATATATAAAAAAGAGTATTTACAAAAAGTATGCTTTTTTCACCGTTTTGTAAACAAATTTTATTGAGTTGGTTTTAGAGACTTTTTTGTGACCTGATTATTTTTGAACTGACTCCGTTTAAGGCACCGCTCAAAGCTTTTTATTTATGAACATAAATGTGTGTGTAAGCGTATGTGTGCATGTGTGTGTGTAGGTGTTATAGCCATGGCTTATGCATCGGCGTGCTGCGTTAATGGGGTGGCGAGGGGGGGGGATATGTAAAGCCATTCTCTGCCGACTTACGACAGCCATTTAATTAAATTAATTTCGTTTTTATTTATATTCGCATTAATAGCGAAAATCATTTGGTTGTGCCCCACGTGGCTACGTGCCACCCCCCGCGTCCCAAGGGGCAGCCATAGAAAAGCCCAACGCGAACGTTTTCTGATTGGGAATATTTTTGGCAGCGATGCGTCGCTTCTACAGCTGCTGCTTAATTGACTTGTTTTGATAGTTTTGGTTTGCTTTTTCCGAGAAAAAACAAACTAAATCTGAACTCCAAGCTGGCCAAGTTAACCAAGAAGCCTAAGGCATGTCAAATGGGAGGTGAGACGAAAACACACACACACACACAGACAGAGACTGTTGTGATTATTTTGTTTTCTGACTTTTGAGCTGGCCAACAAAATTGGTTTAGCTTGGCATAAGCCAATCAAAGATTTAGCTGTAAATCCACAGATTTTTGGGAATTGTTTTGATATTGTTTACAATTTGATTTCGCAGAATTTCAAATCATCTCATTAGAACCACACAATTTCTAAGCATTTATGGTTCTCCGAATTGTTATTGTTTGTCGAGCAATAAACAGTTTAAGTTTGTTTTGGTCAAAGGATTTGGTTTAAAAACGGAATGATATCTTAGTTAAGGTTTTTTGTTTGTTTTTGGCTAACAAAAAGTATTCGTCGATATTTATCTATATACTTTTTACTTATCTTTAACAAGCTGCTACTTAAGTTTGTAATAAGTGAGGGTGGGATTTTCTAGAGCAAGACAGCATATAGTAATTTATGAATCGATTCTGTTGTGGAATTGATTTATTTTTTTATTGAGTTAAGCGCGCTGAAGTACGCAGGACAACTAACTAAAGCAACAAGCCAACCTCATGAACATTGATGATGGCCTTCTTAGGCTTGGCTATGAAAGCTCGAATGTTGCCTCTACATTGTTGTTGCCGGCTTACTGTCAAATTTGTTGTGTGTGTTTTGTCTGCATTAATTACGCATACGCAGCGCTGTCCGTTTGCCGTTTAAAGCCGTCCACGCGGCTCATTAAAGCTGACCAAAAAATAAAATAATATACATATGTATATAAATTTAAGAGAGTAAGAGTAACAACCATTTGATTTGAAAACGGGCCCAACCCAGAAACGCGTACACACACACAAAACGCAATTAAGGTACACGCAGCAGACGCAGACAGGCAATTGTTTTGACCAAATTCGCAACAGCAGCAACTTTAGTTAAAGGCAACAATTGGCGCTGTCTGCACTTTGCAATTGAACATGGTCAACTGGTTTTTTTTAATTGTACTATTTGATACTCTACTATTTGATACTCTATCAAAAGTCGTAGTGTTTCATACTTTTAACTCTTAAAAAATAAAATATTAATTTTCAATCAGCCTTAAAACTTTATTCTTTATATATTGTTAGCGAATTTAGTCAATCTATTTAATATGAAATAATAAATGAAATAACTTATTCATCAAACCTTAAACCCTTATAAGGCTTAGTTTAACATTTTCACAAAGAAATAATATTTTTTTTTAAATGTCATAATTATTATTTCATTATTGAAACCTAATTCAAGCTGCACTGCACCTTATAAAAACATTGTTTCTTATTTTTAAATATTTTTATATTAAATATTTAAATTAATTAAGGAATATATCCTGAAAATATTTTAAAATTTTCTTATTTTTATTTTAACTAGATTCTGAGCAAAAATAAATACATATCATATAAATTTATTTATTCGAAAAGAGTATTTAAATGTTTTTCATTAAAATTTTTGCTGTTTTTAACTACATTGCATTTGTTGTTGCCGTGTTAGCCCAAAATAAAGTTGCGCTTGCTAAGCAGCTAGCCCAAAGTTGGCAAGAGGGCAAATGTTTTGGTCAGCTGCCATTGTTGTTGTTATTGTTGTTGTTGGCGGTGTGGCATGTGTGTGTGTGTGTTGTAGTGGCTTTGGCTAGCTTATGCAGTTGTCCGGATCGCTTCCAGGCCACTTCATTTTATTTACCGTTAACAGCGATGGCTCGGCTTTTAGTGCGAAAATAGCGTCAGCATCGAACTGCTCCCGTTTTTTGTGTTTTTTGTGTTTTGTGTCTGGCCAATTTATTGAAAAACCCGCTTCAACTATCTTAGCCCGGCCAACATGCTGTGCAGTAGTTGCAGGTGATAAAAACTAAAAATGTTGCGTAAGGCGACGCCCGCCAAATATGCCCAAATGGCCAAGTGTCCAAAAAGCCATTGGCTATTGGCCGAGGCACTTGTTTTTCTTTCTTTCCTTTTTTTCTTTTTCATATTTCTCTTTTCTCTCCGTTTTATATTCGTTTGGATGTGGTCGGCACCAAATGCAGCCAAAGGAAGTCCAGTTGCAAGTGCAAGGAAGTGCCGCGTCAGCCCGAAAGTAAGCGGAAGATTTGTTATACTAGTTGTTGGGCGGAGCGGGGTTGTAGGGGTTAAGTGTGTATGTGTGTGGCATTGCAAGGGGAGAGACAGATAAGTGAGAAAACAGCTATTGAACTATCAAATCGAACAAAAACCAAATTGATTAAATATTTGTTAAAACTACAATGAAAAATAAACCAAAAAGATTTAGTGCCTTCATTAAGGTACATAATATATTTTTAATATGCTTGCTTCTTATTATTTTATTAAGTTCATATTTTAATTAAATATTTGTTGATTCGATACAGCAATAAATGTTGACGTTTTAGCGCCACTTTTTGAATACATATTATTGCCGCCAAAATGGTTAAGATGCCGCGGGCAGCAGTGAACAGCACTGCCAGCTGTTAATGTGGTCCACATTGGAAGCTTTTTACATTGTTTACAAACAACAAGAAAGAAAGCTTTGGCCGGCATTCCTCTCCAACAATTTCGCTCGCTCTCTCGCTTTCGCACTCTCTCTCTGCACCTGTCGGCGGTCACGCTGTGAGAGCGCGTGCGCTACAAACGTCAAAAATTGCAATGTAGTACAATGTTAAACGAACGAAAAATTGTGAAAAGTGAGCGAGTGTCGTCGTCGTCGTAGTCCAAGAACAACAAAGTAAAAACTTAAATAAATTCGAACAGAGCGCTTGCGAAAAAAAAAGAGTAGCAACAAAGTAAAAGCAGCTACAACACCCGGCCGCATTATAAACTAATGGAAGAAAATTCATAAAAATTCATACAAAGCAAATTTTCCATAGTCGTCGCATTTCATTTGTCGCGACGCGTAAACTTATTTAATTTATGTATGTTGTTTTATATTTTATTTTTTTATATGTTGTTTCTTAACTCAGTGAAAAGGCAATTTTTTTTTTTGGAATCATACTAAACGTGACCTAGAGTGAGAGAGAAACGTTGTTTGTGCAAAATTCGAAAACAAAAACTAAACGAAAGCAATCATAACTAAACAGTTATTAACACGATTATCAATACATACAGTTATTCACCCATTCGGCTAACTGTATTTCAGGTACATATTGTGAATGTGAGTGTGTGTGTGTGTGTGAGCATTTTTGAGCAGTGCTTCAAACTAAACATAGTTTTAAATCATTCTATTTTATATTTTAACTTTTAGTTGGGTGTGAAAATTCATAGCTAACTGTAAATGATGACTCACGTTGTTTTGTCCGTGCGCCTGTTGTTGTTGTTGCTGCTGCTGTTGTTGTTGTTGTTGTCGTTGTACACGCATATGTACATATACGTATGGCCTATGGAGGCTTATTTTTAGACCCCCGGCGCCTCCATCATAGCGTTTGATTACTGCGGCCCACAATTTGCGCAGTTGATAGATCGATATTGTATATTAGACCGTTCCATCATTATTTCGATTTCATATTAAAAATTCTGTTCGTTTTTTTTTTCATTTAATCATAATTTGCGGCAAACAACGAATTTAATTTCACAACAACAGCAATGACAATAATGCGCTTTAATATATATATATATATATATATCCATTCAATATGAGTGTTCAAATATTATTATTATTATTATATGTATTTATTCATATTCATATTTTGTTAAATTGCAAATCATCGCATAAAATTGCGTTCACATTTTTACAGCATACTTTTAGGCGGAGCTTTTAAAATGCTTTTTGCTTTTAATAACTGTTATTTTCGTATTATATAGTTTATTGCTTCTGTTTGTGTCAGTTTTTAACAAAAACCAAAAGTTTAATAATTTTTTAAGCTCTTTAAGCCTAATCACCAACTTACTAAAAACACTTATAATTAACACCTAAGATAAAATAACCAATTTGAAATTGTTTATATTTAATGCGATACTGTGTTAATAATGTCAATCGTTTAAGCTTATACTTCAAAAAATTTACTATTTGCTTTGTTTAATTTTTAATAAATTTATTGGCACAAAACACAACACAACACATACATACATACAAACAGACCATTAGAATTGCTATAGTTACATACAAACATAATTACATACACATACATACATACATGTATGTGTGTAGTACACATTGCATGCAATTGCGATTAATGGCTTTTGTTAACTTGTCTTGCAAGTGTTAAGGAACTTACGCCATGTTTCAAACAATTTGCAGTTTATCCGAACAACAACAATAACAATAACAACAATACCCACAAAAATAACCAGAACTACCGCATCAGAATCAACTGCATTAGCAATAAGAACAACAAGAACAACAACAAGAACAGCTCAACTCAAACAAACAAAGTAAACACAACAACAGTTAAAGTACAAATTACTTATTACATCTCCCTGCTGCGACAACTGAGCAGCAGCAGCAGCAGCAGCAGCAGCAGCAGCAATTCAAACTGTCAACGTCAGAAAAAGAATAGCAACAACAACTACAGTAACAACAGACAAGGAGAAACAGCAAAATAAGCAAAAGCTTCAGCACCTATGCCAACTTAATCAAAAGGACAGCAACAATGTCTGAAGACAGCGTGGCGGCGCAAGAGCTGGCAGAGGCTCATGCCAATGCTCACTTTGGAAGAGAGTATTACGACTTGCCGTATCAAGTAAGTAAGCGAAAGCGAGTCAGAAGAAATTGAAAACTTGCATGAGACGGAGTGACACACAAACACACACGCACACACTCCGACACACATATGTACATACAGACAGACATCAATCAGCTGCAGTGAAGCTCATTAGCTTGCTGTACCAATTGTGTCACTCAGACACAGACACATACACACAAACACACACACACACGTGGGAGAGAGCGAGCTTAAGATTTGCTGTACTCGGATGTTCTTTTGTGCACTTAATTGCTTTTACTGCACTGCCGCCTTCTCCTTCTTGTTCTTCTTGTGCTTAACATTAACTATATTCATTGTTAATCTTTTGTCCAAAGCAAACTAAATCAAAATTGTTCAATGTGTATGTGAGTGTGTGCCATTTATTCTATACACACTCTCTTTCATTCTCACTATAACGGTTATCAACACATATCTTTTGCAGTGCGATATGAGTGATTCAGCACCCACTACACCCGGCCCCTGTTCCGCACCCAAGAAGTATTATCGCCAAGCAGCTCACAGGTGAGTGCAAAATTGTGATATATGAGGGATTTATATGGGTATATTTTTAGGGTATTTGTGTTGTTTTTTTTTTTTTTGAGAAAGTCTTAAGACTAACATAAATCAAAAATGCTTTCAAAATTTATAACTTAAGTTATTTAACGAAGTAAAAATCTTAATCTTTTTCTATCTATCTTCATTATGAATATTGACTTTGATTTATCATTATAATTTATATTCTTAAAATTAGTATCAGTCCCTAAAACTTTGTTGGATTGATTAAAGCTTCCATCAAAGTTGAGACTCTGATTATTAAGTCTAAATCAAATCCCGTTTTAAAGGAAGATTTAAACAAACCAGCTGATTGGGTTGCAAAATTGACCTTGAAAAAAGAAATAAAACATATTTAGTTTTTTTTAGTGTTTATACACAAATCCGCATCTATCGGGGCATCGAGGGGTAACACAACTAAAACTTCAAAAAACGTTCAAAAACTACACAAAAAAATATTAAATAAAATTTCAGAATTAGTCTCAGGATTGATGTCTATATTTAAAGTAAAAACCGTCAACTTCAAAATGCATTTTGAATAACATAAATAAAAAAATGTAATAATACATTAAAACCGTTTTGCTTTCAAAAAGTTTAAACATTTTCGAGGGAATTTGTACAAATTGTATTCAAATATTTTTTGATATTTTGCCCATTGGCAACCACTGTGCCATGTGACGTCACACACTTAAAACAGTAAGCAATTTTCTGATTTAATGACAATTACAATAAACTTAAAAGTTTGTCTGACATTAAATCATTATTTTAGTTGCTCAACGCTTATTTCTTGCGGTGTATTTCAAATCTTAACACTAAGTTGAACTCTACACTAGTTTAGTAGAGATCGCGAACTAAAGCTGTATGTGTGTGTGTGTGTGTATTTAGGGCCAAACTGTCGCTGCTGCTACCTTATCGGCCTTATCAAAAAGCAAACAGAAGCCAACTAAACAGCAAAAACAACGGCAAAAACAAACAAATATAAGCGAAAAACTACAATTCTATGGGCTATCTAGCTAAATGCAAAGAAATCTGCTATCAAAATAAATGAAAAAAAATGCCTAAGGCTCTTTTTTTTATTCAACAAAATTCTTTTAAAAATTTTCATTGTGCTTTAGAAAAAATTATATAAATAAAAGTAAAGCTTACCAAAAAAAACCAAAAAATAAATACATATATTAACTTTAATTATAAAATTTATTATTTGCAATTTTGCCATACTATAATTAACCAGTTATTTTTTTTGAAGTGGGCGTGTTTTTTGGGCGTATTACAACTGCATTTTCCAATTAAAAACAAGTGTAAAATGCACACATAAATGTCTACGTATGTGTTGTGTAGTGTATACATACATATATATATATATATTTTTGTTTACTTTGTATCTTATCTGATTGTCCGTCTGTCTTGTTTGACTTTGACACACTGCAAAATAGTTAAGCTGCTGTTTCGCTTTTCAAACTTGAATACACTTTATTTATTATACTAAACACAAGAGTCTCTCAGTTTCCACTTCATATTTGACAATCCCAAACCTAAACCCCGCCCTCCCTCAAATATATTTTTGCCCAGCGGCTTGTTGCTGTGTCAATATTTGCCCCATTGTTGTTGTTGTTGTTGTTTTCGCTTAACGGAATTCGATTTCAATTTTTTTTTTGTTTTTGTTTTTGTCGGTTTTTGTGATTTCGTTTCGTTCCCAGCGTTCTATTCTTTCCCATCTTTTACTTTAATCAGCTGAAAAGCTATCTTCGCTTCAAGTAAATAATAATAAACAGATTAAACAGTGCAAAAAAAGCAACAACAAAAAAACAAGTAAATAAAAAGCAAACAAAGCAAAAACAGAAACAACACAAATTAAAAGGGGAGAATAATTTTTTTTGGGGTTGCTTCCTTTGTTTGCTTGAATTTTTCTTCTATTTTTGGCAAAAGTCAGCTAAAAAATTGTTTAATAAAACGGCAAAAACAAAAAAAAAAAATCAAACAAACTGTAAACATGATATCAAATTATAATGGGAAATTTTTTATCTTTCCAGTTGTCAGATAATGATAATTCGGAAAAAAAAGAGAACAAGAATGCAGCCGAAGCTAGTTTATTTATTTGTTTATTGATTGTCAAAAATGGAAAGCCGATATTAAATTAAAAATAAATCAAAATAAAGTTTAAATAAGATTTAAATGTGAGAATAATTTTAAAATTCAATGTCAAAAATCAGTTCGAGCTTGGGAAATTCAAACAAAAAAAAATCCCAATCAAAACTGAGGTAGATTAGTAGTTAGTCGTTTTGATTAGATTAAGGAAAACGAAACGAGCGAAACGAGGCAAAAGAATAAAGTTTTTTCAGAGTAAAAATATTTCCCCGAGTTAAAGAGTTGTTTGACCAACGATTAACAGGGCAAAAAGAGCCTACTTGAATATATGGGAATAAGTCAACTTCTTCATCGATTCAATTCTATTCTGGTAAATAAAGAAACTTAGAGTAGATATTGTACTAACTTTTGAAACATAGAAAAATCATATTAAATCTGTTTTAATCGAAACAAATTGTGTGTGGCAGCCGACAGAGGCAGAGGCAGAGGCGTTGGGTAGGCATTATAAGTTTGCCCCCAATTATGGTACTATATGATTTGAATATTAATTTCCAGACAGGCATAAATATTTATACACAAAAACATACATACAAACAAACCTCTGCATATGGTCACAAAAAAATCATATATGTTTGAGCTTATAGAATATTTATGAGACAAACTCAACAAATCATTATGTTAATAAGACATATACAAACAGTGCATGCAAAATGTATGCGTACACACAAAAAAATTAAAAAAAAAAATACGATCAAAAGTTTTTAAATTTAGATTCAGATTTTAAAGTTCGTTTTTAATTTGATTTTTCAATAAGATTTAATTTAAAATCAAAAATTTTCGTATTGAATTTGAGAAAGAAAATTTCATATCTAAATCTAAAATAAAAATTTTTGATCGCATTTTTCATTTTTTCTCTCTGTGTACAAACGACTATTTGTTCAAATAAGCATACTCCTGTATTTGCTTTCAAATGCTTTAATTTGAATTCTTTTTTAATAAAAAGTTTTTAGAAATTTAAATTATTTCGAATAAAATTTAAGTTTTAAGCGAACTTATTGCTCTCAGTGTAGCAACATAAACTGTGTAGCATGTTATTTATGTGGCCTCAATACCAAAAAAATTAAGAAAGAAAAAAACACAGCCAAATCAAAGCAATTTGTTGGCCAAAGGTGTCAAAGCATTAATAAAATCAAAAACTATTTGCATAAAGCACATAAAAATCATCTTGAATTGATGTAAACGAGTGTTTATATCATTCGAAAATATTTTGAGCCAAACAAGCTTATAGTTTATTTCAAACGCTTTATATGCAAATCTTTGATACACGTTTCACTTTTAACGATAACGACAACAACAACAACAACGACAACAACAACGACAACAAAAACTCCAACAGTGTCCACTTAGTCGAGTCACAAACCTACGCATACAATTAAACGCCTAAACTCGATCTTATATTTGAGCTGTGCTTATTAGCGCTAGTTGTCGTTGTTGTCTACTTTTTTTTGTGCTATTTATTATCTCTCATTTGCTTTCGTTTGTGTGTATTTCGGCAGGCACTTGGAAATTTCCCTAGGTCCCCCAGTTAATATTGAGTGCATGTACATATGTGTCTCTGCGTCTTTTGGCTTAATGGCGTGAAGATAAAAAAAAAAAAGAAGGCAAAAGCAATAACCCTCGCTCGCAAACTCGAACAGTAAATGCTCTACTACGCAGTAGATAGAAGCAAACATAACACATTCATATACATATGCATATGTATGTGGGTTAAATGTGCAATATAGACAACAACAACAACAACAACAAAAAACACTCAAATGATTCTGGAAACTTCTATTCTATTTGTCTGAGTGTGTTTGTTTTTCGCTTATGCATCAGTTGTGACACCTAGCTAAAAGTATTTAACCCTGACCCTCACTCGTGTAAAAGTTATTATGCCCGCCGACAAGAAGAGAGGCAGCCAAAATAAAAACACAACAATTGGTATTTTATTGCATAAAAGGCATAAAGCCAACAACTACTCAAATCCAATGACGGGCGACAACAGCAACAACACAAAATACTAGTACACAGCTGTCCGGTGCGCGCCTACTCTTTGACACGTAAATGTAAAAACCAAGAGCTTTCAACGACGCACACACAGAGAGAAGACATAGAGAGAGAGAGAGCATGCGCGCGTTGCTCAACTGCGTTCGTTCTCTGAGTTTTTACTTGCTAGCTGTTGCTATTGCTGATGTTGTTGTTGCTGTTAGTATTATTGCTGGTGCTGCTTCCTTCCCATTTCTACTACGTTGCATTCATTGAGCGTCGCCGTCAGTTGAATTCCGAACGTTGACCGAAATTGTTGCTCTCGTCATACATAAATTCAGCAGCGCAAAAGGCAAAAAATAAAAACACAATTGTGTTTTTGTACTTTTGTATAACTTATATATTTTTTCGAGTGTGTGTGTGTGTTTTGTTTCTGTGATAAGCGTAATATTGTCAATACAAAAAAAAAACAAAACAAAAAATCAGAGAAACGCAAAACAATAACAATAGCAAGAAGCTGAATTTTGCGTGCTTTGCCCACCACGCACAAGATCATTCCATTCCACAATTATACAGTACGTAGTAGTAGTTGATTGTTGTCGTTGCTGCTGCTGCTGCTGCTGCTGCTGCTATTGCGCTGTCTGCGCATAGATTCGTGACGTTTTCGCAAAGCCATCTGATAAGGCGACATCGTTTCCTTCTAGCAAAGCATTACACGCCTGCGCTCTCCCGCTCTCCTATCCTCTCTCTCTCTCTCCTTTGCCCTCTCACTCTCTTAAGTGACTGAGCTTTGCTTTTTTGGGAGAGCTCTTAACTCATCGTTTATCGGCAGCGACGCGGCGTCGCTTCTTTGCTGGCATTGCTCTTGAGCACTTTCCGCTAACCAGTCACATTAGCAACAGCGGCAAATCGAAAAATACACCAAAATGCCGCTAACCAAACCCCTCAAACAAAAACCAAAACAACAACAACCACAACAGGAACATTCCTATATGAATAACGGCAATTCCTTGGCACACGAACACACACAGTTATTTGGCGAAATGGACATGGATCAAACGGTGCCCAACGGTCTACACCTGAACTCCGAAAATAACATTCACGGTCACAAGCGTCAGCTGGGGCACAGGTGAGCAATACAACAACAACAACAAACTCTTATCAGCTGGGTCAACAAACAACAATCATTGTTGACAACGGCAAACCTTTCGATGAGTTTCGTTCAGTGCAAAACTTTTCATAGATTTCATCACAAATCGTCCAGTCCAATCGAAGATTATGCTTTCAGACTTGACTGAACACGATTTGAAGTTAGTTTTTAGAACTTTACAAAAGTTTTTTTTTTTTTTTTTTAAAGTTGCTATCCTATCTAAATATTTAAATCTTTATATCAGGATCAAGTATAAGTAAGTAGGACCTCGTTAATAGATCTTCTCGAAACAGCTGTTCTGAAAAGTTTATAAGAAAAAAAGTTTTCTATATAACGAATTCATTGTTAGAACATTTTTTTTTTTAATCAAAAAATAATATTCTGAATCGAATTTTCTTTACAACGGAACTGTTTTTCCGATCTCTAATCGCGCTTTATCGAAGTTTGACTGTAATATGACACTCTTTGGACTTGAACAGTGTTGTAAAACACACCTAAGCCCATCCTAATCTCATGCTTATTATATATTTATATCGCCCTGAGACTAAATGTCTCAAGTATTTTGCCATTTAATCAGCATTTATTGTTGTTTATCATCATTAAAGAGACTTTAGACTTTGTGCCTCGATGCATAGTGGCAAGCCACAAGCTACATACATGCATCTGCCCCATTATGCATCCTGCAACCGCAACCGCCACTTCCCTTTGTTGCCGCCGCCATTTTGTCACGGTTTGTGTCTCTCTGAATGGAAAGTCATTGCATATTTAAAGGCGTCTGTGGGTGGTGTGGGGGGTTGGGGGCTAGATGGATTAACGGTGGCTGTTGTACGCGATATATAAACGTGCCCTTGGCCATGGCCTCGCTTTTGACACACTGAGAGAAATTCATCGGTTTTTCGCACAGACACAAAAATTAGCCCGTTTTTTGCATTAAAACGTTTCGATTAATTGTTATTGCATAAGAGCAAAACCATCTCATTAATTGCATCATGCCCTTGGCTAACTCTCCCTTTCTCTATTTCTCTCTCTCTCTCTCTCTCTCGCTCTCTCTCTCTGAGGCATTTTTTGTTGGCAGTTTGCCTAATTGATGATTTTGCCGGCATAATTTTAACAATTAACATCAATTTTTGCCCTTTAACCAATCTGCAATGCTTATTAGTGAACACACACTCTCTCTCTCTCTTTCGCTCTCTCTCTCTCTCTGTCTCTTCAAAAACCTTTTCGTTTGTTCTCTGTTGTAAATCAGTTAAATTGACGTTTATGTGATTTTGGCTGGCAAACGTTTCAAACTTCTACTCAAGGATCTTTGTTATGTGTGTGTGTGTGTGTTGCACGTGGTTCGCCATTTTGTCGTTCAGTTGAGTCACAAGACGTGACCCGCTGCACCTGTTCTCATGCTTACATTTGGTTGCAACAATGGCCAGGACACAACCGGAACGCGCACTGCCTTAAATCAAAAAAAAAAAAAAAATGCTAAACGCTTTGTGTACAACCCAAAACTAACCCACCCACTTTACATACTCCGACTCCCCCCCCCCCCCCCTTTTTGTCTTTACACTTGTTTTGTGCTCTAACTTTTTTGCTGCAAGCCGCGCGCAGCCGGAAATGGCAAGAATCCCACAGCTGCAGCAGCAAAAATATATAATAAAAAAATGCTGCAGCAGCAAAAATAAAAATAGATCATAAAAAAACAGGAAAAAGTTTAATTTAATTTGCATTTCCATTGCAATTTTATAGTCTTTTGTTTATTATTTTAAAATTTGTACCAATATTAATATGAATTTTTGGTTATTTTTGTTGTTGAAGCGGATGCGTAATTTATGTGCAGTTTTTTTTCGTCCAACAAACAAAACGAAAAAAAACACCGAAACTGGGCAGAGAAATGTTTACTGAAGCAGTGAAAATTTGTTGAACATGCAAAATAATGTTTATTTCAACCAAATAAAGGATTAATAACAACAATGAAATCGATACTTGCATTGAAATCCGATAAGTTTGTCTAAAGAATTTCGATTTTAGTCAAATCGAGATAAGACTTTTCAACTTGAGTATAAATAAAGTATAATCAACCCTAGAAGAAAAACTTAAATAATTCCTTTACTAATAAATCTTTTAATTCAAAGTTTATTTTCTAGTTTAGCTCTAAAATTCTTGATTATAATAAAACTGCGAAAATTCGATTAATCGAACCAAAGTGCTACTTCCGAAATACTTATATTGTTGCCATAATAGAAGCTTATCTAGCTGATAAAGAAATGAATCCTATTTATGAATAGCTTTTATCTATTAAGATCCATTGAACTTAGGTCCCAGCGGATCTTTCGCGTCTACAAAAAAAGTAAACGCTTATTTCTCGGGAACCAAGTGTCCAATCCAAAAGTTACATAAATAATTATGCTTGAAATACTTGGTAACTTTATGGGTGGAATCGTAGTGGCCGGAACAGGAATAGTCCTACCGCCCCACGAAGGTTTAAAAGGCACAACAAAGGTTTCAACTTAAACTGCAGTCAAATGTTTTTGGCATAGAATATATTTATATATTTAACTATTTTCTATTTACATTTGTCATTGTTATTATTGCACATTTGACATTTTTGTTACGCAAAATATACAAAAAAAAAGCGTGAAAAACAAATACGATACAAATCGAATGCCAAATGCAACGTATTGTTGCTTGCAGCAATATCTTTGTTGATCTACTAATGAATTGTTCACATATTTGTGACACGGAATTTTTTTATAGATTTGTCGTGTCGTTTTTGGTTTGGAATGTTTTTAAACTAATATTTCCATTACGAAAACATTTGAAATGCAAATAACAGCAACAACAACAAACCCTTTTTTGTATCTACTTTTTTTTAAGTTGCCACATTTTGTCGCGACGCAAAAGAAAATCGCAAAATTGCCAAGCAGGGTTGACAAGTTCCGCCAAAAAACCAAAAGACAAAAAAAAAATGCACAGCATCACTTGGCATTCAAAAGCGCCAACGTTTACGTGCCACTTGCCACTTGCCACTAGCGATTTGCATCCTGCATTCTTATGCTTCTTCTTCTTCTTGTTTTCTTTGGTTTTGTATTAGTGTGTGTGTGTTGTGTGTGTTTTGTGTACCAAATGTGACTGTAATGGTAATTAAACATTCTCAAGATTGTCGCCATCTTAGGGAAAATAAAAATTCAAAAATATTTTCATTGAATTCCGGCAACATTAAATCCCCCAAAAAAAAACTTGTATAATAATAATAAGTTTAATTGGCAATTTGATTGTTTGAGCTACTTTATTCTAGATTAGTTAAGTTTTTCAACTCAAAGTTATGTTAGCTAAACTTTTGAAACTACAATTTTCAAATCTATAAATAATAAACAGATAGTTTAATCGAAAGGTTTTCCTTAACTTTTCCAACAAATTGGTAAAGTTCAAGGTAAAAATCTCTTAATTTGAACTTTTTTACTGTCAAATTAAAGTCTTTATTTATTATTTAAATATCAGCTTAAGCCATTCAATTATACTTAAGTTCACGACAATTTTTCATACACAAAAAAAAAAAATCACAATAATGCCAAACTATTTATTTATTCATTTGATCAATTGGCATTGTATGTGTCGCTTAGACTTTGGCCGTTGGCCTTTGTTTTCGTTCCCCAATCCCTAAACCAACAGCAGCATCCAATCAACAATAATAACAATGAGCAAGAGACAGTGACTAAGTGAGTGAGTGAGAGAGGGAGAGTATGGGTAACTAAATAGAACAGCATTAGTTTAGCCTTGAACATTTGGTTGTTGGGGTTGCTGCTGGTGGTATCAGCCCTTGCTGCCTAATTAACCCCGCCATTCACATTCACATGCTAAGTCGCCCTCAATTAATTGACAGCACCTGGAGTCCACTTTGCCAACCCCTCCCCAACCCCCCTTTGAAACTTTTCATCTATCTCTTCTGACTTAGCCAAATGACTTACAATTGGTGTTCGCCGCTTTGGTTCCAAGGACTTTTCAGTGCACGCAATGGACTTTCAGTGCAGGGCTAGCTTGTGTTTTCAAATACCCTAGACTAATCCGTATAAAACTTTAACCAAATTCGAGTAACTTTTTGCCAAGTTCAACTTTGATTTTTTTCTTATACGATTTATTATTGTTTATACATACATATTTAAGTACTGTCAGTTCAGGGTATTTGCTAGTTAAGCCCACCTTTCAGTTTTACAAAAAAAAGTCACTGCTTTAATTTTTTTTTTTTGTATTCAACAAATTTATTTGCCACACGCAGCAAACCCACGCAACTTACCTCAATAAACCGACAAACTATTTGTTTTTATATTTTCATTTTGATCTCTGATCAGCGGTTGGAGGGTTAAACAAGTTCTAAAACTGCGTTTTAGTTTAGTTTGGATTGTATTCGTAGTGGGCTCAGTTTGGTTTCGCTGCGGCACAGTCGATACGAAAGGACAAAAACGAATTTGTGTGCGTGTTTTTTAGCCTAATTGCATTGTTGTTTTGTGTGTGTGTTAGTGTGTGTGCATTTTACAACCAACCAACCAAAAAAAAAATCAACAACCAAACCCAATAAATACTAGAATGTCGTATGTCGAAAAACATGATTTATAGCAAATGTTTGATTCAATTTATTCAAGCCGCCCCTCTGCCCCATTGAAACACTAGCTAACAGGCTAACAATGCGATTTAACAGACATTTCAATACCCAACCGATAAAGTTATGTTAAGAATCTTTCGTTTAGAAATAACTTTTGGTTTGTTATCTTAGGAAATAGAAGAATATATCAAATATTAATAACTAAATCTTCATAAGAAAGATCTTTACATTTATTCCCTTAGGGATATCAAATCCCTTTAAAGTAAGACTGTTTCTTTATCTACTTTGAATAAGTTGAACTTTCTTCTAGTTTTAATTTCACTTTATCAATTCAATATTTAATTTTAGATTCTAGCAAAGTTTCCATGTTTTATTTATCTTTAATTAGGTCAGTTGAGAATGACTCGATAGCTTTTTGAAAATAATATTTGTTCACAACAAACAAGCAAACAAACAAGCAATACTAATATTATTATCCTCTTATCTTTATGATTTAGTTTCTTTGTCAATTTAGTTTATTTTTTTTTTTGTTGTGCTTTAAACACCGAATTTATTCAATTTTGTTGACTAGCGTTGTGCCTCCACCTCCTCCTTCTCCTCCACCACCACCTCCACCCACAACACACTTATTGTCACATGTGTGTGTGTTGGTTGTTGTTTGTTTGTTTGTTAGGCTATTTGGTTTTGTGGTTATGCTTATTAAGTCAATTATCGCCCAATTGTGCCCGCCGCCGCCGCCGCCAACCAAAAAGCACATTTGACCCAGCAAGTGGTCCCAAGGTCCCTGATTCTTCTCCCTGCTTTCAATAATAATAGTTCCCTGCTGCTTTTTGCCTTTCATTTTGATATGCCGTTACAGTGTTTGTTTGCAATTTGGATTTTAATTGGACTGCACATACATACATATATGTACAGATAACAGTTAAGGCGAAAGGGACCCTAAACAACTGTCAGTCAGGTGCGACCTTGACTATCGACTATTCAATTTATCCGGTGTGCCTTTGGGGCGTTTTATGAAAATTGCGGTTTATGTAATTGAATAAAGAGCTTGACCACCTTTCAAAAATTTCAATAAAAAAAAACACAAACTGAGGAAATATTTGAAATTAAAAATATTAAAAAAAAAAAAACCGAGGCATTATTTTTATGCCAAACTTTATTTCAAATAAAATGTTTTTTTTTGCATTAAACTATTATTGATAAATGTTTTTTTGTTGATATAATTAATTAATTTTCGTAGTCATTAAAATTTGACACCATATTAAAATGGTTAGAAAGTTGAACAGGGAAAAGGTTTTAGTCAGATTTATGTTGTTCCTTAAAGTAAAGTAAGTATTTGGGCAAAGTTTTGTTAGGTTTGTTGTCCTAAATGATATGTGTATTTCTATCTGATAGAATCAGCAACGACCCCAAATGCCACACGTGGCGGCTGGCTACAATAATAACAATGAACACACACACAAGAAAAACAATAACATTTTGAGCAGCTGCAGCGGCTTCTGAATGTCTGAATTGTGTGTTGTTGAATGGCAACAAAAGCGCCTGAAACGCATGAACTTCAAAATGTAATTCAACTCAATTTTTGTGACAACAATGCGGGGCATTATATGATACTTACATATACATATATAACCCGCGTTCAACAAGGTTGTCCACGTGACAACCGACGCGTCAATGACAAATTAAAATAAAAGTCTTTACATATTTGTAACAAAACACAATTCTAATCTCTGTCTCGCCAGAGAAGCTTGCAAAAACTTGAAAGTAGAAACCCCAAAAAACTTTTTTGCAGCTAGTTCATTCGCATCGTTGTACAACACTGGCTAAACTAGCTTAAATAACTATTTTTGTTGGCTATTTGGATACAAATTAAAGATATCACAACAGTAACAAACAGTATAAACAAATAGCTGTGACAATTGCCCAATTGAAAGGATGTCGCCTGTTCATGAGCGTCATAAGCTTGTATCCTGTTGTGTCCTGTGGCCATTTGTGTGCATGTAATTGCCAACAGTGGCATAGATTGTCATTATCGTGCTTGATCTGTTGCGGAATCAGTGTGCTGCTGCAGGACATGGTGCATTAAACCTTGTTTTGCTGCAGTTCGATGCAAGGATAACAGCAATAATAGCCACTTGGCATCCTTTAAAGCGTGCTGTTTAGCGAACTATGAACTCAACAAGAACAACAATTGGCAAAAGCAAAAAAAACGCACAAATAAAAAATTCCCTAGTTGGTTTTTGGCGTGTCCTTTGAAGTTTGAAGTTTGTGTAGTGTAAGCCGGCTTAAAAAAAAAAAAAACAAAAAAGACGTGTGTTCAATTTTGTTTCGAACTGAATTCAAAGTAAATTTACGAAGTATCGACGTTAAACAAATGAAGTTTCTGTTTAAATATTTGTAGGTGTTTCCAGTTATCATTATTATTTCATGTAGCTCGAAAAAGATTGCATTTCCAATTAAAACGTTACTTAAAATAAACCAAGTCTTTCCATGAATAACAAACCAATTTGTTTTCTATAATGATGTCTTATTACTGCATCATTTTGATTCTTGGCAAAAACAATTCCCAGAAACTTTCTGCAATCAAAATAGAATTTGGTACAATTTGAAAGCTTATTTCTTGTTGTGTTTTAAACTTGAAATGGCAAAAACTGCGACAACAGAAAAAAAAAGCATCCTTTAGTTTTTAAGTAAAGAAAATCCGAGAACAAATGCATAAATCTTATTTCATAAGCTCAAGCCAAAAACCACAACAATGCCTAAAATGCACAACAATGACAATTTGAAGATAGATACAATAGCAATAGAAACAACAACGAGGCGACGACAACACCACCAACATTTAGAGGCAGGTGCTGCGGCAAGAACAATGCAACACGCGCAAAATTCGTAAGTGTCAAATAAACCAATAAAATAAAATAAAATAAAAACACAAAACTGTCTATTAAAATATATTTCTATAAGGAAATCGTTAAAGGCAAAGAAATAAAATTAGTTATGCATTTTTTTATTGAAAATTCTGAACTTAATTATGTTTTTAGAATTACCAAAAATATTGTTTCATCAAAGCATTTATATTATTTTTTTAATACTATAATTTTTCATCCATAATTAAACTGCTTTTGAATTCAACAATAAAATATTTATTTCTTGATTAAGAGTAGAAAATTGTTGTTAATCAATCGAAAATAAATATGGCATGCTCAATGCAAATGGCAACAAACCAATTAAAATGCTAATCCACCCAAAAAACAACAACAACAAAATGGGGTGGGAATAAAGTGCATTCACTTCGAACGAATCGTTCTTGGATGAAATGATTAACAGCCTTCTTTTTTTTATTATTTGCAATTCTCAAGCAATTTGGGAATTGCTTTCCCGTTTTGCACTTGGGTAATCAGTTTTGATTGCTGGCTCGGCAATCGCACTATCGCATTATCAATGCACTCGTCCTCATCTATCTATAAATAAGTATTTATATGTCGTCAATTGGAATAACAAGATTTGCACTTGATTGCGCACATTAAACGCCTGATCACTTGATCAGCTTATATATATATATATATAATAGTATTGACAATATTACATAGTCTTACATGTCTCTCTCTCTCTCAAAAATCCCATTTAAATTAGCATAGAACCATAAATATTGCTCATACGCAATGTTGCACTCCCCCCGAATTTGAATAAGACATCAATTTTTGTTGTCAAACTGTGATGTTGGTGTGGGTGTGGACTGTGTGCGTAGTTGCCACGTTTTTCACATTTCTATAAACTACTATAAGTCAAGGCTAATCAACAAATACCAAAAATAGCCATCAAAATCAATGATATTAATTTTGATTTACATACAAAATTTTTGTGTGCGAATCTAGATACGTATATGGTATAGTTTGGGTATGAATAACAATTAAACTGAAGCTTAATACTCAAAGTCAATCATAGGTTTTGTGATTAAAAACCATAAATAAAAATAATGAAAAGTTTTGATATCAAAAAACTTCAAATGACAAAGCAATCCTTAAAAAAAAACACCTTCAAATAGTAAACTTATTTCATATTAATATTTTCTGCTACATAAATCAAAAGTTTTGTTTTAGTTGTGGATTATTGTTTATACTTGATTTAATACTCTATTTATACTGGAGTAAATAATCTATTTTTTTTGTCAAGTTTTCATCGATTATTAACTTTCTTTTTATTCAAAAGTTTTGTTTGCGATGCATTTCAAAAATAAGCCCCGCAATTTATGTGCATTTTCGGAATAATTTATAAAATTTTATTGGTTTTTCATTGCTGTAGAAGTGACAACCACAAAAACAATAACAAAAAATCATCGCAATAAACTCATCAGCCTAATGAATTTATTTGCATTTTAGCTTTTGCTATTTATAAAGAGAAAAATAGGCAGAGAGACCGAATTGACCATAATTAGGATTTTATCGGGATTTTCGTTTGTGTTGAAGATTTCTATCGCTGTTTATTTTTTTCGTTTTTGCATTGGTGGGTTTGCCAAATGCAAACCTAATAATTATTGCTGTCGTGTTTGTTCTGCAAAAATATTATAAATTCTTGACCGACCATTTCGCGTCTGAGACTTATGCACTTTGTTCGAATTTGGGTTAAACAATAACAACAACAACAAGCAACAACAACAATAACATCAGCAGGAGTCTGCCGCAAGGATGCAACTTTTTGCTTATTTGGCAAATTTTCAAGTGAACCGAAATTGCAAAAAGGTCCAACAACAATATAAATAAAATCCACACACACACAGAGACAGAGAGACAGAGAAAGAGAAAGAGAAAGAAAGAAAGCGGAACCCGTATGTCTGGCAATGAGCCCCAACAAAAGCAATAACAATTTATACTACTATTACTACTACTACAGTCAAAAGTAAAAAGTAGCTTTATCAAACTTAAGTAGTTATTAATACTTATGAGCTATTTTGCTTTTGCGTCAAGTTCTTGGACTAAAATCAGCTAAAATCTAGGTAAAAAATCAGGCAAAAATTAACTAAAGTAAAACACTTTCACTGTATTTGTATTTGTTTTTTAATTCTTAGGTCGCAAAAAAAAATAAGAAAGGACTCTGCCCTATAAATAATTCGCATGCCATCTTCATTTGCCAATTTATCCTCACTTTGAGGCTAACCCCAAAATCAAGCGAATCCCTTGCGTTTTCTCTTTCTCTTCTTTTTTTTATTCTTTGGACCGCTGCTGCTGCTAATGAGTTTTGCCGCAATGGGGGCTCGTCGCTGCGCTGGTGGGCGTGTCTGCCACAGCACAGACAACTGTCAGTGGCCAGGCGTAACGAAAAGGGCGTAACGGGGCCGCCCACAACAACTTTTCCTTACACTAATTGTTGGGCCACCAAATTGGGGGCAAGCAACATTGGCTACATGCGGTATACTATTGTGAACCACCGCAACGAGCGAGTCGAGTCCTCGTTTCGTTAACTACATATATATGTATATACATTGACAACAATAATGGAATATTGGCATTTAACAGCAGCTTTTTATTTTGTTTGCTGCTGCTGCTGCTGTTTCAACTAAAATGTCACATGCTACTAAATGCGCCCTTGGCATTTTTGTTATTATTTTTTATTTGTATGTTCTGATTTTGCACTCGATTTAATTTAATTTTACGTCAGTTGCAACTGCACTGCTGCACTGCAAGGCGTCTTGATAAACTCTTGACCTGGTTATGGTGATGGATTCAATCCAAAGCGACATGAAAATCGGCAACGATAATTGCATTTCTTAGTGATAAGACCTTTTAAATCGAGTCTAATCGCACCATTTGTGACGTCAGTCATTAGTCAGTCAATGACATCTTGCGATAATAAATGAAATGCCTGAAAGTATGCTACACACAAATCACAATTAAAGTTTAACATTTAGTAATAACATTTTGATATATGTTAATTTCATTACAGAGTCTTTGTGAACCGTTCGCTGCATTTGGAGAACATCAAGTACTATGGCTTCGATATGGATTATACACTCGCAGGTAAAGGAGATTTAACACTATAATACTATTAATAGTATAATATATATATAAACTTATGATTACTTATCGTGCTTTTCATTTAGAATACAAGTCACCGCAATATGAGCAGCTGGGCTTCAATTTGGTTAAAGAGCGTCTAGTCTCAATGGGCTATCCCAAGGAGATATTGCAGTTCGAGTATGATCCAACATTTCCAGTGCGTGGCCTATGGTTCGATACGCTCTATGGCAATCTACTGAAGGTCGATGCCTATGGCAACATTCTGGTCTGCGTGCATGGCTTTGAGTTTGTAAAGCAGTGAGTATCACTTATCACAACTAAACAGATTGTCCATTGAACTAAGCTAATATTCGTATTCGTTGTATTCAACACCAGTCATCAGGTGTACGAGCTGTATCCCAATAAGTTTCTGAAGCTGGATGAGTCTAGGGTTTATGTACTGAACACTCTATTCAATTTGCCAGAAACCTATTTGCTCGCCTGTCTCACCGATTTCTTTAAAAATATCGATGAATTTGTTCGGTGAGTTGCGAAATTCCCAAGACTGCCACAGTCAAATCCATAATTCTATTGTTTCCATTAACTTAATTCCCTCTCTTCCATTCTCTCCGCTATTTCGATTAACCTTTTGTCAACAGCGTTGATAACGGCATCAAAGCAGGTGATTTTATATTTACGTATAAGTCGATTTTCCAGGACGTGCGAGGTGCCGTCGACTGGGTGCATTCCGATGGCGATTTGAAGCGTCGTACTACAGCGGTAAGTCACATACGCACGTATAATAAACTTAAAAGCCAACGCCTCTTATTGGTTGATGTTTATCCCACAGAATATGGCATACTATGTGAAGAGGGACAGACGTCTACCAACGGTCCTGTCACGCATACGCGAGTCCGGCGCAAAGCTTTTCATGCTGACCAACAGCGACTATACGTACACCAATGAGGTTATGACCTATCTGTTTGACTTTCCGCACGGCGCGACTGCCGATGAGCCGCATCGCGACTGGCAGAGTTACTTCGATGTGATTGTGGTGGATGCACGCAAGCCGCTGTTCTTTGATGAGGGCACCGTTTTGCGTCAAGTGGATACGAAGACCGGTGGCTTGAAGATTGGCACGCACATTGGACCGTGGCAGCCGGGTCAGGTGTTTTCGGGTGGATCGTGTGAGCTATTCACCAAATTCATCAATGCCAAGGGCAAGGATGTGCTCTATGTGGGCGATCACATCTTTGGCGACATACTCAAGTCAAAGAAGATACGCGGCTGGCGCACGTTTCTCATTGTGCCGGAACTGGTGCGTGAGCTGCACGTCTGGACGGATGAGTGCCAGCTGTTTGCCGAGCTACAGAATCTGGATATTAAACTGGGCGATTTGTATCGCGATCTAGACTCAAGCGCCAAGGTCAAGCCGGATATATCGCAGCTGCGCACCTGCATCCGGGATGTGACACACAAGATGGACATGTCATATGGCATGATGGGCTCACTATTCCGTTCTGGCTCACGCCAGACTTTCTTCTCTAGCCAGGTGGTGCGATATGCTGATGTCTATGCCGCAACGCTGCTCAATCTCATCTATTACCCATTCTCATATATGTTCCGTGCCCCGGCCATGCTGCTGCCCCACGAGTCAACGGTTGCCCACGATCAGGCCCATCAGTCGCCGGTGCCGCATTCCAACTCAAGCCCTTTGTCAGCGGACATTGACCCATTATTGGATGCCAGCAGCTTCATAACTGCATCCAAGCTCAGCTCGGCTTTGCGCAACGATGAGACGCTGTTTTTCGGCAGCAGCTTCAAGGAATCCAAAGATGACAAGGAGATCAAGGATGGCAAGGACGGCAAGGACTTGCATCGCGCTGTGAGTTAAAGTAGCTTACGAAAACAAATCAAATCAATTATTGTTATAGACAATTTTTAGTTACTAAATTCTTTTGTTTGTTCATTTTAATAAATTTTTTTTTATTATGCAGAGCTCTATTGTGCATACGCGCCCATCTACGCCCACTGTGGTGACTCATAACCACGATGAGGACTACTCGGAGGAGGAGGAGACGGCCAGTGGTGCTGAATCAAAATCGGAGCAACAGCAACGCGAAACATCCGATTAAGTATCACTCACAACCCCCCCCCCCCCCCCCAAACCGCTCCCAACCCCCCCCCATCTTTGCGGTGATCAACGAATTTGAAACAGCTGTTTTCCTTTTGTCAATTGTCAATGGCAGTTTTACTCCGTATACCTAAAGGAATGTTGCAGGCTTCTTCCTTCTAGTACAGTACATATGTATGTACAAACAAACAGCAACAAGTGAGAAACGTGCGATTTTTTTTTTTCGATTTTACATATACTACTATAAGTCTATATACAATATAAAATATATATATATATAAATGTGTACGAAGTATATATACACACACTAGCTGGTTGGCTCAATTTGCCCACAAAAAAAAAAAAAAAAATTTAATATAGTATATATAAATGTATTTTGAAACAACAAAAATTAAACGAACATTGTTTTTCTTTATTGAGTACTATAAATTTTTTGTTGAATGTTATTTTATAAACTTAACAATTGTGTCAGTCATTAAACATATTTCAATAGGTTAACATAAATTTTGTGTTGTTGAGGACGAACTCAACTTGAGGTGCTCATTTGAGCATTAGTTATAGTAATGAGTATCGATCGACTAGATCAGCTTTTCAAGCGCGTTTCTTAAATCGATAGCGAAAGATATCTTTTGGAGCGCCTCCGGATTTTCAGTGTCCATATCCTCCAGATGTTCATACAACATTAAGAGGGTATTCTGTAGTTTGGTGCAATATTGCCACATTGCAACATTGTTTTACTTCTTTATTAAGTACTTAAAATTTTTTTTGTTGCATGTTATTTGTATGAGTCATTAACCATATTTCAATAGGTTAACATAAATCTTGTGTTGTTGAGGACGAACTCAACTTGAGGTGCTCATTTGAGTATTAGTTATAGTAATGAGTATCGATCGACTTGAACAGCTTTTCAAGCGCGTTTCTTAAATCGATAGCGAAAGATATTTTTTGGAATGCCTCCGGATTTTCAGTGTCCATATCCTCCAGATGTTCATACAACATTAAGAGTGTCTTGTGTAGTTTAGTGCAATATTGCCACATTGCAACATTGTTTTACTTCTTTATTAAGTACTATAAATTTTTTTTGTTGAATGTTATTTGTATGAGTCATTAACCATATTTCAATAGGTTAACATAGATGTTCATACAACATTTAGAGTGTCTTGTGTAGTTTGGTGCAACATTGCCACATTGCAACATTGTTTTACTTCTTTATTTAGTACTATAAATTTTTTTTGTTGAATGTTATTTGTATCAGTCATTAACCATATTTCAACAGGTTAACATAAATCTTGTGTTGTTGAGAACGAACTCAACTTGAGGTGCTCATTTGAGTATTAGTTAAAGTAATGAGTATCGATCGACTTGAACAGCTTTTCAAGCGTGTCTCTTACATCAACAGCGAAAGATATCTTTGGGAATGCCTCCGGATTTTCACTGTCCATATCCTCCAGATGTTCGTACAACGTTAAGAGTGTCTTGTGTAGTTTGGTGCCACGCAACATGCCCCGGCATTTGGCGTTGAAGCCAAACAGCTGCCACAGGCAAAGTACAGCCAGATGATGCTCCTTATAGGAGTCAATGCTTGCATCGCCTCCACCACTGCCATCCTGCACCGGCTGTGACACAATGTCACGCAATAGATCCACGAATTCAGTGCGACTGACGAGCTGCAAACGATTGTTACTGTCAAAGCACATATTGCGTAAAATGCTTAGGCAGCGCAAGCGCAGTACACTTAGTGGTGGCGAGCGTTGGACGGCATTTATCAGGGAGACGAAATGACAGACGTGAGAGCAATGCTCGTAACGAGAGTAGATCTCCCAGAATGAGAGCCAGCCAAGCTGCAGCTCGGGACGCACTTTGGCCATATTGTTGTTTAATGGCAGCACTGTGTCAAAAATGTTGAGCACACGCAGCTTGTTCATACTCTGACGACCCTCGACGCACGAGCAACAGTTGATCATGATACGCAATGCGGCATCGACTATTGAGTGACCGTTATGCATGGCTTGCGTCTCCTTTTTGGGCGTATCGATTTCGGCGACGCGTATCACCAGCTGAAGCATCGATTGCGGATGACAGGTGTGCACCAACGATATCTGTTTGCACATTTCCAGCGAGTGTTCGGTAAGCAGCATCGCCAGACGCACGGTCATGTTCTTCAATATCATCGAGTGGGCCAGCCATGGCCACAAACGTATCAAGATGCGTACGAAGCGAGTGGCTAGTATTGGATCGGTGATGACGGCATGTGTTGCACTGTGCCAGTTAATCAGCATGTTGAGCAGCACGAGCAGATTGTTGACAATGTTACGCGTCTTGTGGACACCCGCACGGCGCACATAGGTGATGGCATCACCCACGGTTGGATCATCGAGGAACGACTCGATCACATGGAGCACACGTGGTAAAAACCTATATTTAGGTGACAATTCATGGGCATAAGAAGCGAGGCGTAGCAGATTGCCCATCACTTCGCACACATGTACATGACTTTTTGTTGGTGGCTTCAGGAAGAAGCATTTGCTAGCGGGATAGTGAATCTCAAACAGCCGGTCCATACGATGATACAGATGATAAATGCCAGTTATTTTTGCCCTTTTATCCAAGACTTCTTGGGGACTATCTGGACAAGGCACCATAGGTTTTGATTTCATTGGCTTTAAAGCTGTTAAGGTCATCATTTTTAGTTGTTTTTCCAAATCATTTTCATCGACGCTGTGTTGGTTCGTGCGGTCGTCATACTCATCACCGGCGGGTGTCTCATATTCATTGAATATGTTTATCAAATTGTACTTCTCACTCGAAGCTGGTACCTTAGACAGCATCAAGGATAGCGTTGCCAAAGTACATTCCTGCAATGTTCCTTGAACAAAGTCATTGCCGAGTCCATATATAATCAGATCAAAAAGCACATTAGGCTTCTTGAAAAAGCTTGAGCAGAGATATGTATAGGCGCTGTCATCCTTGCAGAACACCATCAGCATCTGTAGCAGCTCAATGAGATGCACTTGCGGCATCGGCACCTGCTGTGTCAGCACCATCTCTATCATGGCGCAGTAGCCGTCTAGCAGCACCGTGTCGCGACAAATGCTGCGCTGTATAAACTGAATGTTGTGCGTATAACAAATGACATAAAAGCGCAAGATTTCCTGGGCGCATAAATCCAAATAACCTCTTTCGCTAACCATCGCCGCCTTTGGTATTTTCATAACATTGCCGATGGCATGCACAAAGGGATACTGGCAGAAGGTAGCACACAAGCTTGGGTCCAGAACAATCAAACGGGCGCAAATGCTAATAAAGCAGCCTATAATCTCGCACGAGTGTTTGTCGCTCGATCTGTCAGTGTCGAGGCTGATATTGAAAGACATGTGTAGAGCGCCGAGTGCCAAGTGGGCTTGCTGGAAGAACAAGTGACGCTCCAATAGGGCCAGACAAGCAGCGGCACCAGTCTGCGCAATAAGCAACTCAAAGAGACGTCCGGCCAGCTGACGCACCAGCATTAGCTCATTACCGTCCAGCAATGTAACAAGGCAGCATTCGGGCAGGCCATTGGGTAGAAAATCATTTGTTTCGATCAGGGCTCTTAAAAGATTCCCATTGCTGTTCTTGCACCAACCAGAAACTGCCACCCAAGCGAGAGAGCGCACTTCGCCATCGGAATGACCGCACAGACCCATCAAATAGCGCATCACCTTCAATCCAGTTTCAATCTTGTATGTGTCTGCTGGCTTAAGCGCATTGTTTGTCTGCAGATGACAGATGATCAGCAGACAGTCCCTTTGCAATTGGGCGCCAGTACGTGTGCTTGCTCTCAGGCAGCTCGATAGCTGAACAAAGTTCTGATAGTATGACTATAAAAAGAGACAGAAAGATAATTACATAGATAAGAGTGAGACAGATAGAGAGAGAGTGGCATATATGTGTATGCCTATGTAAACTCACCCGCAGTGTTTCGCTATCCATAGCTAATCGCTTCTCGCTAAGCATCTGCAAAACTCGCAGCAGACAACGAACGTGGTTCAAATTGCGTAGTGCAAAATGTTTCTGAACCAAATTGCTCAGCCCGACGAAGAGTTTAGTGTGCCAGGTCATAATGTTGTATGCTGTGTTGCAATTGGCTTGGTTGCGCAGCGAGAATGTAAGCAGCATCAGGCACTCGGTGACCAGATGCAGCAATTGCAGAGACACCGTGCTGTCGTTCAGTATCAAAAAGAAACTGTGATCCGGATCATGTTCGAGGGCATCACACAAACCTTTTGTAACCAGTGGCAAACAGTTGGCCAAACAGCTGTGGCACAATTGCAACAAATCATTATACAGCCGGCGATCATCATCGTTGCTAGGCATCAGGCGCAGATATTTGTGCAACAGCAACCACAGAGCGTTGCCTTGAGGGCCCTCAATATCGTCATGCATATAGATGAGAAACATTTGAATGCAGCCAACCAGCTGATGCAGCGACCCGTGACTGCAACAATTGCCCGCATCGATCAAAACATGTTCCAACTGACGATGCACTTGGGTGGCATGCACCAAAGCCAGCTCTGGTGATTGCAGCTTTAGTGACTTTCGAATATCGAGGTCACGCATCGCGTTCAAGCTCAGATTCTGCAAACTGCCGCAGAAACAGTGTGCCAGATAGAGGCGCCAATATTGGGCATTAAGCTCCTCATTGCCATCAAAGTGCTTAGCAAGCAAATTGTTCTGCATTATCAGTCCCTTCATGGCAATTGTGGGCTTCACGTTGCTGTCCAGCTCATAGCAAATTGGCACAATCATTGATGATAGATTCACGTCCATCTCCAAGCCAATGTCTGTGGCATTTATGTGCTCGTGAAAGATGATAAGAAATATGCACGAGCTTGCCTCGCTACGCAGCTGTTGCGAGTGTGGCAGTAGCAACATGCAGCGCATCAAACAAATCAGCAGTTCACCACAATTTTCTTTGAACTCGCTGCGGAAACGTTCGCTGCATATAATCACACGCAGTAGAATGCTCACGGCAGCCACCAGTGCGTCCTCATCATCAACAGTACCTTTCGAGAGGAGATCAGGCAATGTTTTCACCCAAATCAAATTAGCGCCAAAAAGTGTAGTGAATTCATAAGCTGCATGCCAATTGTTCATCAGAGTATTGAGTTGAACGAGCGTCGATTTGCGTATGGCAGGCTTCAGATCGGGCGTCTCCAGCAGACGCAACAGCGCCGGCATATTATTCGTGGGTGGCGGATCACGATTATAGAACAGACTTTCAAACTCAATTGGGTTCTTGATCACGCACAGATCGGGGTCAATAAAGTGGAGCGAGAGCATACTACTTGATGGTTTATACTTTTCTTCAGGGTCCTGTTGAATGAGTATGTAGGCCACACGTAAAATGGCTTCCTTGCGCCTTTCTACATCTGGATGAAATAGATAACAGGTGTTGCCGAGCAACGCTTGCAGCGGCACCACATTACGGCCGTCCGGCTCGAACAACTCCAATAGCACCAACTGCAGTTGTGGCTGATTGATGGCACAGCAAACGATTAGCGGCATCACTGGCATCACCAACTTGATTACCATAGGAAAACCCTTAGCTGGAATCAGTTTAAACAGACCCAGCAGCATGATCAAATAGTCAATGCAAAAAAAGCGCAACGGCGATGGCGACGGCGACGAATGCCAAGCTTTCACAAGCAAGTTGCGCAACAGTTTGGTATTCATCGGCAGACCCAAGATGTGCTGACAGACCAGGTATACATTGTTGCTGCCCGGCATATACTTTTTGTTGTTCAGGAACGCATGAAAGTGCTCGACAACGGGATTTTTTAACTGACGTAAGGTATAGTTGGCCAATTCCTCGTCAGGCAGATCAAAGAGCGAGTCGAGCAGCATTTCGGCCTGATCCCGCAAATCTTGCCGGGTCGTATACAAATAGGTGAGCCTGACAATTGCCTCAACCAGTTGTTGCACCAAGAACTTGCTACCCAGTTGCACGATCACATGGCATATTTGACGCTGATTTCCCAATAGCGTAAATGCAGTCGGTTTTGAGTCTTTTCGTAGCGGTTCGATGGCCAATTTATATGCCTCATGAAGAATCAACATTTGCTTTTGTTCTTCTGTATTCTCTTCAACGATAATACTGTACAGCTTGCACAATTCGGTACGGCGTCTCGGAACACAGCACAAATATGTGCTGTCCATGATTAATGGATGCATCAATAGTCGACCAGTTATACGATCGATGGCGAATACATTTTGCCTTATCACATCCAGCAGCTGTCCATTAAAAATGAGTGATTGAAGACGCGGTATCATAAGGTGCTTTTCCAATTTATCTGCAATCGTCTCATTGATCATACCCACAGCGTTATTATATTTTTTGTTGCTGTAACCTATTATATTGGTCACTGTTGTGCAAAGTTCCTGCACAACATGATGAGGAATGGGTTTACCTAGCTGACCAAATGTTTTAAACACTTCCACAGCCATTTCGATTGGTAGCCAATTTTGGTCGCAATGCTTTAGCTCCGGTGATTTAAGCTGTTCCAGACAGCCAGTTAGCAACAGGCCCAAGGCGCTGGATATGCGTAATTGTGGCTTGCCAATTATGCCTGTATCAATACTCTTGACGTACTGGCTTGTCATGCTCCGTTTTTCTATGCCATTCTGCATCAGCTGAACAATCACAAACAGGGCACGATTTATTTGGAACATTGTATCGGATGATTGTGGTAGATGATGTTGCATGTGAAGCAAATTAAGAAGTATATTCGGTTTCTGTAGCAAATACTCAACCGGATAGTCGCATATTTTAATTTGTATGTTGATTAATTCCTGCTGCAACTCCTCGTCACTGTCAACTGAGAGTCCTTCTACAATAGTTGCCATCGCAACTAAATCGTCTGGGCTGGCTCGTGACCAAGCGGCTTCAAAGTCATCAATATCAAAGTTGAACCCCTTAATTGATAATTCCATTTCGTAAGTGCGGTCGCTCTGCAATCCGTCTAAAAAATTAAGAAAAAAAAATTATTAGTAAATCAAATTAAAGCAGGATTTCAGAGAAATTAACTAATTTAATTTTAACTTTCATACCTGGTTTATTATACATGGTGTCCAGCAGCCTTAGTATATTGTCAATCAGTTCATTACAACGGTTTGTCTGCACATTCCACAAAATTTGGCGAATTTTTCCAAGCTCAGTTTTAAATCGCGAATGTGGAATATTGGCAATAATTATAGCACCTTTTTCAGAGCGCATTAGCTCAAGCAACACTGCAAGAACGCGTTCTGGGATTGCCGCTGGTATAAAGCTAAACCATCTAATTAATTGCTTTACCAGCGGTACCGGCTTGAATTGGATGGCCTCAGTATTATAGCCATTGTACTTAAAACACGATTCAACTTGTTCAAACGCGCGCAGTCGTGTCTCTGACGATTCACTTGTCAATTGCGCGAGTTCTTCGTTTAAAGGCGGTTGTGATGTCGGCGATGTAGACATTTTGTTACGGTGTTATTTATCTACATTTACTTGTTAGACTTACTCTCGTATTTAAAAATTCTAGTAATTTCACAAGCACATTTTAAAAGCATCACCTACTTTGCCGCGTACAAAGAAGCTAGCATTAATAATTTTGTAACGCCGTTCTATACTAAAAAACAGGGTTGATATTTAAGAAAATCGCTCTTTATTACGTTCAGTGCGCTCATTCTGTTAAAAAAGATCTGGCAGCACTAAAGCAAGTCCAAGAAAAATATCGTTTAACCATTTTTGAATTGAACCGATAACAAAAGCAATTTACATAATTTTCATCATATTTATTCAGGGAACAAAAAAAAAAATTATGCATATCTAAAGATAATAATGATGGGCTGCATGCTCAAATATGTGACGCAGCATTTCTTATAGCTTAGCAATTTTGTTGCCATCGCACTGAAGCTCGCTGTAGATGTGCTCGTTCTGGAAATCGCTCTTCAGCTCGGTTACCAGCTCGCCAGCATTGTCCTGCAGGAGGGGGTAAGAGTTTGAATCGAAAGTCAATACAGTACTATCTGTTTACTTACATCAAAAAGCACATTCGATTCGCCCTTTTGATATTCCCCAAAGAGTGCAAAGACATCGACAAATTTGCCATGAGCACCGAATCTTTCAGAGATCAAAGAGAACAGATGCTTGATGGTTTCCTGTTCGACAGGTGTGGTTTCGGCACGTGCAAAGATTGCGCGTGGCAACTGCACCTCCACGTTGCAGTTAGCAAAGTCGGTAACGGGACGACGCTCCAGAGTGGGGCAGACGAGTTGCCAATCCTTGTGTTGCTCCAACTGCTTGACTGGCACAATCAACACCTGCATCTCCTCGCTTGGCTTTGTGTTGCACCATTCCAAGCTGCGGCGCTTGTTCATCAAAGCAGCACTCAAACGAGCACGTCCGCATTTGGCATCATAGTGTCTTAAAAAGGGGAAAGGATGAATTTAATAAATTAAACGAAATATTCTTGAAGGGATTTTACAAAGCTTTGTCTTACAGTGGTGCCTTTTGCAGTGCATCACGACTAAGTGTGGGTGGGGCAACGGCAACCATCATTTCTTCGGGCTTCAGCTGCTCATAGACGAGCGGAATGAATTTGTGCTCCCGAGCATCTGCATAACTTGCGGGCGCCGCGATCATTATGTCAGCCTTGTTGTTGGCCAGTGCATCCATGCAGTCGGTGGATTGGACACACTCAAGCTCCGGGCGCGCATCACGGGCATAGGCAGCGCGATGCAGTGCCTGGCACTTGGAGAACTCAGTATCGCTCTGGACGCACAAACGCATCTTGCGTATGGCACTGCCATCGCGCTCAATCACATCCTTGTAGCCGGCACGCTCCAGATATACTTTGGGGTCAATAGCCTCCAGTTTGTTGTGATAGAATGCGTTCGGTTGGATCAGTAGATGGGCGGCAGCCTGCTGATTCTCAGCATGCAGTCCATTGTTGAAGAAGCGCTCCAGTCGTGACTGCAGCTCATGCAGTTTCTCTGTGCCATGCACGGCCTGCTCGTTGGAAATATAGCCGCTCCAGGGGCGCTGGGCCCAGGAGCAAGCTGGTCCAGTTATTGGACGACGCGTTCCGTCCTCGCACAAATACTCAAAGTCCTCGGGCTTACCTTCGGCGGCGGGTGCCTCTGCATTGCCGGTTAGACCGAAATACTTCTTGATAAACTGCACCTTGGTGAAGGCGACCTCACCCTGACCCTTGTCCAGGCAGCGTATGGCACCATCGTAGCCACTGTACTTGTCCGGGTAGTTGCACTGCGCTGGCTTCTCGCAAAGGGCGCACAGGTTCGCGTATTTCTTCTTCAGCAGGCGATCTGTATCCGGATGCGCCGAATAGTTGCCAACCAAACACGATTGAGTAAAGAATTCCGACAGAGCCTTGAGCTCTCGCTCGGTGGCCGAGATCTGTGGATCGGCTGAAACCTTGAGAACATGCGTGTTCTTGAGCTTTGTGATCGGAATCCTGTAGCCAACATTGCGTCCAAAGCCTGTGTGACAGGACTTGGCGCCGCGCAGATCCTGCAACGTTTTAATCGCTGACGATTTCTTCACCAGAATAATTCCCTCATAACGAAAATCGGCTGCAATACAAAACGTTTGTCAAACACAACTTTAATCCTAACAAGTTTGTATTAATATATTTATTTGACACAGAGAAATATTTCTTTGTGTGTTGTTTTCTTTGTTAAAAAATTTACTCAATCGACGTTGATTACTTTACGTATTAGCACTTATGATATGATTTTGTCTGAATACCCATTATTTCTCTTGGGTAAAAATTAACCAGATACATGAACACAAAGGTTATTGAACCTTGGAGAGTTCGAAAGTAGACGATTTTTCAAAATAACAAACTTTCGTACAGTTTTCCATAATGGTTCAACCAAGATCCCATTTTATACTACGATTTTTTCACTTCGACGAAATCTATTTTTTGGAAGTTTCCACGAACGATTTACCCTAAAGGACTTTTCTCCTCGGGTTATATTTATTGATATAAAGTTCACTTCACCGCCGATCACCGATTGAATATTTCAGTATTTCACTCACCATTTTTGTCGTCCTGGGTGCGTATCTCAGAGATGACACGATAATCCTCGTTTTTGCGATGATAGGCCATGTACATGTCCTCTGGCTCGCTGGCCAAGACATCGGCCCTGCGCTGTTCAATCATCTCCAGGCACTCGACACGATCCCGTCCTGATACGCACTCCATACGTATGCCCGCCTCCGATGGATCAGCCAGCAGTTTCTGGCAATCACTCAAATAGATTTGAGGCACACACAATCGATCTGCCAACAAATAATGAATGTATATACATATATTTATTTTTTTGATTTAAGGTTTTTCCCTGGAATATTCTGGAATTGATGAGATTCACTTACAGATGGGCTCCTCGGCGGCTCCATGACTGCAGTGAAGCATCAGCAGCAGCGTTGCCGCTGACAAAATCCAAGTAATTGTCGTTGATGCCATCTTGTCGGTCTCTAGCTCAACTGTGGAGCTCAGCTTGCCGGCCGGCGCTTTTTATAGCCAAGCCAAGCCCCCCTCACAGTGCTTCGCTTGCTTTTTGCTCTATTTGCAATTTTTCTTCTTTTTTTCGCATTTGACTGTGTTTGTTTTTGTTTTATTTTGTTTTGTTTTGTTTGATTCTTTTCTTCCAATTGCCTCCCTGTCTCTCTCTCTCTATCTCTCTCTCTCTGTCTCTCTCTCAGCGTATCTCTTTCTGTTTCTGTTGAGCTGCAACGCCCGCCAATGTTTTGATTGCCGGTGATCTTTCCATTAAGCGACTGTCACGAAGAAAAATAAACAAAAATAAAAACGTATAAGTATACTTTGTGTATGCATATAGAAACGTCTGGAGCTCTTTTGCCCGATCGGAGGGTTCTTCCCAGCCAAGCTGAGATCTGCGCTACACAACTGTTGGCGGGCATGTGAATGAACCTACTATTGCTAATTAATTGTTTGCGATTAGACACGATCAAGTTATGTTTGCTTTAATGTCAATCAATCACAATTGTACTGACTTTCAGGTGAAGTCTTATCTATTTGAAATTATTGAAAGTACCATTGGGAATGTACAATAAAAAGTTACAGTCAAGAGGATTATATTATAACAAGTCACGATATATAGAACATCTAGGTTAGTTTGTTGCCGTTCTAAGAAACTATTGACAAGGTAATCAAGTTACTTTTAAAGCTGAACATTAAATCATCTGATCAGACAGCTTATTTAGTAATAAGTACATTGATCTCTTTATCAATTCTAATCTAATTGTCAGGAAAATAAAATATTCTCATACATTGTAGATACATTTAGTTTTTTTAAAGGCATAGTTTTAACCCAATTCTTTTGTGTTCGTTCGCTTTTACCAATTTACTTCACTCGTTAATTTCCATACCTGTTAACATGAATACATTTTTAGGCATACACATTTGTATATATGCTCATATATTTATTATAGATTATTTTTTTTTTTTTCTTTTCGAAAAACAGGTTATCGCAGAGCAGTGTCGGTTAGACCGCAGCAACGCCTTTAGTATAATTTTTCGCTACTGATTTGATTAATGCAACTTAAGCACTTTGGCCCAACCCAGCACGAACTCATTGTACTATGTGTCCTAAGTATTATACATAAGAGAAGAGCCTAGCGATTTCTATCTAGTCTCTTGTACTTGACTTGATCCGACCTGCAGAACGAACAGCAACAACAGGCGGCAACGCAACTGCCATCATTTTATTTTTAGTTTGCCTTTTGCTAAGTCTAACAATTGATTTATTTGCATGTCAAAGCCAGTTTTTGTAGATCCCACAGAACAGGCAACCCCATCGAAGCCCCTTTCCGAATATAAATTTTTACGATCTATTTAAAATGCAAGTGCGCGGGCGACTCTTTCGAGTGGGCGTTTGTGTGGGTGGTTGGTGCTCGGGTAGTGGCAAGGGGGAACAAAACGAATTGTCTGTGTATATTTTGTTGTTGTGGTGGGCGGCCGGCTTATAAACGAAGCTTAATGAAATTCGCTGGAAAAGTCTGGTAAACAAGATCACAAAAGTTATTCCTAAACGCCTATTTATATTATCGTAGCGGGAGAACTTAATTATGTATTTTTTTATTATTTTCTATTAGTTTTGCTACTGTTGCTAGTTTTGTTGTTGATGTTGCTATTGCTGTTGGGCCGGGTACCGAGTTGAACCAATTAAATGTTGCTGTAATTCTATACTAACTTTGCACTTAATTCTATTCGCCGTAATTTTCTAAATGTGCATTTATCAAGGTGCATATATGTACTCGAGTAAGAGGTCAATTGAAAAACAGAGCACGTCGTCCCATCGCGACGGGACTTTCCCAATGACGTTTGGGCAATTTTAAGTACAAATTTAATCAAAGCTCATCTCTCAGGGCAGGTGAATAGAACTTGCAATTTAAAGTGACATTTATTATTATGGCTATGCATAAAAAAAATGTAAATGAGCAGCAGGCACTAGCAGCAGAGCGATAAGCCTAATTGAAAGTCTCAAGTTTGTTCTAGAAACAACTTGCGGTTCCATATACTTTTGAATTTTAATTTAAACTACCCGCCAACTGGCAAGGCTGACTGCGATATCCCAAAAGCGTACAGCAACAACTGCCGTTTGTTGGTTAAAACTAAGCAATCGGTTTAATCGACTCGCACTAGTCATACAAAGCAAAGAGCTGGTCACACTACGATTCGTGCCTCGAAACAAATGACACGTCAAGTGAATCGCTTATTGGAAGGCAAACAGTAAAATAAATTAGTAACAAATTACACAATTACGAAAACAAGTGAACTAGTAATATATTTTAAATCGTGGACAGCGTTGCTGGTTAGTTTTCAGCAAAGATGACACAAGTGCCGTGCTACACAATCATCAATTCGCCGGACCTCGAGGTGCCGAACGAAATGCAGCTAAAGCAAGATCTCGAGAAGGGCGACACCAATGTGAAAATTGAGACGCTGAAAAAGGTGATCAAGTTGCTGCTGAACGGTGAACGTTATCCCGGTCTCATCATGACCATAATACGATTCGTGTTGCCCGTGCAGAATCACACAATTAAGAAGCTATTGCTTATCTTCTGGGAAATTGTGCCAAAGACATCTGCCGATGGCAAGCTGCTCCAAGAGATGATACTTGTGTGCGATGCCTATCGCAAGGTAAGTCCACCACCATCTAATAAGTTCATAAGTAAAATCAAGTGACGATTTTCGATTATAGGATTTGCAACATCCAAATGAGTTTTTGCGTGGCTCCACATTGCGTTTTCTGTGCAAGCTTAAGGAGCCAGAGTTGTTGGAGCCCCTGATGCCGGCCATCCGCGCCTGCCTGGATCATCGTCATTCGTATGTGCGCCGCAATGCGGTCCTTGCCATCTTCACAATATACAAAAACTTTGACTGGCTGGTGCCGGATGGACCCGAGCTGGTTGCAACGTTTTTGGACACTCAGCAGGATATGTCGTGCAAGCGCAACGCATTCCTCATGCTGCTCCATGCCGACCAGGAGCGTGCCCTCAATTATCTGGCATCGTGCATCGATCAGGTGCAGAGTTTTGGCGACATTTTGCAGCTCGTCATCGTCGAGTTGATCTATAAGGTGTGTCATGCCAATCCCTCCGAGCGTTCTCGCTTCATACGCTGCATCTACAATCTGCTTAACTCGTCTTCGAATGCAGTACGCTACGAATCTGCTGGCACTCTTATCACGCTCTCGCTGGCACCCACAGCAATTAAAGCTGCCGCCGGCTGCTACATTGAGCTTATCGTCAAGGAGAGCGACAACAATGTGAAGCTGATTGTGCTGGATCGCCTCATTGCCATGAAGGAGAACGAGAATATGGAGAAGGTCATGCAGGATCTGGTTATGGATGTGTTGCGGGTGCTTGCCGCCCCAGACATTGAGGTGCGTCGCAAGACTCTCGCACTGGCCATGGATTTGGTCTATTCGCGGAACATCAACGAAATGGTACAGGTGCTGCAGAAGGAGGTTGCCAAGACGCACAACGTAGAGCACGAAGACACTGGCAAATATCGCCAGCTATTGGTGCGCACCCTGCACACGTGCTCCATCAAGTTCCCAGATGTGGCCAGCAATGTTATTCCCGTGCTGGTTGAGTTCCTTTCCGATACAAACGAGCTGGCTGCCGTCGATGTTCTGATTTTTATACGCGAGGCCATACAAAAGTTCCCAGCACTGCGTGAACTGATCATCAAGCATCTGATTGAGGCATTCCCACATATAAAATCCTCGAAAATACATCGTGCCGCTGTCTGGATACTGGGCGAGTATGTCGAATCCGATGCACAGATCCGTGAAGTGGTTGCTGCCATACAGCAGACACTCGGTGACATACCCATGGTGGATGCAGAGCAACGCCGTCTTGCTGGCGACCAGCCCGAAGAGCAAAAGCAACAGCCGCAACAAGGCACATCCGCCACGGGTGGCGAGGCAACCACTAGCAGCAGCACCACTGGCACCACCACAACCAGCAGCAGCACCAATAAGGTCACATCAGATGGCACCTATGCCACACAGAGCGCCTACAGCCTGGCACCGTAAGTAGACGGCTAATAAAATTTAATAAACTTCATTTTGAAAACTCTTTTTGTCTGCAGCGTTGCCAAGAAGGAGAAGCGTCCACCACTGCGCCAGTATTTAATGGATGGCGATTTCTTTATCGGTGCCGCTTTATCCGCTACGTTGACAAAGCTAGCGTTGCGCTTCGTAAAGTTGCAGTCAGATGAACGCACACAGAATCGTCTCACCACACAGGTGATGCTCATTATGAGCTCCATATTGCATCTAGGCAAGTCTGGTTTTCCCAGCAAGCCAATCACATACGATGACTCCGATCGCATCATGGTCTGCCTGCGCACGCTCAGCGATCGCACACCGGAGGCAGTTGCTGTATTCTTGCACGATTGCCGCATTGCACTGGGCAATATGCTGGATGCGCAGCAGGAGGAGGATCAGCGCATGCAGAAGGAAAAACAGCGTGCCGCAGCTAAAGTGCAGCCAGATTCGCCGGTGTTGTTTGCACAGCTATCCAACGGACGTGACAATCAGCTCGGTGAGAATGTATTCGAGTCGAGCTTGAATCAGGCATTGGCTGGCACCAAGACTGCCCAGCTGAGCGACATGTCCTCGCCCAACAACAAACTCAACAAGGTCACCCAGCTAACTGGTTTCTCCGATCCGGTCTATGCCGAGGCCTACGTCAATGTCAACCAATACGATATTGTGCTGGACGTGCTGATTGTCAACCAGACAAGTAAGTTATTCTCTTTTATCAAAAATCCTTGACTGTCATAATTCTAATAACGTGCACTTGGAATAGATGACACATTGCAGAACTGCACATTGGAGCTGGCTACATTGGGCGATCTGAAGCTAGTTGAGCGTCCACATCCGGTGGTCTTGGCTCCTCACGATTTCTGCAACATAAAGGCCAATGTTAAGGTCTCGTCCACAGAGAATGGCATCATCTTTGGCAATATAGGTAAGTGGAATTGGATTGGTCTCTAACACGCTACAATGACATCTTGCAGTTTATGATACCGCGCTTAATACAAACGTCGTGGTACTCAACACCATACACATTGACATCATGGACTACATCATACCGGCCAGCTGCACAGACACTGAGTTCCGTCAGATGTGGCAAGACTTTGAGTGGGAGAACAAGGTTACAGTCAACACCAGCTTCACAGATTTGCACGAATATCTCAGGCATCTGCTAAAGAGCACTAACATGAAGTGCCTGACACCAGAGAAAGCGCTCTCCGGTCAATGCGGCTTCATGGCCGCCAATATGTATGCCAAGTACGTGTCTCATCCTTGCTGTCTAGTCAGCAATCCCTAACCACTTATTGTTTGCAGATCGATCTTTGGTGAGAATGCCTTGGCCAATCTTAGCATTGAGAAACCCGTCGATGATCCAGACTCAAAGGTAACCGGCCACATACGTATACGCGCCAAAAGTCAGGTGGGTTTTTATTTGAACTTTGTAAAGTTTCAATAGACACTGATCCAATCCACTTGTTTGTTATCCACAGGGCATGGCACTGAGCTTGGGCGATAAGATAAGCTCCTCTCAGAAGCAATCGGTGCAGGCCGCCGTCTAGTTGTTCACTAACACCACAAGCAGCAAAAACACCACCAGCAGCAAGCACAAGCAATCGAAGCGTATTTAAAAAATGGAAAAGCCATGGCCTGCATTCCGCCTGATTTTGAATTCAACAAGCAGACCACAAACGGGCTTACATTTTTATGTTAAAGAAATGAATGAAAATATACATATACCTACTTATTAAATACAGATAACCAACCCAAATTAAAGTATTGTTTATGTATAAGATCGAGAAAGCGTACGCTAGAGCGAAAAACACCACTAACGTTATGCAACATTTGTTGGCTGTTGAAAGCCATATCATTATTACCTTATGTTGCATTTTAAGTACAAAAACTAAAATTTTTTGTTTACTTTGTCCACTTTAGTATAAATTAGCCTAATAACGAAAAAAAAAACATTCCCAAAATACGTAGTTTTTTTGCTCTTTCCATTACCCTTATTATTAAATTGCTTAAATTTGGAATTGGCGCTCTTCATTAAGTATCAGTTCTATCGCACACATCGATAAGCATATGAGCGATAGTTTATATATCGTTATTTGACAGGGCCAGCGCCAGCCGCTGACGTGTTTCCAGCAACACAAAAACACGACACACTGCAGCTCACACAACATAATTTCGCATAATTAACGGGCAATGTGCGAGAATTTTATTTAGTCAACATATTAACACACTAAACACATAAAACACACCAAGAAGTATAATGCATAGTGCTGAGGTAAACAATTTAACGGGTAATAATAACGGAATAATTTCAGGCTCTGAATGAAAGTTGGAAACAGCAAAACCAATAGAAACAACAGGAATATCAACTGATATTAGCGGCTTGAACTGAGGAGAAGCGGCCACGGCAACAACAAACGAAGTGGAAAGTCAGCCGCAATAAACTGTAGCCGTGGCCACAGTTAACAAGCAGCAGCAGCAGCAACTGCAATAACAACACAGCCACAGCCACAGAAAAGCAACACATACGCGTACAGAAATGGCGCTGTTAACTATGATTGCCCGTGTCATAGATGGGCTGCCACTGGTTGGTACCATGCAGGAAGATGAGCAGGTTGGTAGACATACATTTATATAAAGAAACACACATGCATATACGCATTAACGTACATATCTTTATGCATATTGAATAAATACACTTTCACTTTTTGCATGCGTTAATAGAGCGGACGCAGCATCTTGGACTATCAAAATCAAGCAAAAATGCTTTTTCGAAAGCTTGGTACACACTCACCGTCGCGCAGCAGCATCGAAACAGGACCATATCTATTTCAGTGAGTACATAATGCTTCAAGCACGTTTCGACGTATGTTTGTTCATAAATGAATGAGTTCATTGTACATAAAATGATGAAATCTATTAATTGACCTAATAACAACTCTTCTGTATTTTTGTTGTATCTTTGTTTCATTGATTCATCGCACAATTGCATCAACTCATTGCACCCAAATACCAGCTATTTAATCGAGAACGATGTTTGCTACTTGGTTATGGTTGATAAAATGTATTCAAAACGATTGGCATTCAACTATCTGGAGGATCTGGCACAGGAGTTTCACACAAATTATGGTAGACGTGTCAACTCGGTGACACGGCCCTATGCCTTTATAGAGTTCGATGTGTACATACAAAAGGCGAAAAAGCAATTAACAGACCGTAGACGCAACATAAGCAACATAAACACACAGCTGCAGGATGTGCAACGCATCATGGTCCAGAACATTGACGATGTGCTGCAACGTGGCACAGTTTTGGCGGGTTCGTAATTCCAAACCTAAACCGTATTGAAACACAGTTACTTATTAAATCATTTTATTGTTAACAGAGCTGGATACAAAAACGCAAAACCTGTCGATGATGTCGCAGAAGTATAAAAAGGATGCCAAATTGCTCAATCGCAAATCGATGTACGTGAAGGCGGCCGCTGTTGGCGCTATATTTCTAGTGTTTATAATATACTTTTGGGTTTTGTAATATAATATGTACGTACGTTAGTAGCATTAGTTGTTAGTTTGTTTATTGTAACTGGCGTTGTTTGCAACGCGTCGACTATGATGTTTGCTGTTGTTGTTGTTGTTACTGCCGCCCAATCGTCATAGACGTCGTGGATGGAGCAGCAGCAGCGCAGGTGTGCCGCTTCTTACAAAGGCCAAAAGACATTTAAAAGAAAATAACACTATATATATACGCTGCAATCATATAAAAAGAAGCAACAACAACTGCAACATCAACAGCTAGATAATTATATCCACTAAATTGGGGGCAAGCAATTTTGACATTGGCGAAACTCCTGCTGTAATTTACCATCTGTTTTAGGTTTCTATTTCATTTCCACATACACAACACAACACACACGCAACCCCAATAAGAAAAAAAGAGAGGCAACAATTAACTCTATAAAACCAGCAATAGTTCACAACAGTTCCATTGACTTGGTTTGATGTCTGTTACAAATTGAATTATACAGCATGCAGAAGTTTAATTGCAACACTAGTTTGTATCTTTTATGAATCGTCCCAGGCGAAACGAAATTGTAAATTAGTAAAATGTGTGTAAAAAAAAGAGTATATATATATATATAAAAATATGATGCTGATCATGATAATGTCTAATGACGAATGGATTATATTTATAACAATAATAAAATAAAATTTTAGGCAATTTATAAAAATTATTAGGAAATGTCTTTTATCATGGTGATAGATTGCGATTCCAGAAGCCCAGTGAAAATGCTATAGATATTTTGTTGTTTTTGTAGTTTTTAATGATTAATTTTTCCATTATATATTATATATATATATATTTCCATTCGTTTCGATTGATGATATATTCTCCTATTTCTTGCCATATCTTCGCTGACAAATATGTATGTATGTTTATGTATATTTAGTTGAATGGCGCGCTTTTTGGTTTGCGATGTTGCATATAAATTTTTAATATCAAATTTTTACAATTAGGAAAAAAATGCGCTGTTACCATTTACACATTTATAAATGTAATTCTTGTATAATTTACTTTTTGTTTAATATATATGCGTGTACGCGACTATATATATATACATATATGTGTATATATATATTTGTTTACTATAAATGTTCTTAAGTTGCTTCAACAAAGTTAAAAAAAAAAATATTCAAAAGCGCTTCGAGAAATACTCGGTAAAAACGGCCAATCGACAGGGAGCTATCATTTCTTGCAGACGCTTAACAAAAAGTTTAGTATAAATTGAAAATAAATTGAAGAAAAGCTATATATGTGTACATGCTTGTTTTTGTGATCTCTTACGGACTTACGAGTTATAATCATTTTTATATATTTTTTTGTGACTATTTTTAAGTATGACATGGAATAGTTGTTTTTCAACATTTGTTTATGTATAATTGTTTTGTTTTGTTCAACTTTTTAGTTGTTGTAGAATTGATCATAGCAATTGCTCTCTATTCATATAAATTTGTTTTTCTAGAAGCTCTGGCTGTGTTCGTTGGCTATTTGTTACTTTTACACCTTGTATAACTGGTTCAACTTTTTGAAAAGAATCTATAGTTAAAAGCAAATGTCGCTGTGAAATGAGATGGTTTTTAGAGGGGACGATCAACAAATACAACATTAAAAACGTAAATTTTCCAAAATACTAAAAATGTTAACAAACCTTTTGATCTAGAAAAAATTACTTGTGCTCTACTATATGCAAAACTAGTAAGAATGACGAGGGAGAGAGAGAAAAAAATTTTAAGAAAATGTAAACATTATTCTATGAACTCGTTTGTTATCTAGAATCTAAGTATGCTACACCTTTTCTAAATACTCAACTAGTGCTTTTTGTTTTTATTTTCACGAAAAAAAAAAAACGTATTTCATATCTGCGTATGAAAAATTCTATACAAAATATGGTTATGCTATTGTAAATTCTTCCACCCTGCTGCTCATGAGTAACCCTTATGTTTATTTAGATATTGCTTTAGCTTATCTTTGTTCATGTAATTGAATTTAATTTTATATCTTATTTTTCTTTCAAATTTTTGGTTTTTTGGCTTTGTTTTTATCCTGGTTTGTCATCGTTCGTCGTAATTTTTGTTCTACGTTCGAAAGGCAGTTTTTGAGCATGGAGGGACAAAGTGAGATTCATGACGAAGCATTAATTAGCAAACATTTTTGAATATTGATTTACATACAATATTGAGAGTATACATATGTAGGTGAGAGTAGAAGAATACGAAAAAAGTGCTAGAAACCCTGCGCAAAACATTAGCGCAAAACAATTTGTACGAATTGCTGTTAAATCACATAATAGGTAAGAAGGAAAAGGAAAATTAAAAATATTAACAGATGACAAAGATATACAAATACAATATATATATATGTATATATGTATTTTTGTTAAATAGTCTTTATATGTATGTACGTATGTTTTATATGTTTGTACCAAACGCGGGGTACCACTTAGTTCTATTTAAAAAAAAAAAACCGTTTATAGTATATGTGTGTTGTTTGTGGTTGTATGTGTTTTTAGAGTACGAGTACCGTAAATAGCTTAGCTTAGCTAGGAAATAACGTCCTTTTGTTTCCGCATAGTGTTGAAAAGTGCATTTAGCTACAGTTCTGTTTTGTTAGATGTATGTTTGTATGTTTGTAATACACATATGAGTTTGTGTATAGCATGCTGCATTCTATATGATACTATTCCTGTAGACGATCCGCATTCCAAGCTCACTTGATACGCTGATGATCGGGCGTACTCTTCAATATGTCCGGTTGATGCGGATGCGCATGTGAATGTCCATGATGATGATGATGATGATGGGCCGCTGTCTGTGAACTGAGTGTACCCTGATGACTGCCACCAACAACACCAACAACAACACCACTAGCCCCACCATGATGTGAGCTGCTCAGCGTATGCGAATGCGTTGAGTTCAGTGTGTGGGTCGCATGCGAATTGAGCGTATTGTGTGCCGTTGTTGTTGCGTTTGTGGAGAAGCCCGTTATGCTGCCTGCCGCACCGACAACAGTTAGGCTAGTGAGGCCAGCAACACCGCAACCAGCAGCAGCGCCACCACCTCCAGGTCGCTGCGAGGTGCGCAGGGAACGATGTGAGCCGTTGCGGGTCAGGGAGTTCATCTGTGGTGTACCCGGCACTGTATGCCCCAGCGCGTTCATATAATCCGCAATTAGTAGGGTGATCTCCAAGATTTTGGGTTTGCTCATGGCAAAGAGTAGCTTCTGTTCGCAGCCGCCGGCTAAGGTGCCATTATCGTGCGAAACCACAAGCATAAAGTCATCCTGGCAGCCACCAAAGGTCATCACGGTGCTGTAGGGATAACGCGCGACCGGCGCCATTGTCGACAGCTCGAGCACATTGAGCGCATCCTCGGCAACGGCCAGCCAGGCGACGGGCGAATTGTTGCCAGCATGCGGTTCGCACTGACGCGGCTTGGCCTGAAAGAGGCAGGCGCCGAAATAGCTCCATTTGCGGCAGCAGGTCAAATAGATCCGAACACAGTCGAGCGTGGAGCGTCCCTTGAGCAGCGTCCACTTCGATATGAGAAGCTCCTGTACATCCTTGAGTTGATCGGCGCCCAGCGCATCCCGATAGCGATAAGGATAGAACTTATCGAGAGCCTTGAGTCCGACGTCGCGTGACTTCTCATGCGTAAAGTCACCCATATCGATTTGGGACATAAGCGAGGCTAGCTCCAGTGCCAGCTCGCGTGAGAGTGGGAAGCGACCTTGCACAATCTGTGAATTGGTCTGGTAGCACAATAGCAATCGCTCTTTTTCCGTCTCGCACTTGATGGTGTGCTTCCAGTACAAGCGGTTCTTGTAGCTCAGCTGTATAACGCGAGAGTTCTCGAATTTGCCGGAACCCTTCTCTCGCAACGCTGTCTCCCACTTGCTGATCACATCGCACAGTTTGGCTAGCGGTTCCAGATAGTGCTCCAGATCCTTTTCAATCGGATCGTCACTGAAGAGACAGAAGCCGTTGGCGGCATCGCGGGTACCTAGCTCCTGGGCGAGAGTCGTCTGGAATTCCTCGATTGTGGTGGAGCCATCGAAGGAAACCACCTTAAGTTAAGTGAAGTGGAGGTTAATTTTAGTTTCAGAAGTAAACCATGATATTTTTACCTGATAGGTGGTATTCATCATGTGCACGGGTATGGCATGCGGCAGGGAGTGATGATATGGATTCTTGAGCAATATCGAAAGGACCTCCATGCGCGACGGTTTCGTCTCGCGTCCCCCATTCTTGAGGGTTCGTTCCAGTGCACGCTCACAGTAGGCAGCATATTTGCCTGTCTCGGTTTTGGTGTCCGCATTGCGAGACAAGTGCAGCTTGAGATACCAGAGCAGACGACTAGACTTGGGCACAAATAATGAGACGGCCAAAGCTAAGAGCTGCCAGCCCTGGACAAAGCTGTAGGCGGGCGGATTTGACTTGCAATCGATAATGGGCGCAGGAACAGGAGCCTGCTCAAGCATAGAAGAGAAGTAATAAAGAAATAAGTAAGTTAAGAGCTATTGGTGGTGGAAAGATGGGCATTGGATTAGGCAACTCTACAATTGACTACTTCTATAACGTAAAGAAAAATATTGAACTTGGGGCACACGACATAAACCAAGTAATGCATATCGCATATCGATTATGGAATGACAAGACAAATTTCCCCTCATACCTGTATCGAAGTGGGAGAACTGCCGTTGGCTTGAGCTTGTCCACCCTGTTGGGTATCACAGGTGAACAGGCTTTGGGTGGCGCACAATAGTAGTTGCTGTAAATTTCGTGAACATTGTTGTCGTCATCGTCGTCGTCGTCGTCGGTACGGTACAGTGTTGGTATTTACGGGTTTGCGGTTATCGGTAATCGATATTGGATATTCGGTTCGATACACATACAAACGAAACGGAAAACACGTTTCAAAAACCAAAATGAAAACAGAATAGAAGAATAGAAGAAAAGCCAAAAAACATTTGCTGATCAATTTTTGTTTGTTAAGCTGACAAAATGTTGGGTTGGTTTTCTATTTTTTTTTTTTTTTTGGTTTTTTTAGTGCACTTAATGGTTTGTGATGTTTTTTTAAATGATATTTATGTGAGTATATGACACGCTTTACAAGAGTTGTACTCTTGATTTTGTTTTTTTTTTTTTGTAAAGCGCAACAGGCAAAGAAACGAATTTACTTGATGAATAAGGCGAAACATTCAAGGCTATAGGAAACAAGAAAGCAGCAAACTGAACAACAAAATGGATCAAACCGTAAACAAGTAAAACAAAAACTTTCAAGAAGATTAATACATACAATCACAATGTATATATGTACATACGATTATTCCGTGGAACACTTTTACGTAATTTACAATTTATCGATAAAAATCGATAACAAGGTGTTTGTTGTGTAACGTAGCGCAAAAGTGTGTATTTGTGTGCGAGTGTGTGTGTGTGTTTGTGTATCAGTGGAAGAAGTAAACGCTCACTTGGAATTGTCATTATGGTAGTTGCGTAAGAATAACTGTGTTTGCTTAATTGATTTAATGGGTGCTTCAATTGCAGTAAGAATTTTTTTAAAATATCCGTCCATTCGAATGCTGATTTATGAAAAACATACGACATGAGGTTGAAATCGGACCACTCGACTTGATTCATTTGAGGTACAACTGAATATTTATTTTTTATTTACATGTATTAAATTTATTTTTCTCCTTTTATTTCTCATATTACGAGTAAGTAGTATGTGCATGTTTTCGATATGTTTGTATGTAGTATATAAAGTTGTTGTTATGATTTAAGTGATGTGCGTTGTATGTTGGTATGTATGTTTAGTTTGTATGTTCTTAATAAGTTGGTAAAGTATAACATGTAAAAATATATATATGTAGTATGTATGAAATTTACAGCAATTACTTTATACATAGCTAATGATGAATCAACATTTATTCGATAAAACTATAAACACGAATATGATATTCACACTATTTTTTGTTGTTTTTTGTTTATGCTGTTTGTTTAATGTTCTGATATGTATGTAGTATGTGAATAGAGCTATAATATTTATACTATGTACACATACAACAATTTAGACCATTGATAGAGTATGACAGTTATGGGGGAAATTTATTGTCTGTTCACTAATTGAAATGACAAATTCAAAAACAATATTAACAAAAAGAAAAAATAAAACAATTGTAATCAAATCAAATACGAACAATTAGTTAGGATCGATAGACACTATGAACATGCTTAAAACTATGTGAGTAAAATAATGCAAGAGTATAATATTGTATAAGTAGGTTAATATGATTATATTATGTTAAAGGTTTGTCATTTAGTGTAAAGCGTTCGTAAGCTTGTATTAAATTTAAGCAAAGCTTTTCTGTTTTTTTTTTCTTAAAGCTGGCATAAAGTTGCTTATTGTTTATACAAAAGCGATTAAATTTGAAAAGCAATTGAAATAAAGATGAATAAATAACTTTTTTTGTGGTGTATTTGACATACGATTCGTAGTACCATGTACTTCTTAGGTAAGATAACGATCGGAAGCTGCATTCAAGAGAAGCTTTCGCTATAAAGAGCAAGCTTTTGATTTGATTGAAGTTTTTATTGTTTTGTTTTGTTTAAATGATGTTAAGAGATTAAGTATGAACCGCTTTTGCTAAGCTTTTAAAATTCCGATACGAAATTGTCGGGCCACGTGCTAGACATGTACACAACTAATAAGTAAGTGGATTGAGTTGATTATTCAAGGACAAAACACATAGAAAAACGCAATAGGAAATGAGGACATGTTAACAACTAAATGGGGAGAAGGACACACACACAACACAACTAAAAGAGCCATTTAAAGGATAAGAAGCTTTGCAACTTAAAAACTTACACGCGTTTGCTTGCCCAGTTTCTTGTTTACCTGGACACCGACACTTAGTTTCTGACCCATATGTCGGGAGGTTTGCTTTATCAAAATGCATATCATTTCGGTCTGTAGCTCCGGCATGTCTAAACAATGCTGCAGTGCGTTCTGGGCTAAAACCACATGGTAATCGATGCCCGGCTGATTGACAGCCACAGACATAAACAACTGAATGCTCTATAAACAAATACAATAATGTTATTCGAATTCCAATTTTAGTTCGATTTAGAAACTACCTTGAATAGCTTAATGGCCTCCGGCTGCATAGTTTCCGTGTGCATTGAGGACAGTGGCGCTGTAATTGTATCTTTGGTGTGCAACAATATTGGATGACGCCAAAGCACGCAATCTTAAATAAAACAATAAGAGAATGGGTTATATAAGGGTTCTATTCAAGAACTCGATCTAAAGTCGAACTTACTTGGATCGCCATCGGTTTCCATGAGCTTTTGCACAAGCTGTTCGTACTGTGTGCCTGCGCTGGGTCCACCGCCCGAGACGACAGTCAGATGGTATAACCAATTGTCACGCTCCGGTTTGCCGGATAAAATCAAATAGGTTGGACCCTGGTGAGCCGGATAAATGGCGACAGTAAGACGTGCCTGATCCTGTGCGGCATCCTCGCGCTCCTCCGAATCAGAATCGGAAACATGCTCCACTTCCTCGACGCGTGCATCACGCATATTAATCTGACCCAGTGGATTCTGTAATTTATGATCATGTTAGTTGGTTTTTTTTTGGATTTACATTGAGACTCACCGTTTCCACGGGCGCCTTGAAGTACAGAAACATTTTTCCGAGCAGGACGCACCAGCATTTTTTGGCATGACCGTTCTTCACCTTGGTCACCCAACCCTGCACCGTTGGCTTCTGATCGTCGCGGCTTAGTAGCAGCCTGGTCGCATTGCGACGCTGCACATTCTGCAGCACACGTATCCAGTCATCCATTGTGGCATGCGAGTCGGCTGTCAGATAGTAAACCTTCTTGCCCGTATCAATCTCAAAGGTGGAGGCACCCTCCGCCCGACTAATGCGACAGGCCTCGTCCAGTTGGATGTGTCCCTGTGGCTTGCGCTGTACATCATGCTGGCTCTTCCAGTAGCTTAAGCTGCCGTTCTTCAAGACGAACCAACGCTTGCGCCATGTCTTCAATTTGCCACCCAACTTGGCCAGGTGACCCATCTACAGGGAGGAGTGAGAGGAGTAATTAGTTAAACTAACAAGTTTTAATTATTTGAAATAATTATCGTCACCTTTTCGAGCGACTCGAGTTTCTTGCTGGGTGAATCGACATAGGATTGGCGCATCAATAGCGATGGCATCGATGCATCCATGCACGTGGATTCGGAAACGGCATCGGGTGGCAGGGCGTAGTCATCGGAGAGGCCTGATTCAAAGGAAAGATCTGAAATTACTGTGCCACGCATGTGGGGGCTCACGCGCAGTTGCGTCAGCTGCGCGCCAGTGGGCGTATGTAGGCGTGGCAGCGTGCTCTGTACTTTATGCACGGGCGCCAACGCTGGCGCTTGTGGGTGTGGCAAAGTCTGATGATGCTGATAATGGTATTGTTTGTGTTGATTTTGTTGTTGGTGTTGGTGTTGGTATTGTGGTTGTGGTTGTAGTGTGGATGTGCGTGTGTGAACTATTATTTGTTGTTGTTGTGTGTAATTATGTGTGTGTGTAGTTAATGGTGGGTGAATTGTAAATGGTGGCGATTATTAGTGGTCATTGGATGTTTTTCATATGAAAGGGCCCGCACAACATGAGAGATCGTTCGGGAGTTGGATGACGGCGAGGCCAAGTAGGGGATGCAACCAGTTTAATGTTGTTAGAATAATACGGATAACAAAGTTAGTAGTTGTCATAGTATTGTAGTTAAGAACTTCATTTGGACATTTGGGTTTTCAAATTGGGATAAGAGAACAAAATATATTTCGAATCAAATGGAAAATATACTAAATGTGGGAAAAGGACTTCAAAATAAAGCTGCAAGCAGGCAATTCTAATTGAAGATATAAAGCACTAATATACGAAATTATATATACATATATATTGGATTAACAGTCTTCATTAAACCAAGGAATCGAATGTTGCGAATGAACAGTTTAGGCTTGGTAGATAGATGTAGGGTTAGGCGTTCAAGCAAAAGTGTGATAAGCCGGTGAAGGATTTCTTCAGGCTCAGGGAGCTTCCGAATTTTCTATCGAGATGGCCCAGATTCAATTCCTGCCCCTGACTTTAGTTTCATACACGATCAGTTTGAGTTTCAATAATACTTGGGAGGTAAACCGTTCATTCACAATTGAAAATTACATCGTCCCGCTAACGAAACTGCGTTTAGAAAACTTCACTAGAAAACCATAGTAATAAAGATTTTAATTGTAATAAAAAAAAAAGAACAACAGTTAATAGGAAATGAAACGATGGGGTTTAAAAAGGAATACATTGTTGGAATGAAGGGGAAAATTCTTTAGGAAAAGACGGAAATTGAACTCAAAATTAGGAAAAATCATAGGAAGCAGGCTTCGGATAGTATTCCAGTTGATTGTTAGTTAACTAAGTGAGGTTATTTAAATTTGTTAGTTATTTTGTTGCTGTTGCTGTGGTTCTTGGATGCTGCTGTTGATGTTGTTGCTGCTGTTGATGATGAGCTACCGCTACCGCTACCGTTACGCATATACTCTGGTATGTATTTTTATTACTGGGCAGGTGGCGCGTGCGAGGAGTTCAAAGTTTTCATTGGTTGGTTTGGGGAATTTTGTTTGTCTTTTGGGTTTTTGGATTTTGGGTTTTGTATTTTACATACCACGCGCCTTAGCATTTTTGGGGCTCTCGGAGCCACTGCGTTTGGCCGGACTGAGGCTCGATGAGGTCTTTAGACTTTTTGAGGGACTCGATGCGCTGCCCGATGTCGAGGTCTCCGTGTTGTCCGTACTGGATGAGTTGTGCGAATTGTGTGTGAGCATGACGGCATGATCCTCGCCATCGCTCGAATCATCGCTGGAGTCGCCCGTAAAGGGCATCGAACGGATTTGCGAGGCACGCCCCTTGACTGTGGCATAGACGGGCACAGAGATATCACAGAAGCCGCCGCTGGCGGTTTGTTGTTGCCGCGTCATTGGCGGCGCTGGCTGCGGGGTGCCCGGCGTTCCACTGCTACCCAAGGTGCCATTGGCATCCGGTCCATGTCTCGATCTGCCATTGGACAGTGTGCCCAGCTGGCTGTGACCATCCTGCACATCTGGCGTCGGCTCATTGCTGGCGTGACTATCATTGCTGGCATTGCTCGCATTGCTGTTGGCTGTTGTGTTAGTTGCTGTGCCGGCGAGTCCATCGTTGGCCACCTGATAGATCTTCGCCTCCCAGCTGGGAAAGCGATGCAGCGGCGGTGTTGGCGGCCTGGGCACACCCACATCACTGGTTGTTGTTGTTGTTGTGGTGCTCGAATTGCCACCGCTAGCCATTAGAGCCGGATTGTTTTTCATCCAGGCGGGCAGCTTTTCGCACGACGGCGTATAAATTTCGGCATAATCATGCGCTGTATCCGTATCGGAGCTGTCGGGACGTGTGCTACCAGCTGATCCACCCGATCCTGCCGCTGCTCCGGTCGATTGGGTTGCTGCCTTGATGGAGATGCTGGAGAGTGGCGCCAAAGTAAGACCATCAACGGCCGCCACCAGATTGCGTTCCAGCTCCTGCGGCTCCATTGAGAGATTGCGTCGGTGCTGATGATGCGGATATGAGCTGGTCAACGGTCGGCTAATTATCTCCTGAGGATCAAGACTCTCGCTGCGTCGTCGCGTTTCCGGCGTGCTAGCGAATTCCTGCACATCCAAGCTCAAGCTATTGCGCACGGGGCCAACAATGCTGTGACGTTGCGACTGATTGGCAATGTGATTCTTGAGCAGCTCCAGCTGCTGATTGCACTTAATGTTCTGTTCGCGCAACAGCTGATTTTGCTCCTCGAGATCGCGCAGCTTATTGTTTACCCACTCTTTGATCTTGGCTGCCTTGGCTTCGATCTGGCGTGCGTCATGTAGACGCAATTGACGCTGCTCCTCCACCTGATACTCCAATGAGTTGATCACTTTCTCTGCCTCGTTTTTGGGCTGGCCAATTAAGTTCGTTGTTGTTGCTGCTGTTGCTGTTGTTGCTGCTGATGTTGCTGCTGCTGTTGTGCTGCTGGCCAAAGCGTTCTGTTGTTGGCAGGCAGCGGCTAAAGCTGCGGCAGCAACTGCCTGTTGTTGTTGATGTTGATGTATGGGTGAACTTGTCGCTGTGCCTTGCTGTGAATGTTGTTGTTGTTGCTGTTGTTGTTGTTGTTGTTGCAGTTGTTGTTGTTGTTGTGCTTGGGGCTTTGGCCATTCACTTAGCCGCTGCTCCATAGCACGCACCTGCAAAGAAAGCAAGAAAGAAAGAGAGAACAAGTTAAGAAATATGTGCAAAAAGTCTAACACAGTTTTAACTTCTTCAAGTTACTTAAACAATACACTGAAACAATCTAGTAAAAATTCAATAAAAAAAAATCCATAGTTTGATAAGATACTTTCCACTTTTATTTACAAAAACCAAGAACAAACCTCCTATTTAAACTTAATAAATATTTTTTAGCTTTCTTATAGAGTAAACTTGTACTGTTAATAGGGGAAAAAAACATGTTGGCTGTGGGAGAAAAACTTTGTGAAATTCAATTAAATTTTGCACTAAGCTGCGGCTGTAAAATGAAATGTTCCTTCTTTGCCAAGGCTAATGGTTACATATGACCCGCAGCAGTAGCAGCAGCAGCCAGGGATTAGTTGGTCAAGTTGTGTGGGCAAAAGTTGAGACACAAACTAGTAGCCAAGTCTTAAGCAGTTAGTGCAGTTTACCTAGCGGCTAAATGGAAAAAGTTTCTTAGCTGGATTGTGGTTGAAATGTTGGCCTTTAAATGGGCTAAGCTTTATTTTAACAAATGTAAAATATGTTTATTAAAATGCTGTAGAAGATGCGCTTTTTAGTTAAACGTACTAACAAGCACAACTACAATTTATAATTATCAAAACTTATATGCAAGTTGCTTCATGTTCAAGGAGTTTAAGGTCTGCACGCTCACTATGAGGACTCTAAGGAGAGACCCAAGGAGTGTCAAGCGCGTTGCTAAATTATGAGGCGCACTGGCGCAAAAACTTGTGTAATTAAACGCAAACTGAAGGCGACCATTTAACACTTTTCTGCTTCTGCAGTTGCAGTTGCAGTTGCACTCGCAGTTGAGCATGCCACAAGCATTCCCTGCGATGTGGAGGTACAAAGCGAAAGAGGGCGAAGGAGAGTTGAGTACAACATATTTTGACCCAAGTACCCAACAATTTGCTGGCAATGCAACCAAAAGGCAGACTAACAGAAAAACATATATAACTAAACGAGTAAGAAAGCTCTAAGTTGAGATAGCTCAACTAGGATATACCCTGAACCTCAGACATAACGCGTTCGATCATTGTTTGTATGTATGTGTGCAGAATGCTTGAATGAACTTCATTAGGAAGACTTATCGATATATTTGAAACAAACTTGACTTGGCAGAAAAACATGATACCCTTTTCTATATCCCTTTTAGGGTATTAAAAAAAGACAGAGAAAGAGCATAAGTTGTTCAGAGACAATAGAAGGAGATAGTAGAAGCTTGGTGTATCGGAACCCAAAAAAAAAATTAAAGTAAAGAAATAAGTTCATTTGACACGCCAAGTTGTCTGGTCACCGGAAACCAAGAAACTGAGTAAACGGAGCTGACAAAGCAACAAAAACACCCGGAAGCACTGCGAATACAACACACACACTTACACACACACACACATACACATACGCCGCTCTAGTCAAGTGGCAACTGCCTATTGCATTATTAGTTGGCACTTTGGTTTGTGGCTCTTGTTTGGTTGGAGGACAATGCAAATGGGTCAATTGCCTTATGTTCCAATGTTCAGTATTAAAGGTTCCAATGTTCTCAGCTCCGTACAGGTCGAGGAACCCGTCTAATGCCCCTTAAAGCTCAGCTGGCGTATGTCTTAAAAATAAATACGACTGCCAAAAATTATTGGACGCGACGCATATAAAATGCCAAACTTTATGCTTGTCGAAAAATAAAACCCCCCCCTTTTTCTCTTCCTCAGAAGCTTGAGAACAAGCAGCGTTATGAGCATGTTAAATTAAAAATTCAACAACAAAACCAAAAAACCAAAAATATACATTTTAAAAAAGTTGATGCAAAGATTGTTGACAAGGTTTGAACATCGAGGAAGGGCAAAATTCTTGCTGAAGGCATAAATTCTATGCAAGTGGAATTTATGATATTTTGTGGCAGGAATCAGGAATTAGCTAGTCTTCGCATAATAACAAAAAGTCTGTAAAATGTAAATGAACAACTTGAGAAAAATTTATGAAATCTTACAACTAAAAACTTCAATAACAAATTTCCCATAAACTTTCTTGCCAAAATCATTTGAGAGCCACTTAAGAGCAAGAGCTAAAGGCTTCCAACGTTTTGGCTAAACGTTAAATCGGGCCCAAAAAAACACTTGACAGTCAAACTCAGTGTCAAAGTCGATAAAAAGATTTCCAAAAAGAAAGAAAAAAAAACCGTCACAGTTGTATTTATGGTGCACAAAACTAGTATGCAACTTTTTGTGGCTAAAACACGGGGCATTAGTTGCGCCCAAGTCGTTTCGCTTACAAGTTTTTGGCCAAAAACTTGAGCCATAAAATTTGATAGTGCCCCCGCACACCACAATTAAGCCTCGTAATATTCGTCGCGCTTATAAAACTTGTGCAACAGTCACTAAAAAACAAAGAGATGCCAATAAATGCGCTACTTGTTTTTATGCAAGGCTCAAGTCTTATTTTGGCATTGGTTGCATCTAGATGTTAGACTAAAAGTGAAACAAATAGCAATAGAAACTTGTGAACGAGTTGACTTTATCTAAAGTTTGCGTGTCGCGCGCTGTTGGCAAACAAATGTTCGGATATGAAAATAAATTTGGGGCCGCTGTCAGTCGAAACTAAATCCGGCAATTTGCGCCATTTGATTAGATTTGCCTGCCACAATATACAAATGTTTGAGCAAGGGATACACTCTGGCAGTTTAAAGTCCTTGGCAGCTGTTGAGTCTCATAAACGTTGTCTGCTGTTCCCAAAACCCCCACACACTGCTTGATCTGGGTCTCGCCATTTTCCCAAGCTTCAAAAGGGGGTGGAAGGTGGTGGGTGGGGGCGGTTGGAGTGTGAATAAAAGCGTAAAAGGCACAAGCTTTACGGCTGAGAGCGCAGCTGCAACTGTCAGGCGAAAAAAAAGAAAACGCCAGAAACAATTCGATTTTTATTGCGAAACGACATTTTTATTGCCAAGGCGGCGGACAAAAGCTAGTCTAATGGCTAATGGTTAGGGCAGAATGGCAGTCGCATTCAAAAGAGTCGTAAGTAGTGAAATGCTGCTGCCAAAATGTCTGCAACCCCCACCCCATCCCGCCCCTTTCTCACTTAACATAAATCTCGTCTGGCGTTGCCGTTGCCTGCTTGCATTAAGTGCAAAAAACCAAAATCCCCAACACAATAATTTGCCCCAAACGCACAATACGATTATAGAATATTAAAAAAGTTTCCTACACAGACAGCACGCAAAAATAGCAAATACCCTTTGCAGTCACAAATGAATATAAACTAAAGAAATATATATTGACAAATAAACGGGTAAGGAGTTAAGCTGATTAAGAACTATAACCCTTACTAAATCGGTAGGAGATTTCTCTCAAAAGAAACTGAATAATTGATGAGTTCTAAAATAAACTACATTCATATAAATTCATCTTTATTTTGGGACTTGAGCGCATTTGCATTTGAAAACCTTTATCGTTCGGCTTTTTAAAGCATAGCAAAAATATTCATTTCCATCTATTCAAAGACATCAAATGCAAATGACAAAATGGGAAAGATTTGTGTGAGATAAAATAAATACCAAGAACTATTCAATGCACTCTAAGTTCATTCATAGCTGTTAAGCAGCCTCCACAGAGAGACCTCCCAACCAACCCAACCTTTCCTTATTTCCCCTTTTTTGTGTTAGGTGCACTTTGTTGTTGGTTCATGGTTTTGCCCAAGCATGATTCCTGTTTTTATTACTAAATGAGCAGACGCAATTAAGTGGCGTAGCTTGCACCCCCTTTGAAGGGTTGAATGAACGGCGGGGCGGTGTGTGTGAGAGTGTGAGCTGTTGCCTGGGTGCTGCTGGGCAGATGACTAACGGCAATGAGCCATAATGTGTTTGGTTGCCCAGCAAGAGACTTGGTTTTTATGGAAAATCTATGTATGTTTGTAAGCAAGGAGAAGGCAAAAATGCAGGAGCATAGGGGTAGTTAGGTGCTCATTGCGGGAGGTGGGGGGGGGGGGTGGGTTGGTGGGTAATAAGTAGAATGACCATTTGCGGTGACTCAGGCAAGTGTAGTTGTTGGTCACCCACACACACACACACACACACACACCAGCAACCTCAAGTTGCTGTCATAGTCAAATGATAAATAGGTTTGTAATGAGCGCTAATGTGAACGCTAGATGGCGCTTAAAGCCCACCCAAACGGCAATTATGAGTAATAATTAAGTAATTGTAATTAATGAGTGGATTATTAAAGAGCGAGTGTACCAATGAAATTATTAAATATATATTCTTTGTAAACTTTATAATAAACACAAACTAAAATTGCTTTTAAGTGTTTTGTTAAGAATAGTTTTGGTTGACTTTTTAGTATTTTAAAAGATATTGTAAAGCTTAAAAAAGTTAATTTAAGTATTTTTTGTTTGTTGTTTAACTCAACTTAATTTGTTCGTAATGATTTCTTCGATTGACTGCCTTAAGCTTAAAATCTGGGCTTCTATCTGTTCTTACTTTGCCACAAATAAGCTGCACAAAGAGAGGAGGAGGGGGGGGGAGGTGATAAAGTTGTATCATTTTACTGTTTGCACAAATTGATGAAGCCGCCGTCTCTTTTGGCAATTTGTTAGTACACACAACACAAATGTGCCGCCGCAACACGAATGTTGCATGTATATACATATATATATATATATATATATTAACGACAATATCTGTCCAACTGTCTAAACTTCTTTTCTTTCTTTTAGCCTCACCCCCACCACCACCCCACGATTGGGGCGTCTTTCACATTTGCCGCTCCCCATTTTTATTTGTGTTTCTTTGACTTTTTGAGCAAACAGCAGCAACCCTCCATCCTACGCCTCTCTGCTGCTTGTCATGCCACATTTTCGACGTTTAATTTCGAGTCATGATTCCATTGTTATTTATAGTCAACACAAAAGCGGCAGCAGCAACTGAAGCAGCAGCAGCAGCCACTCTAGACAACACTCCATAAAATATTGTTGACTCCACTTCTCCACAACTTGGTTTAAGCATCTTTTTGCCCCCAAACCCAAACCAAATGGTGGCACGCGACGCGTCGTCTGTTTGTCTGGGGGGTAAATGCCACTGCTGCTGCTGCTTCAGTTGCCACTGCTTGCCACTTAGCTGCCTGCGCCAGCTTCCGTTGCGGCTTTAAACGTTGCCAGCGCCATACAAAAATTTTAATTCAATAGAATCAAACAAAAAGAAACTTAACCAAAAAAAAAAATACACTGTGCAGCATAAAGTTGCAGCTAGTAGTCATTTGCCTGCTGCTGCTGTTGCTGCTGCTGCTGTTGCAACAACGCTGTCCTCGCTGTCGCCCTGATGATTTTTCCATTAGAGTCAATGTCAATATTTGCCGCATGTTTTGGCAGCTTTGAAATTGAAAATGTGCTTGTTGCAAATTATTCGCGACATTGCTGCTGCTGCTTGCAGCTGCTTCCAGCTGCTGTCAAATCATTTTTCACAACCAACCACACATTCGTTAGCCACAACCGCCCCCCGCCCCGCGCCCCTCTTCTAACTCATCACACACAACAATTAAAAAAAACTCTCGCGGACGTTGCCACGTCTGTAATTGTGGTTGCCTGGCACAGCTGCAGCTGCTGCTGCACGTTGCATCCTTTTTATGTTTTCACTCTTCAGGTTTTTTCTTTTCTTTTTTCTGGTTTTTGCTTTTGCCATTACAAGTGGCACTCGTCATCGGTGGAGTGTTGAGGCTGGTAGCATGTTGCATGACGTGTGCCATTTTGGATAAAAGTGTTGCCTACTCTGTGGCGTCTTTTAAGTATATTCAGCCCGGCATTAAAAGCAAGCGATGCAGCAATAATCCCATTTAACATTTTTCTACATTTTTATTATTATATTATTATGAAGTAATAAAAAAAGGGCACAAACAGAATATAATTTTTGTTTGAGGAATTCTTAAAAAGTAAACTTTCTGTTGCGATTAGTTAAAGATGGAAATAATTGAATAAAAATATCAACATAATTAACTAATGATACAATTTTCAATACTTAACCAGAAACTCCTAATTACTTCGTGAATAAGAAAAGTAAAGAGCTGAGATTTTCTTTTATATATCATTTAGGCATTTTTGTTTTTTGTTTAGGTTGATTTTTCTTGTTGTAAATTTCAAATGCAGCTTGTTGCATCTTAATCGTAATTTGCCTGCAGGCTGCGGCTGACAGCTTGTATATTTGAAAGCAGCAACACCGCCCCACCAATTCCCTACCCTTTTTACCCAGTTTAACTTAATTCAGTTTTCAGCGTGATAAAAAGTGTGAAAAGATGGGGGCCAAGGGGTGGGTGGTTGGGTGAAAAAACTTTGGTAGACAATAAACTAAAACAAAAGTTTTGCTGCTGATAAAAAGTTTTCAAAAACCCCTTCCCCTTACCACGACTTTTAAGCGGGGGCAGGGAAGTAATGGTAATGTGCTGGATTTTAAAGTGCAAAGTGTGTGTGTTTGTCGTGTCGGGTCATGTCGGGTAAGGCCCCGATACACTTGTGTATCGACTGGGAATACGTTTCGCATTTCAGATTAAGCAACTCGCAAAAAAGTATCTTAAGGATACCGGCTCAAGTATCTTTGGTCACATTGTTGAGCACACTCAGCAGCAGCAGCAGCAGGTGGGGGGGGCATTGTGTCTGGCTGCCCCACGCACCAAGATGCCGCCAAAGCAAAAATGCCGACAATTTCGCGACAAAAAAATATATAAAAATATCTTTTGTATAAAATTGCATAGAAAGTGGACAAGTTTTAAAAAAGGAAAATAGGAAAAATCCGTTATCGATGTTTGTGCGATTTTCAATAATTTTTTCTTTTTATTCTTGCGACCAGACGCCTTAAAGTCTGAAGCCAACTGTTCATGTCAGTGGGTGGTGGCATGCGGCACGCCGTCTCTCGGTTCTGTTTGGGTGCAAATGATGTTTTTCCGCTTGAGTGGCGGCGACTGCAGCTGCCCGCTGTTTAGTTTGAAATTAAAATTGAAGATCGAGACACTCAACAGAAAAAAAGAAATCCAATTCATTAGGCGGCGATTTGTCTTTGGGAGTCGTAAGCCAGTTGCCTCGCCCTATTGTTGTTAATTGTGTACGCGGGGGGGGGGGGGGGGGGGGCAGAAGAGCGAAGGTTTAGGAAAACCCACAAGCTGCAACAAAGAGTGGCTGAGTCTGGCTATACGCCATCTTCCACCACTTTAAGTTGCACTTTATTTTCCATTTTATGCCAAACTTTTTTCCATTTTTTTTTTTTCATTTCGCAAAAGGCCATTGTGCAAATGTTGCCTGGCCAGAGAACAAAAGTGCATTCAAGTGTAGGCAAGACAGCAGGGTAGAAAATGGAGAGAGACAGAGACAGAGAGAGAGAAGAGAGTGTCACAAATGTCTTTCCATATAACTTTTGTACAACGAAAGACCGAAGAATTTTTGCAGGATAACAGCATCAAGTGGCGCCATCTATGAATGAGCGTGGCTTTAAAAGAAAGTACCAGAATGATAAGTTTTTCTTTTTTGTAATATTTATAAAGAAAATATGTTTAACTAATAAAAGCAAGAAGGAATGATCACGCTTTGCTCTTTGATCTTAACTCTATGAAAAGGGAACATTTAATATAATGGTAAATTTTTATTCCGGATATGTACCTACATTTAATTACTATATATGTTTGAAAAGTTTTTTATATAGATATAGATTTCGAAAACAAATTACAGTCATATTTAAAGCACACACACACACACCCTTTAAAAACAATTTGTATATTTGTTTTCCCTGTTTTTTTTTTTTTTCAAGCTCAACGTTGAATGGGGAAACTAAGAAGGGGCAAAGGTGTTGGCTGCCAACTTTTCGATCACAATTCATAAACGTGACCTTTTCGTTGTCGCTAACCAATTAAGCGTGAAGCGACGGACCCCATCTCCGCACAATAATAGTAACGACAGCAACAACAACAACAGCAACAGCAACCTTAGCAACAGCGACAAAGACAACTTCATCCAAATTCGCCTAGGTGGAGCTCAGTGAAGCGTTTGGCGTTGTGAAAACTTGAAAGACACACACACGAACACATAAACGAAATGACAGAAAACATAGTACAAGAATAAGACAGACGAAAAGTTGTAAGCAATTAAAAGCATTTTTCCCCCTTCTCAATTGTTGCGTTGATTCTTTTTGGTTTCGTTGCCGGCACTTGGCAAGTTTTTGTTTTCCATTTGCTCTGTCTTTTTCTAAGTTTTGTGCTTTATAAATATTAGATTTTAATAGCATGGCACACTCCTAAAGACTAGTATTTTGCCACAGCACAGTTAGATCGTGCTTTAATAAAATCTGTTCTCTTTGGATAAATTTGCCACAAAATTAAGATGTTAAGGTTTCATGTGTGGCAAGTTTGAGTATCTGTCAAGTACTAGGACCAATTCAATAATGATATATCGATTATTAACGAAAAAACTATATATTTCGAAACATAAGTAATCACATATATCGTATTTAAAAACAAAAAGAGTTAATCCTAAGGCTTTTTTCGGAGATTGTTATTATTCATTATTGAAAGATCTACATATAATATTTAAAATATAATATATATGATTTTGAATAGGCTTTACATACATTTTGGGCACATTTCCACCCAGATCCATTATGGTATTTGCCATTTCACAAAAACTTTTGTTACGGTTGTTTATTTAGCTATAAAAGTTTCGTAATCGAGAATTTTAATTGAATTTTGTTTTGTGAGCACTGTGAAAAAATAAAATGTAAGAAAACAAAAAAAAAAACAAAACCCAAACGCTAATGACGAATCTTATTAGATCAGAAAGTTCATCATATGTTTAAGGGTTGGGGGTTGTTTTCCAATTGACGCACACACGAAAAAAAAAAAAAAAAATAAAAACGACCGTTGTATTATAATAATTCGCGAGGCCAAACTATTTGGTGTATAAACCGGTTTGGTGGTGGGCGGAGAAGGGGTAGGCATCAAAGTAGCGGGCGCTGATCGCGAGTTCAGCTGCCAAGGGTTGATTTTTAGGCAACCCTGAGAACAAATTTCTTATTAACACCAAAAATTATTCAATTAAATAAAAAGTGTTTAAAAATAATTAACAAACACGTTAAGAAAAACACGATGAAAAAAGTAAGCGACGCGTTTTTTTAAAATTCAATTCAACAATTGGGATACCGTTAGTTTAATATGTATGTATAAAAGACGCCAACGAACGACGCGCACGAGTCGAGCAACTCTGAAGCACTGAACCGGCTGCTAGCAAAGAAGTTGCCAACAAGCTGGCAAGTACCAAATGTGCCTGTGTGTGTGCGAGTGTGTAAGGGAAATTTGTTCGCTTGTGGAGGTGGGATTTTCAGTGTGACAGCTGAGCGAGGGAAGTTTTATAGCGAAGCGAAGCAATGGTTTGTGCTTTGTGTGTTTTATTTTTAGGGTGGCAGGTAATTCATCTTGTGTGTTTGATATGTCATATACATATCTCACACTTAATACACATATACATATACATATATGTATATATAGAATTGGGAAATTTGTTTATCAACGGGTTATCAGTAATCGGCCATTAGATCCATTCGACATGAATGCGTCTGTTTGGGGTTCTGTTTTTCCTCGTTCTAATGGACAAAGTGCCTGTGTAGTTGTAAATATAATTTATAGTAGCAATAAAATACGCAATCCAATAGCCAGAGACCCTTCCCGATGAGTCACACAAGGATGACATAGCCAAGGGTACAAAGTTTGACGAATGCTTTTAATAAAAGTTTCGAAAAAGGATTACGATCTATGGGCATACAACAAGTTCGTTAGGGATCGACGCTACGATTTTTGTAAAATTCTTAAAAATGTTTTCAGTATATTTTGCCATTAAAAATTTCCTTACTCGTGTCAATGACTTTTGGCAACTTTTCACAAACTTCATTCAGATTGAGAGATGCGAGAGATGCGAGGGAGCTGGTCTTGGCAAACAGACAACAACAGAACATCAGTCACTTTGCCTTCGGTTTCCTTCCGGCCAAAAGTGCGTGTCATGTGGCATAGCAGCAGTAACGTTGAGAGAGTGTGTGCCACAAAGTGTGTGTTGTGTGTAGCAGGGTTTAGATGCATGTCAGTTGTCAGATTATGTGTCAGAACAACATTGAGAACAGTAGCAGCAGCAGTCGGAGCAGTAGCACCACTAATAGCATCTCGGCACACAATTTATCTTGCGCTCTGTATATGTATGTATCTGTCTCTGCCTTTGCTGAAGAACATGGTCCGTTGCCCAAACAGCAAGCGAAACCAACTATTAAATATAAATGTATGCAAGATGTAACATGTTGCTGGGCTCTCAAACCCATGCCACCAATCAACTGGAAGCTCTTTAGCTGATTGTATGCGGTTCGGTGTCAACAATTTGGCTGATTAAAAAAACAACAACAACAACGAAGCCAAAGCGAAATTATCAGCAAAGTGTAGAAAGAATTGAGCACCATATAGTGTATATGAGATGCTGTGAGAGATGGCTGCAAGATGAGTCAGTTTCATTGTCGTCCTCAACATCCATCAGAGCGCCAGCCAGCCATTATTGGCTAGACGCATGCAAATACAACAACAAAAACAAAAACAATAGCGACAGCCAAAAAAAAAAGCCATAAAAACCAAATTCAACCATAGAAAGAGAAAGGTTTAAGTTTGGCGAGTGCCAAAAAGAAAAAATACCCTTGAAATATGTTATAGAATTTGGCATAAAAAAAAAAACAATAAAAGTATTAATAATTAATTAAAAAATTAATATTTAAAATGTGAACTTTAGGGTAAACAAAAGATGCTATTGAATAAGTAACTTAAAAAATAAAAATAAATATTAAGAACTAGCCATAAGACCCTTTGTAAGGGCATAAGAGGCATAAGGGAATCCTCCTTCGTTTAAGTGTGGCATCAACCGGCAACTAGACTGGCTGGCAGCCAAATTACAACTGCAACTACTTTAACTCACACCCTTGCCACCCTTTATTCCTGTTGGTTTTTATTATTTCAATAAGTTTCTGATTAAATCGCAATTAAACACATTCGAATTTGTTGATTTTTGGGAAAATATGAAATCGCATTTTGGCCATAATTTAAAGCTGGCAATAACAAAGTGTGGCACATCATTTACAAGCAGCAACTGTTGCATGGATCCCGACGCATGTATGGCGGGGGGTGCTATTTTTAAATGCATATTAATGTGTAAGTGTATGTGTGTGTGTGTGTTTGCGTCAAATGATGTCGTCGACTCTCGCTGATGAGTTTGAAATATAAAGAAAAGCAACACCAACAAATCAAAGAAGTTACAAGAATGTTCGACTCGGCGAATACCCTGCGATGAGCACACAAAATGGGGAAATAGATGAATTACCATTATACATATATTTAGCTTTGATTTTTTACAGCACATTCATACTTATCGATATTTTGAGTCTTAATTTCAAACTAAGTTTGTTGGAATTATTGCTAAATCGACATCTATCTTTCTTAACCTTTTCATCTTACTATTGAACTATCTAACAACATTGATTTTATGTATCTGTAACCCTTTGATTGCAGGGTATTATTATAGAAAAAGACCACTTAAGTCGAGGGAAAACGTAACACATCACATTTTTTCAAATGTGCTACAACAACAGCAACAACAACAGCAACAACAACAACAACAACAACAACTGCAACTGCAACTGCGAGTGACAACTGTGTGGGCGGCGGTTGCGGAGGCGACTTCAAGCGAAAGTGGCGCCGCCAACTGTGCTGTCGACGTCAGCAACAGCATCAGCAACAGCATCAACGTCATCGTCTACGTCTATGTCGCACTCTGATGACGGATGCATGCATCATTAATTCAACTGCAAGCAACGCACAACACACAACAGCAACAGACAACACACAACAACAATATAATACAAACGCCAACGCGCTTTGCTTTATTTTCTTTTTTATACTGCATAATCATTGTGTAAAATGGGATAAAATAAAAAGGGGGAAATTGGACGAACCAAAGCTGCACTTAACGTAAGCAAGTTACGTGAACAAAGCCAGCTAAATTAGAGAGGGTATTCAAAAAGTGTTAAGGGTTCAAAAAGTTCTTAATTTCAACTGTTTTAGAAATTGCTAATTTTCTTATCAACAGTAAATAATGAAATAATATTTAAACCTATTTCAAAGCGAAAGTTCGAAGGAAGCATTTTCGACTTGATTGAAGTTTGTTTTGTCAAGTTTGTTTCCAATTATCGACGGCTCTTCTTGTTTCCGATATGAACATGATATCGATAACAATAAAATATTGAAACTTGATCACAAAAAACTATGGACAAAATAATGTTGAACATCATATCAAAGATTAAAGTAAAGTCAAGCATTCAAAAGTGTATTCTCATCTATTTCGATCTATTTCGATCTTATTTGTTGAAAGTTTATTATTGGAAAACATTCCATTAGTTTTTCAAATAAAATCATTAAGCTTCATTTCTATAAAATAGTTTTCTGCTAAAAACTGTCTAAATAAAAATCAAAAATAAATTCACATGCAGAGTTTTTCCTTCGAAACTTTATTTCTTAACCATTTTGTTTAATTCGAAACTATTCCCAAAGTATCCAAGTTATATTCATAGAATGGCAAAAAAAGTATTAATGAATCATCTGGCGAATGGCTTAAGCATTTGGCCTACATTTATAGGAGATAAATGCAAATTGCAACTGTTTGTTTGAGTCTCAATCTAATCAACTCTGCGCTTTGTTAATCGAAAGATAAATGGCCACTGTTCAAGGAAGGAGGATGAGAGAAAGAGAGAGAGAGAGGGATAAGCGACATTGTGGAAAGTACTTGTGTTTGTGTAGCTGGTACATGCAACATTCTGATGCATTGGCACGTGCCCCGCACACCAAATGCAATCTGAAAGCTGCTGCTGGTGCTGCTGCGACTGCTGTTGCATCAATCGTCAACTGGTTGGGGCAGCGCTGGCAATCAATCAACTCATGCAACGCCCACGTTGCACGTTAATTGATTTTGCAGTGGCTCAACTGTTTGCTGCATGAATGAATCGCGGGAAAACAAACAAACAAACAAACCGGCAACACACACACACACAGAGAGAGATGACGGCGAACAGATAAGTAACTAAATAATTGAAAAATCCCATCAACAGATTGACCCAATTTGCCATACCCCCATACCCATCCGAAAAGGTTAAAAGTTCATATACAAAATGCGCAATTTTTAATTGAATTCTGCCCAGGGGAAAGGAGGGGGCGCCATAATTTATGGGCTGCAATGGCTGAACGATTTTGGAAATGCGACATAAATTTTGTGTGTGTTTTTTTTTTTTCGAATGTATTTTTATTTTTGAGTGTTATGACTTGCTTTCAAATTTGATGGGCAGGGCGGCCGCGGGGGATGTATTAAAAACTAGGCCCTCTAATTATAGCCAACTCAAAATGTTCGGAAAACAAAAACAAAAAATAAAAATAATTCCCATTGCGATTTATTTGGTGTGCGTTGAGTTTGTGGCTTGTTGATGCGACATGCAACAGTGGCAACAGTGGCATTTGGTCGTTCCAATCGGAATTGATTGCCCAATCAAAGAGAACTTTTGGAAAAATGTTTTGAAAGTCATTTAGATTTCGAATATTTGTTTATTATAGCTTTTAGCTGAACTTTGATGAGCTTTGTATGTGTGTTGACGATATTGTATTTTTATGGTAAAAGAAGTTCATAAATTTGTTTTTTTCCGGATTGAAAGAACTTCAGCTGCAGTATGTTAATAGAGCTGAGGATCAAATGCAACTGTCTTAGTTAAAGTATTTGTTCAAAAACCTAATTGAACATTGTCAGAAGATGTAAAGTCAAAGACTGACGATAAGATGTTAATACAGTACGACCTCACTCAACGAAACCGATTACAATTTGGCCAATTGCCAAAACTGAGAAAGTTGCCAAAGCTAAGGGAAAACAGAAAACTGTTGGGACCACGAAACCTCTGGCCAAAATGAGATACCTTTGCCAACCATTAAAATTAAAGTAATTTATTATTATTGTTTTTTGAAAAACTGAGATATTGTGTTCTTTACTTTTTACAGTTTATACTTTTTGAGAAAATACTGATCTTCAGTTGCAAATTTGGCATTATATTTGATTAGTTAGGCTTGATGTTAAGTACGATTTCTGTTGGCTTTCCGAATTTATCGTAATATCCCCAAGGTTTTATTATACCCTGAACCCATAAAATGGGTAAATCAGAGTATAATGGTTTTGTGCCAAAGTGTGTAACAGGCAGAAGGAAGCATCTCCGGCCTCATAAAGTATATATATTCTTGATCAATATCGACAACCGAGTCGATATGGCCATGTCCGTCGGTATGAACCCGCCGATCTCAGAGGCTACAAGAGCTAGAGACTTCAAGTTTTGAATATAAGTTCTCCTATACCATGAGCAGAACAATACTGTTTCAAATTATCGATAACTATTCTGGTTTCCGATATACACATGGAATCGATTACAACAAAATATCGAATTGGGAAAATGTAAAAATGGGGGTTGGTGTAATGGCTAACGATAGAACTTTTCTCAAAATTTCGTACAAATCGGTTAAGAAACACCGGAGATATCGTTAAGTTTAGGGCGCAAGGAGTAAAATATTATTATTGAAATATTATATTATATTATATTATTGCAACTGGGTTGAGGGTATCTTCTAGTCGGGCTCTCCCGACAAGAGCCTCCTTACTTGTTCGAAAATATCCTTCATTCGATTTCAATGTTGACCAATGTTGTTTTCGCACTTAAAAAATGGAGCCTTAATACGCTTACCTTTTTTCTATAGTTATCCATTCATAAAATTCGTTGCACGTTTTTTTTTGTTGTTGTTGTTGTTTGTTATGGTTAAAGTTGTAGTTATCGTTGTTGTTATCGTTGTCTTATGTTACAGTTGTCAGTTGGTTTTATGCCAAAGCGGGGTGGGCGGAGAAATAATATTTGGCTCATTTATCTATGGATTTATCGTTGGACAGCTACTAAGTATTAGTGGAGCTGTCGCTTGTCGCATTTTCTTTGTTTGTGGCGGCAGCAAACGCAGCAGCGGCGACGCTTGGCTCCAGCCACGCGGCGACAGAGCAACATTTTCCAACACTGTCCCTAGCCCATTGATTAATAATAATAATAATAATATGAATAATAACAAATTGTCGTTGTTTAGCTCTTGCTCTTAAGTGACTTTTTGCGTCTGGCAATGCTTTAAAAGCGCGATGAACGCCGCCGCTGGCAATGCTCAAAGCAACAGCAGCCGCTAGCTTCCTTGGCAGTTTATGTTGTTGTTGTTGTTGTTGTTAGTTTTTCTTGTTTAATTTGTTTCAATATTCATATACTAATTAGGTTTGTACAAATGTGTGTGTTGTTCTTGCAGTCATCGGTGTTGTTGTTCTTCTTCTTCTTCTTGTTGTAAATGGACGTTTATTGTTTGTGTGTGTGTGTCTGTTTGTGTCTGTATTGATATGTTTTTTGTCTGTTTTGAGACGCTTTCGTTGTTCTTGTTGTTGTTGTTTTGATTCTTTAATTACGAGTTATTTGATTTATTTGTTTATGCACAATTCACGCACACGGTTTTTATTTGTTGTCTTTTACGCTGCTTGCTTCTTTCGCCTTTCGCCTTGTATTTTTTTTTTTATTGCTTATGCTTTGTGGCTGGCTGGCTGGCCAGTCAGCTGTCTGTCATTGACATGTGCGCGCGCTCTCACAACGTACTCGCGCTCGCACGCGCTCTCGCTCTCTCTCTCGTTGCTGCCTTCTCTCTCTTGATTTGCGTAGGGTGGCACTAACACTAACACACACACACACTGCACGTTGTGAATGGCCGTGTGTTTGTGTGTGTGTTTGTATATATTTTTGCGCAATATAAAAACGCGAAATTTTGGCCTATAATTTATACCGTTTAGCACTTTTTGCTATTCAGCAAAAAACAACAAACACTCACGCACAAACTTCAAGAAAAAACAAACTATTGGAATTTCCTAACTTAACAAAATTTCCTTTAAGTAATTGTTGTTCTTTTTTGCTTCTTATTGTTACTAGTAAGTTATTAACAAAGTTTTCGATTTCGCGCGCTCCTTTCACTATGCATTAAATATTTGATTCGTTTTAAACAATTTTCTTGGCATAATTTCTTAGAATTTCCAACACTGCCGCCGCAACCGTCACGTCGTTGTTGTTTATTGTTGTTCTTCTTCTGTTTAATGGTCGGTCTGCTGCAACTTTTGTTGGCTTCCTGTTTGTGTAGCACTTTGTGGGCCCGAAATGTTGGTGGTTGAAAATTGTTTAAACAAATGGAAACGCAAAAATAAAACGCAGCCTGTGCAGCAGCGTCGGAGCAGCTACAAGTCTTCTTTTGCACAACTCTTGCGCCGTGCTCTTTGTTACGCTGCTTTATCGGTCCGTGTGCTTTCGCTACGTTTCGTTTCGCTACGTTTCCTTTTGGTTCGTTCATTCCTCTCAGTCAGTCACTCAGTCAGTCAGCTTTTTTTCGGTGGTGGTTGGTTTCACATTCTTATTAACGGCGCTTTCTCTCTCTCTCTCTGCTCTCTTTCTATCTTTAGGGTAATATCCTGTGCACAGGACAGCTGTATTAAGCAGCAACTTGGCATATAACTCTCACTTGAAGTTGCTGCTTAATAAATGTCTAGTCGCTTGATAACAATCAGTAAATCTCCTTTACACACACTCTTTTTCACTCTCTCTCTCTCTATCTTTTGTGGACAGCTGGTTTTGCTGTCAAGCTTGTGGCGAACCAACCCCCAAAATTACGCTTTACAGTTTGAGTGCCACACATGCATACGGTTTGGCATGCACTTTGCCAGTTGTTTGTTTTTGTTGTTGTTGTTTTGCCATATGTTGTATTTGTGAACGCACGCGCGCCCGCCTGTTTTGGTTTGGTTGCATCACCGGCGTTTCGCAACACTGCGCATTGTGCAATATGTGTCATGTGTGCGCCTTTGTGTATGCAACATAAATTGAAACTTGACTTTAACGCATTTTAAAGCCAACCAACAGGCCGCCCCCTCAAGCGACCGACAATCATTCAGCTTGGCTGCTTCCCACCGACAAACCGGGCGCACTTCCTTTTTTGGGCGGGGGGTTGCACTTAATTGCCATCGGCGTTGAGGCAGATTTAAGTGTGTTTATGTTTGCATTTTTGAATTTGCTATGCATAATTAATTCAATTGGCACAAGGCACACAAAAAGGGGAGAAACAAAAGTGCAATCAGTAGCAAGTGGGGGGGAATTAGACCCCCCTAAATATGTTTATATATATATGTGAGAAACAGCTAGCTTTCATTAATGAAAGACATTGTAACGTTGCAGTGGATTGCGATACTGAACAAATTGTATACTTAATATTATTGAAGGAAAATAATATAACTTACAAATTAATAATAAAAAATGGACTAGATAAACCAAGGTTAATTATCAAGTTAATTATAATTAAAAAACTGTTTTTAACGGTTAATTGTTGCGCTTTAACCCAATATTATAATAATAAACGCACACTTGAAACTTTGAAAGTGAAAAAAAAGTTTTATTACTTTTTGGAATATTTAATTTATTGGAATAAAATTTTAAACACTTTAATAACAACACAATTTTATTATTCTTTTAGAAATTTAATTTTGAATTTGAAAAATAGAACCAAAGAACGCTGGCATAACTTAAATTCAAAACATTTCATTGAAGCAAAAGGAAAAAGTAAAATAATAATTAGTTACTTATTTTAAAGCAACTGTACTTTGCAATATAAATCTTTGCTTTAATAAAGTAATAAATATTATAATGAGTATCAAAATACAATAAAAACCCAGTACAAAGAATACTTAAACTTGAATCATGTTCACCTCCAGAAATACTTAAATTAGGTACAAACATTTTGATTCAATTACCGAGTTCAGGGTGCAAATTCCACAAGCGGTTCTTTAGTACTTTAAGTGAATAATTTTTTAAACTTTATTTTTCTTTAATTTGCTTAAAACTTGCTTAACTCACTCTTGGTCTTAACAAGATATCTTAGATTTGACTTCCGGCTTATTAAGTTTGAAGAGATGAATTTTTGAATGGTTTTTCTTATTTCTTACATTTCTACATCTTTGGCAGCATTAAAAAAAGCTATAACTGAGCAAGGAATATCATATAAGACACTTTGGGAATACAAAATGCAAGTTTTATTTTGCTTGAATCAAGTACACAAATATTTGAAGTAACAAAATCTTGAAACAAGTATCAAAATACTCATTTCAATATTGTACGGAAATCTCTTGTACGAACTAAAATCGTGTTTCGATTGAACTTTAGAGTTTATTTGATTCAAGAACACTTGTTTAGTACAAGATACAAAAGTAGTACAAGGTACAAAAAATAAACTGAAGTAAATCAAGTTTTCCATTCTGGAGTTCACTTGATGAGAAATCAAAATCGAAATACTTGATTATTTTTTATCAGTGTATATAAAAGAGCTTTCAAGACCCTCTCTAACTGGCAGGCTGGTCCTGCCACTTTGGCTAATAGTTTATAATGAATGATGCAATTTGGAAAAGGCCGACACACGGGACGCGATGCCTAATTGAAGCATAAGTAATGAGCCTGTTAGCGACTTTCAATGTAAAACGCTTTTGGGCAACTGTTCAAAGCCAAACGAAGGGCTGCCAGGATTTGACAGAGCTTACGTTTATGATTTGCTCGGTTTGTAGCTGTAGTTAACTAACACTCACACACAGAAACACGTGTTTGCCGAATGAATTTAATCTCGGCGCAAACAAAGTAACATGAATTCAATTTGTCACAGTGGTTGGCAACGGTAAAGCTAAAGGGCTCTCAACGAACGGCGACAACGATAGCCGTTAACTCCCAGCTACACATTTCCATTTCCATTTCCATCTCTCCAGACCTTTGGCATAGAGATAAACCAGCCAGGACGAACTGCTTGAAAATATTTGCATTTCGCTAGAATTTTCAAATTTTCGGCAGTTGGTTTGCGAAGTTGGGGTTGAACTGTGTTGTTGTTGTTGTTGTTGTTGCGTAGGTAAAAGCCAAAAGCCCCAAGGGACTTGTTAATGCAAACAATGCGCATTTGATATTGAAAATATGTATATATATATATATGAATTGTGGGTGTTGCTTTGCTTGTTTGTCGCCTTCGGGGTAGTTTGTATCTGGCTGAAGTGTGGGCGGTAGCGGAACGGGGGCGCAAGTAGGCAACAAAGCCCAGCATCACTTGCAACCGCACGAACTTTGTCAAAAACGGGGTGGAGATGAGAGTTGGATGGGTTTTTGTTTGAGCAGTGGACAGCGTGTACGCAGCGTTGCATTAATGCGTATTTCCGGGCTCTGGAGCGGAAGTCGATTTATGTATGTGTATATGTATGTATATGTATGTATATGTATATGGTAAATGTCTGGGTACAGTTGGTGACAACATTGTTGTTGCCCCTGTTTGTTGTTTGTTTGTTGTTGCTTGTTTGCCCGCATGTGCCAAAAGTTTCGGGCTCTTGTCTATCGCAGTTGGCTGGCCAACAAAAAACAGCAAAAATACTCAAAAAAATAAAACCGATGCAAATTTTATATCGACTAAGCAATTCTCTGTTTTGCTTATTTTAAAAAAGTGATCATAAAAAACTGGCTTTAAATAATTTTATATAATAAATTTCAGTATAAAAAAACTTTAGCTTTAAGTTGTAATATCGTTTCAATTATATTCAATATACCCCATTGCCAATTTACATAGGGTGCCATAAACCAGTTGTGACCCTGACTTTGGTTGGAGCAAAGGGAGCGGAACAGGGGGCGGGGGGGGGGGGGGGTGGACATTATTGTCATGCAAATGCAGCACGCGCTTAAATGCTTTAAACTGCCTTCTAATGAGTCGCTTTTTGCGACCCAGACGCGGCTTGTGATGTCTGCTGCTGCCTTCTAGCCAAGGATGCTGCTACCCTTGTTTTAATATCCTTTATGTCCTATGTGGTTAGTTACAGAGAGGGTGGGAAGGGTGGGGCGATAGTGCTGGGTTCGTTACTGTCAGCCATTTAATGACTTACCTTATCTTCAGCTTCCTCGGCGCGTTCTTCCGCTTCGATGACGCGTTGTTCAAGCTCCGTTAACTGCAAGTAAACCAAAAAAAAAAAATTGAAGCGCGTATAAATATGTGTGTGCGTGTGTTAAAGAAGGGGAGTGAGAAGCATGCTCATGTTGCTTCTACACAGTTACTTAAACGACGGAAATCATGTGCAAATAATCGAGTAGCCAAGTTTATCAACACAAGGCACATAAGTTTAATAGTTAAAGTTACGACTTTTTGTTTTTGGCTTGAATCCTGGTTGAAGTTTACCAAGCGGTAAAAGTGAAATAAAGCTTTTAGCTTTTTTTGGCTACGTTTGGAAATTAAGCTTTTTAATCATTGTCAAATATTGATAAATTGCAATTTTAAGTATTAACTTTAAAAGAATTTATGTTGCTAATTATCAATTATTTATTTATGTTTTTTTTTCGATTTCTAATTGCAAATATATCTCGCTTTAAACTTGGTATTTTCATACATTCCTAGGGCTGTACTTTGCCAAGAAGCTAAGCCAAGTTTCAAAGCACATTTAGCACATACAGCCACCGCGCGCAGCTGAGACACTTACCAATGTGAATTAAATTCCCTGTATTAAGTGTGGTAAAGTTGAAATAGCTTGCGCAGCAAGTGTGTTGAGTTGCGCTCGACCAGTGACAGGTGGCGCTAAAGGTGCTCTTTTATCACTCATCCACATCACTTACTCGTTCAATCAATCAATCAATCAATCATAGAAAATGATAAACATAAATTTGCGGTTGGTAAGCTTAAAATGCGTCAGCTAATACACTTCATGAGCTAAAGCTTGGGTGGGTTGATTGGTTTGGTTTGGTGTAAAACAAGTTCGAGATGAGCGACAAAATGTCTGCCCAAATAATATATGTATATATATACAGGCACACTTTATACTAGCCATTTGGCCAGGTTGGGAATTTTGCCACACCTTGCTGCACCCCACCCCAAGCTGCCACTTAAAGCAGCCACACAGGCAAGCGATGGAGTCGGAGGCTGGCACTTGTCAAAGCGGCTCGAGGTTTGCTTGGGGTCATGCTTTTGAGACTAGGCGGAAATGCTAATCTCGCACTTTTAACTGCTCAATGGTTTGCCATTAACAGGCCCATAACGGATATAAAGCGTAAGTGAGCGAACAACCAAACCCAAACTACCCTAGCCACTTCCTGGTTTTTGGTGGGTGTGTGGCACTCTTGGAATGCCATCAATTAATCACCGGAGTGGCCCGCGAGGCGAACAACAAACAACAAACAACAACAAACATCGACGCGACGCGACGTTAAAGACTTGATTCCATAATAAACTAGAGCATGAGCTTAAGCATTTTATCCAGCCCCATTTGGTTGAGGGCAGGGCAGGCCAACCCTCGATTTGAATGCTTTTTGAGTGCATTAATTTGCGCTTTTTATGGCATTTAAGTGGCCATTGAAAGCGTGAGTTTTGAAAGAGGCAGCGCGCCATTGATTGATGGATTGATGGCGCCTACGTTGAATGAATACTATAAAATAAACACCTAGAACACGAGTGGTGAAACTGAAGGTGCAGTCGAACCATCGACTCTTAAGAATGACTACTTAAGCCCCTAATGGCGTCGAGTCTCACTTTAATTGAGTATAGATAATGTTTGGGTATTAAATACGAAACGAATGATGCCTTAACTCCCCTTGTGATAATAGCAAACATAGCTCAGGTTTCGAAATTGTTCAGCCCATAAGTTGATGTAACTTGAGATGCGAAAACGATATGGTGTTAATATTGTTATTGATGCTTAAGCAGCGAAGAGTATGGAAAGAGTTTCTCCAATTCACATGTATTTTAATATTTACTATCTTTCTTTTTTAAACATATTTCTTAAGCTTAATGTAATAAACGGCAGTGTTAAAGCACCATTAAATTGGGCCAAGTTGCTGTACGATTTTGTTCGATGAAATTATCCAGATCCTCATCGACAATGACGATTTCCAGATTAAGTGTGCTTGAAACAGGATTTTTGGCAAATTTGTCATCAGAGCAATCCCAAAAGCAGCAAAATCGACAAAAAACGTATCTTAAATTGTTCCACCACATGGCCAACAGAGAGTTTCAGCTAAACTGTCTAAAACGAGTCACAAACAGCCACAAAAATAAATCAAAAGACAAGGGAAACAAGCGCACAAAAAAACAGTTGTTAATCAAAGTAAATGTCATCATCATCAAGCTGTGTTTTAAGCTTTTAATGCTATCGGACTATAAAGCAGAAGCTTGTCGGGCCGCTCGAAATCAGAGTTTCATTGTATCGATTAGAAGACAGAAGATGTGCGGCAATCTGGGCAAGTTCTTTACATGCACCAAAGCACCCAAAGACGAACACGAACACGAACACGAACAACAGCAGCAACAGCTGCGATTCGAGTTGCATTATCCAGACCTTAGACACCGGCAACAGTTTGTGGTATTCAGCAATCGGAGTGCCATTGCACCGCCACTAACCACTCACCAACGTCCGATGCAACCCCTAACATTGCCGCCTTCGCTGCCTGCACCAATGAGCGGCACAATCAGTCTGCGGCAGCTTCACATTGCCAATTGCAACTGTCATTTGAATGAAGCAACTGTGGCAGCAACAACCAATGATCAAGTTTTAATGGAAGAGCAAGATTGAGAGAGAGAGTGAGAGACTGAGAGTGACAGAGAGAGACAGCTTAACCCACAAATGCTTATGAGTGGTGTTGGGTCGGGGGAAAGAAAAGTTTTGGCGTCCAACCGAAAAGCTAATGGATTAGGCCCAAAAAGTGCGAGCTGGTCAAAAGTTATGCGAAGTTTGCGTGCGTGCAGGCAACAACGAAAAAGGAGCTACCGGCGCAGGATATACAGAAGTGCGTGTTTCTATCCAAAACTTAGAACTAAGAATAATATGTTTAAGTTAAAGTGTTTCCGGGCGGGGATTCTATACTATATACATATATTCTTGCCGCAACCAAAAAACAAAAAATCACCGTATTAAATAAACCAACCTAAATATATCTAAAAGTTTGCAAGTCATTGAAGTTAACCAACTTGAAGGCGATCCCGAAAATAGTTTACACTTTGGTAACAAACTTTTGTTGCTCTGAGCTAGAACTAAAAGTGGGGAAGGGGGTGGGAAGAAGCAGGTTTGTGTTGCCAAGGTGTGTCCTGACCACAAACACACACACACATAGACATACACAGCCTGTAGCTGTTTAATTATAGGCGCTGTTGCTGCCAATTGGCAAGTTAATTAGACCTTTTGACCACAGCAACAATAACAAAAACAAGTCGGCGCTCGGTTTTGGCTTTAAGCAGCTACATTTTGAGTTTATTGCAACTCTGTTGTTGCTCATAATTTAAGCCAGGTTGAAGTTTGGAGTTAACAGGCCGAATGGCAATCACAAATCCCATTTGCCAGCCACAAATGCAATTGGCTAACAAACAATATGACCACAGACATATTAACTAAGGGTTATGATGACGGTAGAAGAGACAATCAGACAAAACGAGGCAAGGCAATTGGCCAGACGGACTTTAGGCCTAGTTGGCCAGAGAGAAACAAATTTACCAATTTCATTTCTGTATTTAAAAGATTTGGTTTTGGATTTAAACTCAAGACTCAAGTCAATGCCAATGAAATCAAAACCTAAACTAATTAAAGTTTTATTAATAATGATATCAAATTTGTTTTTTTTGTCAACTTCACAGAATTATTATATGTAACCAAAAGCCATGTGAATAATCAGTTTCGATTTGTTTATTGTATTGGGTAATGTTAGTTATTGCGAATTATTGTTTATGAGCTGATATCATGATTAAAACAAAACGGCGCCAGAAAATAAATCCGAGGGGCAGGGCGGGCGGTGTGGTAAACATGTAAACATTTGACAAGCGGATTAATTTGTCGTGATATATTAAATTTCTATACGTTTTTTTATGTGCTGTTGTTTTTTTAACCAGCTGTCTGTGTTTTGTTTAAATTGCGAAAAGTTAATTACAAATAGTTGTAATTGAATTTTTAATTGCTGTTGTTTTAGTTGTTAGTTGTTGTCTGGCCATTATGTCATTTGAGCCCTGATTCAATTTTTTTTCTTCTGCTGCACAATTACAAAAACGTAATATAAATACAAAAATTACGAATAACCAATTAAACTAATCCCACTAAATAATCATCTCGGGCAATCGGGGATCATCGTAGCCATAGCCATAGCCATAGTCATCATCATTATCATCCATATACATATCCAAATCCATATCCATATCCATGTCCAGTTTGACAACATGCATTTCCAGATTCTTGGCCGACTCGTAATCCGCAAAATCCAAATTAGCCAAATCAATGGAAGTGGCTGCATCCGCCATGGTTGGTGCTTGTTGTTGAACACTCGATGCCGCCGTTTCTTGTTCTTGCGCTTTGGTCGCCGCTGGTGGTGGCACCACCCTTTTCGTACACATAAAGAAATCCCAGAGTATAGATAGCAACATTCTGAAAACCATTGCGGCCCAAGACAAACTGATTAATGAACACGTTGCCACGTTACTTTTGTACATGGAACGATTGTTGTTTTTGTGGCAGCTGGCTGAACATGGCAGAACATCTATTTAGTTTTTTTTTTTTTAAGTGCCAGCTGTTTTTGAAACACACACACACACACACGCACACACATCTGCATAGAGAAAGAGCTTTAGCAATCGGATTTATCCACCAAAAATAATACTTAAAACTTTTGTCATATTTAAATCTTTTTTAGGAATTGCGAAAACCGATTTGAAAAAATAACTTGGTTAAGATTTTAAAATAAATAAAATACTTATATAATATTCGGCATGCCCAATATTGATATTCAGTCATGATATATTTATCTTCTATAGAAACAAACTGGTTTTTAAAGCTTTTCTCGGTTTCTGATATTTTTTATCCGAAATTAAAACGGCTTAAGATTAACTTTGCTTGCTAAATCATTCCAAAATTTAACGATAAAATATTTGAATATTGTGAATTGCAACAAATGCTGTCAAGTGTTGCTTGAATTAAGTTTTGAAACACTTTGCAAAATAAATATTTAAACAAATGGCAAAATTAATTAAAATTAATCGCCGCTTGGACGAGTCATTATGAATAATAAATAAATACTATCTATTTTAATACTTTGTAAACATATTTATACAGATATAATACACACAGACATACACAAATGCATTATGGCGCATAAAGTGCATTATATAATTACATTTATGCCTGTGCGCCCCCATCAAATTGAATGGCTAACACATTTGCATAATGCACTTGGAGTCCCTCGCACCACCCCCACCCCCTCCCTCTTCACATCAACACCCACCACTCTCTCTACCCTCTCCAGCATCCCTTAGCACTCACAACAGCTGCTTTCGTTTTAAAATAGTATTAATGGTTTGTTTAGTGGAGGGAAAGGCAGGCAAATTCAAATTTGTCTAAAGAAGAAAGTCGGAACTGAGAAAATGCAATTGCAAATGGCGCGTGGCACGTTCAAGCGGTTCGTTGTTAAGTTCTGTCCCTGTCTCTGTTTCGCCATTATCCTGAACCAAAATCGGTTAAGAAACACCGGAGATATCGTTAAGTTAAGTCAGTTTTTAGTTTTGTTTAAATTGATCATTATTTGAAGCATACTTTTAGGTGCAAAATATTTATTGCAAGTGGGTTCTTGTCGGGCTCTCCCGACTATAGCCTTCTTACTTGTTAAAAAAAAACATCATAAAATAAGTATTAAAATATTAGAACAAATAAAGATGTGGAAAATCGGTTAGCCACCTCAAATATACTCTACAATGAAGAGTCTACATCCAATGAATTAAAATTGTACTATCAAAGGACGATCAAAATTGCATGTTTTATTGTGTTAACTTGTTATTGTATTTTATTTATGGGCTTGTGATTTTTTGGTTTGTGGCGCAGCTGAAAGCAGGCCAACTGCGTTGCCAACGCCAATTGGTGTCAACTGCATGAAGGCCAACACCGACACACACTCACACACACACAAGCACACAACATATACTTGTTATTTTTGTGTGTGTAAAGTGTTGTTTGGCTTTGGGTCAAGTACGGTGCGGCAAAGGCCAAAAAGTAAAAGTAGAAGTAGGCTAACAGGGGTTAAGGTGCCTCATTAGCCCAACGCACGCAGCGCTCATTATGCAACTGTGCCGCGTCATCCAGGTGCAACTCGATTGCCTCAGCTGCAGGCTATTTGAGATGCAACAGCAACAGCACGCAAACAGATCCTTGCTTAACAGTGCTTAAGGCGCAGCATCCTTTAAAGAAAAAAAAGGTTGCTGCAAGACAAAGATTCGTATTCTTTTTGGCGGGGCGGGGGGATAGCTGCCACAAATTGACACAAATTGGCATGAGGCAAGCGTACATCATGGCGCAATCAGATTATCAGGAGTAACGACAACGACAACGTCTCGTCAATGTGCTCATCATCATGTGCGATGCCTGTGACTATCAGACTATCTTGCAACACAACCCCCCCCGCCACACAAGCAGGACACGCAACGTTTTGCAGCTGCTTTCAATCATGACGCACGGATTAGGACTCAGGTTAAAGATTAACAACGGCGCACAGACAACGGACAGCCGAGTAGCTGGAGTAGCAGACTTTGGCGCTGATAAGAGGGTAGAAATGGAAGTTCAACTGGGCGTGGCAAGCTTACAACGGCTTCGGGTTTTAGTTAGTCAGGAAGCTGGGCGTCACGCCGCCCACCATTCGTTTGCTTTGTGGCATGACAAAAAGCTAAGCCGCAGCAGTGTTGCAAAATGAACCAGACACGTGGAAAGCATGTGGCAAGTTAGGTAAGCAAAGCTAATGCTTAACTCGGCAACATTAAAGAATAAAACGGCAATTAGGTAAAAGCATTAAGCTAAAAGCTTCAATTTAATCAAACACAAAAGTCTTTTGTTACAAAAAAAAAACCATTATTGATTCAAGTTAAGATCAAAAAGATAAAAATACGCTTATAAAAACACCATAATAATATTTGTTTTCGAGTTTTTGCATACGTTTAGGTATTGAAATGTATAGCACCTGACTTAAACAACTTGTGTTGGCTGTCTGTAGCTACAAGCAAGGAAGGACGAATTTTTTTGTGTGTGAAACACACAGCTGCAGCAAAGAAGTTGAAGTAAAGCAAGCTGAGTTTTTTTGTGTTTCCCACAAAAGTTTCAAGTGCTGTTCAAAGCAATTTGAAACTTGAGGCTAAAAGAAAAGCAAAAACCAACCTGAGCCTCGCTACTATATCATATTGAGCGAAATGCTGTGGCATATACATATATATTTTGTTTTGAATTGTGTTAATTTAAAGTTAAGATATGAATGAAATAAGAGAAAAAGAATGTGAATAAAGTTTTATGCTAATGTAATGAAAGAAATGTGAGCGCTTAAGCTAGATAAATGCCAAATGAGAAACACTTACAAAAAAAAAAACACAAAGAAATAAGACGAAAACAAACAAAATACTAGAAACATTGTTCATAAATAAAGTTTGAAAAAAACGAAAAAAAAGAAGTAGGCAATGCCGCTTTCTATTAACTGTTGATAGCGATACCAAAAACACTTGCGGCCAACAGTGTGTTTATGATAAGGGCCAGAAAACAAAAGCACAAAAAAAAAATGGGGGGAGGCTTAAAAACCAACAATTTGCTAAAAACTTGCGCAATCAGATGGCAAGAATAGCAATTAGTGCATACTTTTAGGCTTAGAAGCGTCATGCAGAAACGTAGAAAAGAAAAAACGAAGTCAGACAGCAGCAGACAAAAGGTAAATGAAAAGACGCGCTAGCAATAATCACAGCCAAGTGCTGCATATTTATAGGCGCAATCAAGTTAATTGCGCACAGAAAAACGAGATAACAGACACAACAGACAAACCAAGAGAAGAAGAAAAACAGAGAGAGGGAGAGAGAGAGAAAGCATAACAAAAGCAAGACAGCATTTGTTAATGGACTGCGACTTAGCCAAAGTCTGGCATTGGGGCAAGCTGTGGTGGCTTTTAGCTGGAAAAGCAAAACAAAAAAAAAAAGAAGGAAAAATGGTCGAACAAACTGTGTATAAAACGTATTAATTGTCCAAATTATATTGTAATAATTTATCGATTTAAATTATTTAGTTGCTGGACGAGTAGGTTTACGAATAAAACCAAATTGTTGAGATTTCTTTTTGCAGCGATTTTTAAGATTTTAAAACTCAATTAAGTTTTACTTGAAAACTTTCCCCAAGTGTGTATTGAATAAGTCCCCATTTCGAATCGTTTGCTTTTTTTGCTTTTTTGCATACTAATTTGCTTTATTGTTGTCGTTTAGTTGGTTTTGATTGGATTTCAGTTAACATTGTCAAAAGTCAACAACACAAAATACTTGGAAGGGTCCGGCGTCACAAAGTAGTAGCAATAATAATATTTTTGTGTTTTTGTCCTGCCACGGCAAGTGGCACTTGAACTTGTCCATTTCAGTCATAAAAAAAAAAACTAAGAAGAAATATCATATGATTTCCAAGTCGAAGAAATAAATATGCAGAGCAGAAGAAGACGAAGAAAAAAATCAGCTTTTTGCTTAATTTACGATTGGCTACAATTTTTGTTGTTGTTGTTTAATTTATAAAATTAGCTGTTGATTTAATGAGAATCAGAAAGACGTTTGGTCAAACCCCAAAGCAGAGCTTTTCATAATCCGAGGCGTTATGTAGTTTTTTTTTTCTATAAACTTTTTTTTTTCGGCCTTTAGCCATAGACTTTTGTTATGCCGCATGCCACAGAGTTAGCTGGCACTCGCTCTGCGGCGTATTTCAATTATTCCTGATGCCCCGCCATCATCCTGTTCATCCACACACACACACACATATACACACCCACACACATATTTCTTTTCATTTTGTTGTTATATTCTTTGGGTTTTTATACTTTGATATCGGAGTGTAGAGGGCATATTGGTTTTGTGCAACTTTTTCGAAAACCCTTTAGGGCGGCTCTACGATGACTAGGAAGCTGGGAAATCGATTTATTCGATTACAGAAAATCGATTATTCCACATACTTTGCACATCCTTGCAGCTAGAGTCTCCAAATTTCTAGGATAACTAAAAACCTGGGAAATCGATAAATTCCCTAACGGAAAATCGATTATTTCACATACTTTGCACATCCTTTTCACCAAATTTGATGCCAAGATAGATAATGACGTCTCCCAAAATCCTACTGCTTCCGCCCAGAGTATTCCGCAGTCGAGATTGCATTCGAGTGCAACGTTTTCACTTGTTAAGCCAGCGCCTTGTATTTCATTTTCAGTTTTATGCATGAGACGACGCCGCCGCCGCCGCCGCCTAGTTTTTCATGCCCATTCGTTGTAAAACTCAATCTCAATGCTTTTCTTTTCTTTTTTTTTTTTTTTTGTGGCTGTCATTTTTTTTTTTCTTTATCAACTTTTGCCGTCCATTGGCGCTGTGAATTGTTTGCATACAATAGAGCAACGCCACGCCACGCCACGCCCCGTTGCCCGTTTTTCCAACTTCAGTTTCAGCTTCAGTTTCAGTTTCGGCGTCCTCCACGTCCTGGCCATTTGTTGGCCAGGGGGCCGGGTCTTAACTTTTAGCGCGGCTTATTTGTGCGGCTAGATTAAGTTTCAAATTGATGGGCATTTTTGGAGTCCCTTAGCCAGCGAGCAGGACACAAAAAGGGGCGAGAGAGAGAGATGAATGCGAAAAACACAAAAGAGGCAGAAGCAGCAGCAGCGAATGGAGCTTTATATAGTTTTGGGGCCGCATTGTTGTTGTTAAGTTAGTTAGTAGCTCTGCTTAAGTTAAATCGGATCAGTTTTAAGCGCCGTTCAATTTGCACCTTAAATTATCAGGCAACACCAATTGGGATTATTAAGAAAGTGAAGTAAGAATCCAAAACGTTCAATTTAATGTTGAATCGCTTTTTGCTACACTTGAAACAGTACAAATTTGCCATTAAATGTCGCGGAAACAATGGGGAAAATGGTAAACACAAAACTTGCACTTGATGGCAGCATTGCAGTGTGCCACGCCCACAGACACTCGACACTCGACACTCGACTTGCAACCGTCGCGCCACACAATTTGGTAGTTTTGCACAGTTGCTGTTGTTGTTGGCAGAGAGACTTCCGGCAACGGAGCATTTCCGGCATCTTGGCTGTTTCACTCCATTCATTTTTCCCTACTTCTTCTTCTTTTTTGGGGTTGCGGGGGGGTCAATTTATGCATCGCTTGTGCTGTGTTTTTGGACAAAGTCGACTATCCGCCAACTTACACTTAAAATGCCACGCAGTTGCCACTTGGCTGCTCGTGTTAAATACCAAGGACATTGCTGCCACAAAATGTCGCCGAAACGCCTTCGTCTTCTTCTTCTTCTGCAATGTTTTTACCTGCACAAAACACGAGTTTCAAGACATTTGTTGTGTGTGGCGTGAAAAACTTGGTTGTGCAGCAACAAAAATTTCCATATCAGCAATTTTATTTGCAACAATTTGGCAAACACTTTTGTATGTGGCACCCCTTTTGCTAACCCCCCGCCGCCCTTTGGTGACGTATCAATTTCCGCTTGATTGCATTTAAAAAGAAGTGAAAAGCAGCAAAAAAGTTTTTTTCTGGCGCAAATTAAGTTTGGGTACTCCCCCCTACCCACCCAACCAATACACACACACACACACAGTCGAATACAATTTTTGCGGCAAACGAAAAATCGAAAATAAAGTTAAAAATTTTACGTTTTACGTAGCGAACGTGTGTGTGTGTGTGTGTTGAGTGCGACACTGACTGCAAAAACTTTGCGGCCCCAAACAAAAAACTTTTTGGCGAGTGCAAAAGTTTACAATTCTTTTTTTTTGCTGGTTTGGTGTTGTTTTGTTGTTGTTGTTGTTGTTCGTTTTTCGTCTGTGTGTCTCGCTTGCATTCAAGTTTAAAGGTTAATGATACCGCAAAGTAACACCAAATAAGTTAAGGACACCACAGGCGAAAAAGAAAAACGCTTCTGATTGGATTTGCTACACGTGCAACAACAACAAAAACTTTTCTACATACACGATTAGCACAGCGCATGCAACAACAACATTAAAGGTGAGTTTTCGAACATTTTATTTCATTGAATTTGCCTATTGAACACTGAAACGATTGTCATACGGATTAAAATCCAAGCTCATCTGGGAACAGAAACACAGCTCCTCCATCGAACCAATGGACTCCAGCGGCGTTGTAAGATGTCCAGATGTGCAATAAGCGAATTGCTGGGTTATCGTTGCGGCAGTTGTGACTTTTGCTCTTTGATTGATGTTAGCTTCCATTTTGGTATCGCCGTTTGGTGCCGTTGGTGGTGTCTGTGGCTGCGACTCGAGTTGCCTGTTTGCCCGATTATAAAAGGACATGCAGGCGCCACTCCAAAGGCAAGAAAAGCGCAAAACTCGCTGCATTGCGCTGTGTGCCAACCAACGCCAAAGCAACTAACAAACTAAATGATTGAATGCCTTGTCAATTGCCTTTAAATTTAGTAATCAAATTGTTGGCTTAAAAACAGTTGTCAGTTGTTTCTGATTTGTCGCTGAGTAACAGCGTTTCAATTTAAAACACAAAACATTTGGCTAAATATCATGTTCAGCAATCCAAATGCAATTACAAATAATATAATCAAATCTACCAAGCGAATTCCAGTTAAAAAAAGTAGCAAATGTGAAATGCCATAAAAATAAACAAAATTTTCAATTCAGAATATTTGATAATAATATTTTTTTTTTTTAACTTTTGTATATTAACTTTTGTTAATCAAAAGCTTAACAAGAGTTAAATGTTGCGAGTACCAGAACAGCTGCTATTTGCCACATGCCTTATGCTACATGCCACATCCTAAGCAAGGACCTAATGTGCGTTGTTGTTGTTGTGTGTATGTTTGCTTAGTGAACATTTAATTGTTGTTTACATTTGTACTTTGGTTTATTTAGCAGCAGCAGCAGCAGTTGGTTTTGCCTTTGCCAGGAAACTGTTGCTGCTGCTTTTTATTTATTTTTTTTTAATAAGACTCCAAGCTCATAAACATATACACAACAACAACAACAGTTGGGAGAAGATGAGAAAAAATTTACATTTTAATTTCTTTTAATTAAATGGGACAGAAAAGGAAAATCAACAAAGATGCAACACAGAGCAACGTGCAACATAATACAAATTAAAAATGTCGTTGTGTTTTTTTATTATTGGCATTAGCATTTGGCATGGCAATGGGGCGTATAAGTAATGGGGAATAAGGCCGAGACGACAACAGCTGTCAATACAAGTTGAAAGGATTCTATTGGTTAAAATGGTTAAATGCCGCAACGGCGCACCTGACGTTTCACTAGAACGTCCTGCCAAGTGTCCCTCGGCGCGAGTCAACTTCAAACTTTGGCTATAGCTTCCAATTTGAATTTTTTTCATTATACGGAATTTTCGGTATTTCGGAATTGTCTTTGATGCGCTCAGGTAGAAAGCTTGTGTTTTTTTTTTTTCGTGTTGTTTTTAATGTTTCTTTTTTTTCATGTCAAAGCGACATTTTTTTTTGCAATTGGAACAAGTCGTGGATGAAAAACCAAAATGAACTTGACAACACTTTGTCTTGGGATTAGTTTTAAAGCTGAGTTTAGGAGAAATTGTAACACAAAAATAATTGAAATCTTTTAACGCGATGAAGGTCTTAAATTACGATTTGGAATTTCGTTGAATCATTTTTTATATATATTCTTTATTGAATCAAATATATTTTGCTATTTTTTCAAGTTTCAATATAGAATCAAATTTAATGTAAGCTTAGAAAAACTTACTTTAAATGCGCAAACATAACTTAAAGCAGGCAGCACGAACACATCTACGCACCCACACACACACACACACACACACCTACACACACACACACACACACAGACACAGAACCGTAATCATTTGCAAACAGTTTTGCATGTTTAGATGGCTCCTCTTTGACGTTTTGCTTCCCTTTTTGAGTTCTCTAGGTGAAAGGTGGTCGGTGGGTTGATATTTGAGAGCAACAAGCAAGCATTGCAACACAACTTAAAGCCCAGAAATGAACCAAAACCAGCTAAAGCAACAACAAACAGCCGCAACAGCCGGACAGCTTCATTAAGGGATATATATGTATGTATATTTTTTTCTATTTGTATGTGTTTGTGTCTGTGTATGGATAAACTTTTCAATTTCTTTAGCAATTTTCCATTTCACTTTGTATTGGTGTTGTTGTTGTTGTTGTTGTTGTGCTTCTGTGCCGGTTGCAGCTGCTCTATGTGGCAAATGTCTGTGGCAAATACACAAAGTGGAGTATATTTATCTTACATTTTTGCAACTGACCCACACAGCGAACATAACCCACGCACAAGTCTCCCCAAAGTACACACTACACTACACTACACTACACACACACACACACACACGCACACACACACACACACACTAGCTTTTTACCTGACAACATTTTGTGCAAATTGAAGTATTTACCTTTTTGGTCAAGGCAAACATTCTACTTATACAAGACTATATAATAAATATATAAATACAATTTGTATATATCTATATACTAAACGCAAACATATAGGGTATATACATACATACTCTTACAGAGAGCATTATTATCATTATCATTGAAAAGAAAGTGTGTTTTACGCACTTTTAAACGTGTATAACGAATTTTTTCTGTTCTTAAGGCGTATTTTTTAATCAAAGCATTTAGTATAAAGGTTTCTTTAAGTTTAACTATGGTAAATGCATTCAGCTAAAGGTATAATATTGAACTAAACATACCCTAAGAAAGTCAAAAACCTTATTTAAGTCTACATGATATTTATTTTAATAGCAGAAAAAAAGAGTTTCAGTAATTGTTTATATAATAGTATTTTTGGTTAGCCTTATATCGTTTCAGTTGAATCATCTTTTATAATATTCTATTCACTTTCAATTCCTATATTTTTCTAGGGTATTTTTTTTTTTCGTCTTTTTTCTATTCTTTTGAGTTACGTTTTTTTTTCTTGTCTTTTCTTGTGTTAGTTGCCCATCTTGCATTTCAGGTTAATTTGCTTTATGTAAATTTGAGAATAGAAAAAGAAAAACAACAACGAGAAAATTGTCTGACCCTTCAACCCATCCTTTTGCTGCTGCATTTCTGTATTATTTTCCACGAGCTTTTAGTGACTTGCAGTTGTTGTTGTTGTTGTTTGCTCCGTTTGCTTGGGCTGTGGCTGCCACAAGTATGGATGACTGCAACTGCTGTTGGTGCACCTGTCGAGACAGTTGCCACCCGGTCGGCAGGCAGCCCATTTGTCTCGCACCTGTGCCACGTTGAGTTGCCGAGCTTGCCACCAATTCAACCCGCCTGCTCAAACAAAACGTTGCGTAAGCGCTTGCCAATGTTTAACTGAGCAAGCCATCTCAGTGGGTTACGCGCTTCCAAGCTCCCAAGTTGCTGGCTTACCCTCTCTAACTACTTTTGCTCCCGCCGAATCCTGCCCTTGCCCCCCAAATAGCTGGTGAACTATCGTTTACTGCCCCAGCACATGTCTGCACGTTTTTTTTTTTTGTTTTCTACTTTGTTCTCTGGGCTGCTCCCACTGCAATTTTGCTTGCAACTGGAAATTGCCAAGTGCATGGCAAAGAAATGCAGCATGAGGTTGGTTTGGGTTTTGGTTTTCGAAGGGGGAAGAGGTAAAGGGTGTGGCTGATGCTACAGTTGCCCATCTTTGGCATTGGCAACCATTTGTTTCCTGAATTGCGGCGTGTTACGTTTCATTTTCAATTTTCATGCCATTTGCTTTTGGCTTTTGTTTGCTGATTTCGAAAGATCTAACTAGCAGTCCAGGAGCGCATTCGTTTGATTGCGCAAACACAGGAGCGCTTCAGTTGAAGTTGATGTTTAAAGCCTTAAATTAAGTAATTTGCGTTGGTAAGCGAGCATGTTGAAAATACAATCATAATAAAAATGAAATTAAATAAAATGAAATGCCAAAACACTCGTTCAATAAGTAAGCAAAAAACGATGAACCGACAACCGACAACAAGAAACAACAAGAAACAACCGTAACAGTTTACAGTTTACAGTGAGTGAGTCCATTAGCTACGCACAGCAACACGGTGTGGACTTAGTTGGATGCGCCATTAAATATTTACTTGGCGCACACTGCCCTTTTGCCCCTTACCTTAACCTTAAACCATTGGCCATTGCGTTGTTGCCGCTTCCGCAGGCTGCTCTCTTTTGGGCCCAAGCCAGATAAACATAACCGTTTCATTTTATGAGCAACAATCATTGCTTTTGATTGCCGCACTGATGGCCCAGAGTTGGCAAACTGAGAAGAGCTGAGCTGAAACTCAGTTTCAGTTTCGGTTTCGCTTTGAGTTCGAGTTTGAGTTTCCTTGCGGGCTTCAGGTGTGTTCGTATCGTATCCTAGCCAAGGCACAAGGTGTAAAATGCCGCATTGCTTAAATTTTTTATGGTTTCTACTGCGCTCTCTTCTTCATTCGTCTCTCTCTCTCTCGCCATTTCTGTGATTGGGGTTTGTGCTGTTTGCCGGTTATTGTTTCGTTCGTCATGATTGAAACTCATTTTTGCTGGCCAGCTGCCCGGTGCGGCATGCCACATGGCCTGCTGCCGGCCGCCTGTCATTGAGGCAATTGTTGCTGCCAGAAAGCTTTAAGCTGTTTTGTCTGATAGGGTCATTAGTTGTGCTCGATGGGCCATTGCCCAGGATTGGGCAGCACTTCTTCGCAAGCGCTGCATATCAATTATGTGTCGAAAAAGGAACAAGAACAACGATTCTTCGATTTGTCGTTAAATTTCACGTTACGTGAGCTGTTACGACACCTAATTGATTTTTGTTGGCCAAAGCGAAAGAAACGCCTTGATTGCCTCTTAACGTCTTTGCTTATTCAACGTTAAATGTTTATTTTGATCTGTTACGTGACGTAAAACGTTTAATCGAATGGCTACGCTTTCGGTAGGTACAGACTGCTCAAAGGGTTACAGAACGTAACGTTAGTTGCTCTCCAAAATCAGCGTAAGACTTTACGTTACGTTGTGCAAGCGTAGTACACGTAAATTGGGCAGTTTTATTAACTAAAACGTAAGCTATTACGATACACGATATACGATAAAATAAATCCTGGGAATAACGTTATTGAAAATTTAACTTCCTTAAATATTTATTTGGAAAAAAAAACTAGCGATCGAATGACAGATTGCACTTTAACCGGAAAATCGTAGCCCCCCCGAACACTGTTCAACTTGTAGCAACTTTAAATGAAATTTCCTGCATATTTAGCGTAAACTTCCGGCCGAAAAGAAGAAAACTATGCAACTAAGCAAAGCAAAAGTCAATTCTCTTTTGCACGCGTTCCAATATCAAAAATCCTCAAGTCTCTCGAAGTCCACGACAAAGTCGAAGTCAGAGTCGCTTTCGCTATCGCTGGCCGTGAGAACTGAGTTTGTTGCGCGTTGGCTTCCTTTTAATTTCCGTTTATATATATATATATTCGCGCCCGCTGGCGGTAGAAGGAGTTGGAGCCGAACAAGCGATAGAGTAGCGTTTGTCTTTGTATTCACAAAGCGTTTTTTTTTTTGATATTTTTTGCTGTAGGTGGAAATGATGCTAGAGCAATGACAAAGCGCTGATGTTGCAAATTAGAAGCCGCCAGCAGCTCAGCAGCTTGATGATAAGCAACAAAAATTATCGACACGATAGCAAAATTTTTGTAATAAAAATTTTAATTAAGTGTCTTTTCTTTTTTGTTGTTATATCCTTTATAGCCTGTTGTTGTTGCACTGAAATAAAATCCTGCTGACTTTTAAGGTAACTTTTAGTCATGCACTTTTTATTCGCAATTTTTTTTTTAAAGTTTTGCAGCTACTTTTTGATGTCATTGTCATCACTGTCGCCGTCGCCGTCGTTGTCCCTGGCGTGGACAGGACCCGCGGCTAGAGACTACCGACGACAGCGTTTCATCACACAGAGTGTTAAAAAGGACGCTAGGATAGTAGCGTAGGGTGTCTAAAATAGCGCGAAAATTTATGCAAATCGGTTTTTGTGTGCGCCGAGCTGCCTGTCTCCCTGCCTGTCTCCCTGCCCTTTGGCACCGAATTAAAAGTAATGTCCTCCAAATGCAAAACACATAAAAGCGTAATCGAAACGACAGCGTTGCGCAGCGATTAACGCTTTTAATGAGTACTAACTCGCTCATGCAATTATGAGATCCAGCGACAGAGAGGGTAAGGTGAGGCAGAGGGACATAAGGATAAAGTGAGAAAGAGCCAGAGAGAAAGTCTATTATTATTGTCAGCCAAAGAATGAGAACGGAGCTTTAAAACGTGCTCAAATTAATTGCGTTTTTACAAACGAAAAGGGAAGGGAAATTAAATGGAAACAAAGAAACATATACGACAAAGGACTAAAAATGGGAGAGGAGAAATAGTGAAAGAGAGAGAGAGAGAGAAAGGAATGAGTGTAAACTTAAAAGTTTGATTGATTTCGGATGGAAACTTTGTTGATATTTGATTACAATAATCACATACTCAATGTTTTTTTTTTTTGATTTAAGGTTAAAAGCGGGAATCGAAGGACTAAAAAGCCTCAACAATGAGAAAATATGGCATATTCGGAAACGCTACAAACTTTTAGTTCAAACTGTTTCAAGTTTAACGTAAATTTAACTATGAAGTTAAAGGAGAGAAAATACCCAAACCATAAATTTTGGTTAATGAACTTAACTTGAAATCTCTTCGATGATGTCTAATGTATGTGCTAATCATACATGCGTATGCGTGTGTGTGTGTGTGTGTGTGTTTATTTTAAACTACATAACAGCATAATGCAGTGCAATCAATTTAAGTGGCTGTGTCTTGTGTCCGGGCTTAAATCATGGCGCTCTTAGTCCGCTGACTCGAGCGAGCTGCAAATCTTCAGACCTGAACATTTGTCACACCTTGCCACACAGACACAGACACACGCAGACACACACAGACAGACAGCGATAGTATACGACAAGTAAAGTTGCAGTTAATTTATACAGAGAAAGACAGGTGGAGGCAAGCAAGCATTGTGAAAAGGATGTCTGCCCCGTGTCCAACATGGCTGGGCTAAAGCAGAATAAGCCAAATGTAGCAGCTGGAAAATTTATGCGCGACCATTTCAAGTCCAAGTCAATAAGCGCATTTATCTTGCCAACGAATATATATATTTAATTCACTTTTACACAGCCGTATATGAGAATTCTTTAGTCTAAAAGTTGGGAAAGATAGAAGCTACATCGGCATTTGGCTAGAGAGAAGAAAGCAAACAGAAGTTACGATATATTATTGTTTTGTAGCAAAAAAGGCAAATTTGATTTTTACACTGTTCCCATTGCCTCTAAGCCTGGCCAACAGTGTGCAAGGCCGTTAAAACCAACGATTATTAAACGACCTGAACAAAAGGAACAAAGGGAGGAACGATTCCAAGCTCTGGCAACCCATTGTTATAGCGCTTATGATGATGATGATGTTGATTACATTACAAACTACGCACATGCAACACACAGAGGGCATTACATTTATTGTTATGTTAATGCACTGACAAACAACAATAACAAAAACATTAAGAAGAGCAACAAGCAAACTACTCTCAGTGTAGATTTGAATTTATGAACTAAAAGGTTCTTGCTTAAAAGTAAATTCGATAAGTAAAAGATTTGAATGCAATGCAAAAAGTGCGAAAGGGAAATTTTGATTTTCAAGCTTAAGCAAAAGTTAATATAAAATGCATTGTTAATGCAGCCCAGAACTATAAAAGCTCCAAATTAATATTGACTTTTCTCGTTCTATCACCACAAAATCGCTTTAAAATCAGTTGGCATTGAGAAAAAAAAAAATGAACTGAGATTCCAACATTGCAAATGATAATGCGTATAGAACACAATTGCCAAGCTGCCTGCGGGGCAATGTAGCAAAAATATATACTATATATGTATATACTATATACAACGACAAACATAACAAATCCCACGTTAACAACTACAAAAATCTGGCTAAAAAACGTAGAGAGAGAGAGAGAGGGAGAAAAAGGTTGGCGAAAAACCAACTTTGTGCCATGGCCATGACCAATGCTTTTGTTTTGTTTTTAGATGCTGTTGATATTTAACAGAACGGCGCTGGATGGGGCAACAAACAAACAAACAAGCAAGCAACAACAACAACATACTAAACGCTGTGGCGCTCAACTGTTTTTTGTTATCTTACGCTTCGATTATTTTGCGTTAGTCGTCGTTGTAGAAAATTAGCTAAATTGCTTATGGCAACGCACGTAGCGGACGCTACCAAATGCCAAGCTTGCCGCCCAGCCCCAACCCCCTCTTAAAAACAACCCTCCACTTCCTTCCCACAGCAAGGCGTATTGTTTGCTGTTTTTCTCTTTTTTTTTTGGATACAGGAAATGCTTTTGAGGTTTCTGTTTCGGGTTTTTGCCGCTGCTGTTTTGTAATTGTTAATCACAGAACATGTTTAGCAAGTGTGTGTGTGTGTGTGTGTGTGTGTGTGTGTGTGTGTGTGTGTGTATAGCAGTTGAGCTTTTTACGGTATTTTGTTGTCAGCACAGACACACACACACACACACACACAAAATTTACATAACGCATTTGGTTTTTGCTTTTGCTACTGTTATTCAAAAATTCGCCCTACCGCTTTGCAGCTTTTGTAATGTCGGTTTTTGTTGTTGTTGTTGTTTTTTTTTTGTGTGTGTGGTCCATTGACTTGGCATTGGTACGGGTCGCTAGGCAGGGGGGCAGTCGGGAGGAGTAACCATTTGCAAATCTGTTGTATCCACCATTCGCCGCCCATTCCACTCAAGTTGCGAGAACGTGCAGCTAACGCATAATTAGGAAAATTCCTAAAGAACGTTTCATTGTTGCGCCGGAATTAGAAAAAGCAACAACAATAACAACAACAACAAACTGAAACTGTATTCGTTTATTCCGTTTTTGTTGTTTGTTGGGTTTTTTGTTGGCTTACTCGAGTTTTTTTCTGTTTTTTTTTTAAATCGCCTGGGAATATAGTTTTGATAATGATTTGAAAAAGTTCTTGTAGCAATAGCAAAACTAATGCTAAATGAACTTTTATTAAAAGTATTTTATTTGCTATTATTTATTTCATTTATTCCCTTTAGGTGCTGAGAACTAGATTTTCCGTTCAAAACTAAATTTGAAAGGTTTTTTTCTTTTTGTTTTTAACAAAAATGTCAATCAAAATCGAAAAACTTTTAAACGCTTTATGTGAATTGAAAATTATTCAAAGTGTGGGCTTAAAAAAGTTTCTTTTGAAGTGTTCTACAAATAAAATTAAAAATATTTGTTTACCAAAAACTGTTAAGTAGTAAAAGGCGCTGATGCAAAAATAAAGCCAAAACATTTTACAAACTTCAACTTAACTTAACATAAATTTTGAACAGGTTCTAGACTAAATAAAAAAAAGTTTTAAATCTTAATTTCTTTGCCTTTCCTTAAACTTAAACAGAAAAATAATCTCTGCAATATTTAATAAATAAAAGTCAAATTTATAGAACCAAAAATTTGCCACTACTCACAGCCGCATTTTAAAAATTCCCTTTTTTGTCGGATAGAAACAACTCACCTGTAAAGACAAAAAAGAAAAGCAAAGAAAATATAATCAAAAAAATTGCACAAGACAGATGGCACACAAATAAATTAATGTATGCGTATGTTATACGAAACGGTTAACAGGTCGTATGAGTGATTTTATTGCGGCTGCTGCTGCCTTTTGTTGTTTTTATGAGTTGCCAAAAACAGACAAATACATTTATTTGCGCACGCACAAAATACCATTTGCCGTATTTACGAGACTCCTCTTCGCTCCTTCTTTTTTTTTTTTTTGGGGCTGTTTCAGGTGCGGTGCGCTACTGAAACTCGTTATTTTCCTGTCTTGTTTTTATTGTCTTTTGTGCTTTGTGCGGTGCCTTCGATTTCGGTTGGCTCCCTTTCAAATTATGCCATAAAAAAGATGCCGGCAAACAGTTGGCGTTGCCCTGCTGCGTTTTCTAATTAAATCAACATAAAAACCCAAAAAAAAAAAGCAATAGCTTGCTTTTCACATGTGTTTACCAACGGCAAGTGCTTTTAATGTATTTTTGCCATGTGCAAGGCAAGGGGAGGCAGGGTTGGCAGAAAGAGAAACTTGGTATTTGTTGCTCTGATGTTGTTTCTCACAATTGCGTTGCTGCTGCTGCTGCGCTTCTTTCTTCCGGATTCCACAAATTAATGATGTGGAAATTGCGCAAAAGCATTGCATACTTCGAGGCGCTGCTCGTTAATTTTATGTTCCCGAATTTTTCGGCCAAAAGCAACAACTCTGGCTTGCTGCGCGTTCGTTGATTTGATTAGTTTTTACATCATCATCAAACGCATCAAATCTCAAATTAGTTAGGTAGTCAACATTGCCATTCTTCCAAACGAGAAAAAATTCGTATTTAATTGCATTCGGTGTTCAAATGCTTCAAATGCTGACCGAGTGCTTGAATATTATACTGATTAAATGGAATCTGATTTATTTAGTTGAGGGGCGAACCATCAAAAAACAAGTACACTTAGCCAAGAAACTTTTGGTAAACTTTTTTCTATGTTGCAAAAATCTCAGGAATCTCTTCGAAGACAAAACTGCTTCCGTCTGCTGATCAATATTTAATATGAAATAATGAAAGTCAATCTCGGCACGACTTTAAAAGCTTTTGCATCGAAAGGCTTACAAAATTGAGCCTTATTTAATTTTCCTAACTCAATTCAATAATGAAATTTTTCATTTTTTTTTTTTTTTTTTTTTATTATATATTTTTATTTACAATCTATCTTATAGATAATAAGTAAATTTTATAAGTAAACATTTACAGGGGAATTTTTCATTTATGGGGATAGTTATAATATCTTAATGTTACCATGCTTTAGGCGGCCTAAAAGGAAGGTCCAAAGGGTGGTGCCTCTTGAGTCGGCGAGTCTGGGTGCTGTTATCTAGCAGGTTAATAGCTAGGTGGTTGCAGTGAGACTCGAGCCTGTCTATGTATCTTTGGCTGTAACGGCTTACCTCTTCGGAGACAGTGGGAACTCCAAGGTCCCTATGGATCACCAGATTTTTAACATAAAATGGTGCGTTTACCAGTCTGCGAAGAGCTATATTTTGAAATCTCTGCAGTATCTCGATGTTGGATGTTGAGGCTGTACCCCAAAGCTGGATCCCATATGTCCATATCGGTTTTAGAATAGCCTTGTATAGCAGCAGTTTGTTTTCTAGGTCGAGTTGGGATTTACGTCCAAGGAGCCACATCAGTTGTCTGAGCTTTAAGGAGAGCTGCTTACGCTTTGCCTTTATGTGTGCCGACCAAGTCAGCCGCCTGTCCAAGGTTAATCCAAGGTATTTAACTGTGTGCTCCGACGGCAGGGTCGAGCCATTTAGAGAAACTGGTGGGCAGGATTCTGTTCTGGTAGCATAGGTTATGTGTGCTGATTTATTTTCGTTGACCACGATGTTCCATCTTTTGAGCCATGGCTCGAGGTAAGACAGCTAATTTTTCATTGAAATGGATTGATTTGCTTTCGAAACAGTAGCACAACAAAACCCCAAAATTCTATTTTGGCTAATCAATTTAATGAAGCCGCAAATATTTCATGCTACAATATGCATTAAAATGTTTGCGGGCGACGCGCTGGCGACGCTAGCGACTTGCCACATATTTTTTGGTTGCCATTCCGAAGGGTAACAAAAACGTTGGCGGCGGCAGCGGCAGCGGGAGCGGGAGGAGCGTACGCACGCTGCATACATAAATCAATTTCAATTAACATTAATTAAATACGCATCAAGTGGGCATGACCACAAAGAGCGAGGGGAAGGCGTGTGGGATGGATTTGCGGACGGACAAACGAGCGGGGATCGAGCGAGCAGGCAAAGCAGCCACTAAAACCAACAGCAACAACAACAACAAAATAGAAGTTAAAACGGATGGATTCTCAATTTGGGGTTGAATCGAGTGCGGCAGCGGCAACAACAACAAACGATACATAAAAAAATAAGTGAGAGCAAAAAATGGCAAAAGAATTAAAGTGAGTAAATGAGATTTGCAGTTGGTGGCGGCATCAGCAGCAGCTTTTGGTTTAGTTGGGCGACGCTCGAAAGTATGCAACACAAATTGAAAATAGCTGCGTGGCAACCAGCAAACGTGCAACAAGGGGCCACTTGGTGGTGGCAATATGGCTACAGTCCGCGCCCCCACTCTCTCTCTATGTGTGTGTGTGTGTGTATGCTGCGGTTATGCGCTTGGTTTGACAGCCATGAGACCAAAGCCAAATAAACAAGCTAGCAGCTAGAAAGCAACAACAACAACAACAACAAGCCGAACAATATTCTCTCAATATAGACTGCATAGTAGTACACCGAATTGCCGGGCTTGGCAAAGTGAAACCGCAATGATGTGCCCAACAGCAACAAAGCACACAAAACACACACGAAACAGACATCCAACATTACATAACATTACAACAACAACAAGATATACACTCAACTCCACCTCCTTCTCAGCCACAAACGAACTCGAGCACACACACACACACACACTGATAAAAGCAACCCCCAATTTGGCCAAAGGCCTGTAAGTGACATTGATATTTTTTTTTTCTAGTTTGCCTGCCGCAAATTGCTAAAAAAAGAGAAGGGAATTCTCATATCTTTTGTACAACAGACAACGAAATACACTACTTTAACGGATAAGCATTATAATTTGACCATTTGTTGTATTAAATATTGAAAGAAAGATTCAGAAATTCTGAATTTTGAGCACACAACCCCTTTGTGCAATCAAATTATCCCCGCCCCTTCGTCTTACAAACAAAAATTGCCTTATTACTTCTCGAAATTCCTGAATAAATTTCACCATCTTTGGTTTGAAAACATTTCGAAATCTTTATTATTAAATTATTGTACTCAAAATTTATTCATCTCAAATTTTATCAACAGACTCAAAATGGAAACGAAATAAATATGTTTTTAACATAATTATTTAAGATTAAAGCACATTTCCTTTCCACATTTTCTATTGTATGTCCTGCCAAGCAGTGAGGGTGGCATTTATCATCGTATTGCTGTTGGGCGGGGGTGGTGGGGGCATTTATAATGTCAGTTTCTTTTTTTTTTTTCGTGTTTGGTGCTTATGCTTTTGTTTAAATTTTCATCTTGTTATCGTTTTTGTTATTTTGTGTGTGTTTGAGCTGCTGTTGTAATTATATTTAACTTTGCATAATTGCAAAACTCATTAGAGGCAAAGTTTTGTGGGGGGAGCGAGAAGTAGCATCGCTTGGCGCACAAAAGTAGGCAACGTATTACGCTTGATACCCCTTAGCGAATGCTGCTGCTGCTGCTAATTGAAAATGGAAACGGTTTTGTACTGTATTTAAAAGCTGTTTCCACTGTTTCGGTCGGAGATATCTTTAAATTCGTAGATGAGGTCATTAACTGATTGGCCGGCCGGCCACTGACTTGAAACACTTTGCTTTAAGGCAAGGCAAGGCAAAAAGCAGCTGCTACTTAAAATCGAAATTGGTTCGGATAAGCAAAACAAAAGCGAAAAGCGAAAAGAGTAAAGAAAAAACAGCTGACAAAGTGATGTGAAAATCAATTTGCATTTCAATTAAGTGACCAACTGCTGGTCCACATACAAACGACAAAAACAGTATGTATATAATAAAACCAGCGTCATTTGCCCGCCGTTGCTATTCCGTTGCCATACTGACCAGTTCTGGCCCGGCTGCCAAGCGATGCACATATTTGCCAATTGCCCACTGTTTAACCACTGCTTCAGGCGATATCGGGACGATGAAGAAACCCTCGCCGATCGCCTCGAACAACAGCCAACGACGTCGACACACAGTAAAATTGAGCAGCCCGAACCGGAAGAGGACCTGCACCAGCAGCAGCAGCAGCATTCAGTACCGCTGCCAAAATTGATTGTGGATTGTGCCGTTGCCGTAGAAGATGAAATTGTTAAAGTGCGTGGCTCACATTCACCGGCGCGGCTCGAGCAGCTGAATGTTTATGCGGAAGTGCATCCCGAATTGATGATTGAGGTCGATGATAAAGCAACAGTAGCTCCAATTGCCAGCGGTCGTAGCTCGGGCCTATCAATCCGCGATGAAATTGATATCTATACAGAAGTGGAGTTGGGCGACGGTGCACGCTTTTATCGGACCTAAGCCCACACCAAATCAGGTGCCAAATTCGTCAATCAATCAACAAAAGTTTACTTTGATGCAAGTTTCAATTAATGTTTAAAGCTAGTCGATAATAATGATGTTGATGATGATGTCATGAGTGAAATTTTAAAGTCATTTGCATTTGCAAATTGGTAAAACAATATGTCAATCGAACATCTATCGAAATGCAGTATAATCAGCAGCTGATTGAATGGCCGCCAGTATTATACATAATTATAATAATTTATACAGAGACACACACACACGAACACACACACAGTAATTTTCCACATATTGTATGTACTAGTGATTTAATAATAATCCACAAATATAATTATTGATATCAGAGCAAACATTTTCGCATAATATTGCAACAAAATGCGGCTTATGTTGTCGTCGTCGCAATCTCTACACTCAAACAATAATATACAATTACAATTCGCTTTACAGTTCTCTCCTGTCTCTCCCCTCTCTTCGTCTGTCTGCCACTTAATCTGGCTAAACATTTGCCAAGCACCGGCTCTAAAATTACTGTTAAAAAAACAACAACAACAACAACATTAAATTATAAACACTTTTTGGCTTACACAGTAGCAGTAGAACATGTGAGTATCAATAAATGCTATTTGAAAGCTGTTAGCTGGAAACGGAGATTTCGTTGGCAATATAAAACGATGCCACACAACGCCAACTTGCAACAGTTACAAATTGCCACAGCAAGAGCGTTTATTGTACTCTAAAGAAATTGTGTAAAGATTTCTTAATAAAAATTAAAAAATAATAGTAATCTAGGCAATCGATTTTTAGTGTTTTTTAAAGCAAATGTAAGTTTAAATTTACTTTTTATTTATTCAATATATTACTAAGGACTCTGCCTTAATGCCATTAATTTCTTTTTGCATTTCAGCTTTCCTAGGAACCGTTCATCTTAATAACTTAATGGTAATATTTAAGTTTGGGTTTTTTTGTTTTTCCTGACTTATTTTCATTGTAGTTTTCAACTTGTTTGCAGTTACCCTTCAAGATGTGTTTGAATTTTTGTCGCTGCTGCTGTGGCAGCTATCCACTTTTTACGGACAGCAACGAGGACCAGTGCCAGGATCTAGAGATGAAGGATTTGACGCCAGAGCTGATGATCACAATTACTGCACAGCCGCAGAACAGCAGCCTAAACAATCTCAGCTCCTATGCTCCGCTCAGCGTTGTTGAGCGTCCCAATATTGCCGCCAATGGCCGCGACGAGATCGAGCATTATAATGTCGATGACTATGAAGCTCGTACGCCGACAATGTGGCGCGCCTGGTGGCTCCAAGGTGCCAGCGACCAGCTCTCATCCATAATACTTTAAATACACACACACACGCACACACACAAACATACAAGGACAGGCAGCTGCTGGCCGAAGGCAGTGGATATATAAATTAAATTCTAGTGGGGCAAAAATATAAAAAAAGCATGTGCAACTGGAAAATACTCTGTATTGTGTGTAATGAATAAAAAATATTAAAATAAATAATTTTTTTCTTGAAAAATTTCTAGTTGAATGAAGAAAATTACTAAACAAAAAAGATAGGAAATAAAATTTGTAGCCTAGTGTAATATATAATATTCCTTACTTTATGCTTTAAAATATGCTTTTAATTCATTTTTAAATGGGCAAAGGGTTTAAAATTGTTGGCATAATGAAAGTAAAACAAAAAAACTGGCAAAAACAAATATTTTGCTAGCTGCCCTAGCCACACACACACACACACACACACATATACTGATGCACACATGAGCATGCATTTTTGAAACGAAATTTAACCACGTTTAGTTAACTGTCTGCCCTTTTAGTTTGGGCGCTGATAAAAATTTGATTAGCTGCTTGTTTAACTTTAATTAAGTTGATTTCATTGCGCACAAAAAGAAGAAGACGAAAAAGAAAACAGGAACGAAGCCGTAAGCCGAAAGCTAATCAAATATTTAGGCAATGGAATGCGCTTGATATTTGAACTTTTTGGGATTCGAGCTGCCTCAACACTTTTGCCACAGCAGCACCATATATATTCATGATTATCATTAGAAACAAACACAGACACTTTCCTGTGTGTGCTTGTGTTTACTGGCTGCATTGTAATTTCATGAGGTTTCCTGCACAAACAAACAAACAAACAACCTGCAGAATTTTGCCGCTAACATTTGACGCCTTGTGCATATTACAAATTCTAGCTGAAAGCTGAAATCAAAGTAAGGAGAGGGAGAAACATGAACAAGCAAACATTTTAGTTGACGGATGACCGCAAATATGCCAAGTACTATTTCAAATTTAGAACTTTACCTTAAATGATTTATTCAAGCGCTGTGGGCTTTAAAGCAGTTTCGATTATTTTCATTTCATTTCACGAAATTCGACCCAGCCAGCGATGATTTTTAGGGTTTCCTATAAGGAACTCTTAGCTAAGTTATATTAATAAGATTTGTACACTTGTTCATTGTTAGTTTTCTAATCACAAGAAAATATGCAATAAATAAAAAAAAAAATTCATAAAATACAGTTTTGAGATTCAAACACACACACATACACATACATATATATCTATCTTAATACGTTTTGGCAACATCTTGAGTGTTGGTTATTGTGGCATGCCATTAAAGGCTCCTTTTTGATGCCTCGATGCTGCTTGCCACTTAGACAAAAAAAAACAAAAAAACAGCGCTGCGCATATTATCGACGGATATGGCCATAATGCTAGGAAACAACAACAACAACAACACCCTCCTAACCCTGCCAAACCAAAAGTCAATTGGTATTGTTGTTGTTGTTGTTGTTGTTGTTGTAGTTGTTGCTGTTGCGCAAGCCATTAAAAAACTTTACGGCAAAGCCATTAAAATAAAAATCGAGAGCGTGTTAAATGATTTACAAAAGCAACAACAACAATTTTGCGTTGCTTTGCGGGCTTATCGCATTTTGGCATAATGTGTTTCAGGTTATATATAAGTCTATATTCGATTTGTTCACCCCTTCCTTACTTTCGAGCCATCCCCAGCCCCATTCGCCCTTAATGCGCCCCCCCCCACTCCTTTGCGTTTTATGCGGCTTTTGCGACAAGTTAAGGCTTTTGGCAAAAAGACATTTTATGGTTTTTATGAGTTTCCAATAAGTTTCGCCCTAAACTCTAACTATAGAGCCATAAGAAAAACTCATGCGCCCGGGGCAATTTAAATTTATACTTATTGTCAAAGTCTGTAATCGAACGCTATCGATATCGTTGTTTTTAAGCTTTAAGCTACTTGATCCCGTCATTAGTATCGAATTTTATTTGATGATGGCAGACTTTTGCTATAACAAAAGCCAAGCACAATGCTTTATACAGAAATGGGAGATCTTTTCCGATAAAAACTGTTGGCGACAAACAATTGCGAGATATATGATCTAAAGACTGTTGTTGTTATTATTGTTTGTATTCCTAATTACAGCTACAGTTTGATTTCATTGCTGCTAAATCGTGTAATCGTAATATGTATTTATATATATCGCCCGCGATATCAATAACAAACAAAACTTCAACTGAATCATGCCACATTCCCATTAACTGATTGACAGCTAAATTCTTCTTCTTCAAACTATTCAATTACGCACTCACTTGGATGGCGAGTACACCCGATAAAGATTGGCAGAGAGAGAGACGGGGGTTGGTTTGTTTTCTGTTTATGTTTGGTCAACTTATTGCAACTAATCGCCAGCCATTAACCGCCAATGACACTTTTATGCCACTTTAATAAACTTAGGCAACAGCAAGTGACACTGTGTGTGTGTGTGTGTGTGTGTGACACAAAACTTTCGGCACGTTGTGGCAAGAATGTCTTAAGAGAGTTGCTGCTGCTCCATTCTCAACCCACAAAACTAAGGCAAGACTAACTCCCTGGAGTTTGGACAAGTTCCAGCGTGTTGTTTCAGCTGCGTATCTCACACACACACACACACACACGCACACACTTATACATAGCCACAACCACTTATATCAATAATAATTCGATTTGTAATAAAGCCAAGTTAAGGACAGCGTTTTGAGGCATTGGCATCAATAAGCATCTCAATTGGAATGCATAAATAAACATTCGAGTATTAAGTATCGCCGAGTAAATGATACATGTGTGTGTCTGTATGTGTGTGTGTGTGTGTGTGTGTGTGTGTTGCTGGGTGGTGCAAAGTGGTACGCAATACAACTGTATATTTTGTTTGTTTGTTTATGTCTGCGGCTCTGATCCCTTTTTGCTGACGTTGTGGGTAAATTGATACAAATTGTATAATAATCATGGCATTGCATTTTATTTTTGTGTCATGGCCGCAGCAAAAATAAATGGCAACAACAAAAAAAATGGCACGTTTTTAATGCTTTGATGGTAAAGAACAGCAACAACAACTGTGCATTAAGCCTGGCAGCAATTAAATTTTTTGTTATAAATAGCACATGGTCACACTGAATAATGGCAAAGCCATAACAACAACAAAGTTTGATGACAAACAGACAGACAGTAACAGCAACAACAACAAAGTTTGAACCAATTCTGTCAACTTGATTTGTCTTGCCTTTAAATATTCATAGTAACCCTATCAGAAACACTAAAAATACAACCATAAAGAACTGAACTTGAAAGTTCGTACCAAGATTTCAAATTTGAAAAAGATCCAACAATAAGTTAAATGTTTTGAGTGTAATATTTAAAGTAATTGTTTTTGGCCAAGTGTATATTTGAGCAATTCAATTTGAAAATTGTTTGGTTTTGATTAATGTTTAGTCTTTATTTTGAATCAATAATGCAACTCCACTTGATAAATGAGATTATGCTTATTTTTTTGCTCATATATTTTCTTTGTGTTTGTGTTTGATGTTCGTGTTCGTTGATTTCGATGCTCATTGTTTTAGTTCAGTTTAAGTAGCGGGACACGCTTGTGCCAACAGATCCGCCCATTCGATGTTATTTATCATGTGGCAATGTTGTAATGCATTTTGTAATCGATACAAAGCAATCTCACAACGAATTGAAGGCCCAGCCAGCCAGAAGGCGGACGGCGGTGCGCCAGGCACGTGACCAATCAAGCTTAGGGTTTGAATGTGATTATGTGTGTGTGTGTGTGTGTGAGGGTGTGTTTATGGCTATATATGGTTAAGTGCATGACAGAAACGCCCCTAACTGTTTCCATTATTTTCGCGTGGCTTCTTGAAAAGAACAGAAAAACGGAGTTGAACCGAAATGAAGAAACGCAAACACGAACAAACTTTAGATTTATTTTTTAAATCATGAATGCTAATTAAAAGTTCAATTTAACAGTTTATGATTTGGAGTTTTGGGAAAAATCTCTAATATTATTAAATATATATTTTCTTATATATTAATTATATTAATATTATTTATATATTAAATGTTTTGGTATTTGTGTTTTTGCACAATTTGTTGCTCAAAAATATTTCAAATTTTTATTTGTTGTTGTTGTCACAAGTTCCAAATAGCAAAGGGCAAATGAAATGTACAAATATTCGCAGTCTATGCACTGAACCAAAAATATCAATAGTACAAGTTGATAGTCTCCCATCAAGCGTCGTATTTCGTCATTTGTAAGGAAAAACGTTGTTTTGAATGGATTTCCCGTAATATCAACAGTATTTTTTTGCGTTGTACTTTCAATTTGTACTATCAATTAAAATGTGGATTATATTACTGTTAAATTGATATGACAGCGCTGTTTTCAGCGTTAGTTTGTCAATAATACTGTTTAATTGATATGACAGCGCTGTTTTCTGTCAATATTACTGTTAAATTGATATGACATACTGTTGCAATTTCATTGGTTGATATTGTCTACTGGTAAATTGATAAGAAATGCTGGAGCTCGATTCATAAGGAATGCGCTTAGTCCAGACGATTTTTACAGTTAGGTCATTTTTGTGAAAAAGTGTAAATTATGTATAGAGCTTGGCAGCGTCATTACGAGTTTGGAATTGGCTTAACATCTAAGGCACTCGACGCAATAACATGTGGTCTAAGGTTCAAATCCCGTCTCGGTAAGCATATAAAAAATAAAATTTATAAAGGTTGATTCTTATTTCTTACATTTCTAGCTCCAGCATGAATGACTTGCAGCTTTCACAATGGGCTAGCTGCACTATATCTATCTTAAATCTTAGGTATTAGTAAAGTCAAGTACGATTGTTATACTAGGATCATACTGATTACATTACAATTACGGGATCCTACTATCAATTCAACAGTATATCCTATCAAAATTACAGGAACCATTATCAATGCTGCAGAACAGTAATTCCTTTCAAAATTACAGTAGAACTGTACTAACTCTTACATTCTTTTCCTATCAAACTTAAATTTTTACTTTCAATTCTGTGTTTGATATGATCCTTTCACTTCTACGTTCGGCACTTTCAGTCTTGAGAGTACACGAATATCAATAATGATAGTACGACACATCGTACCAAAATTAATAGGAAAAAACGTAGAAAAGTTAGTATTTCTGGTGATTTTTTGGTTCAGTGTGCAAATTGTATGTATTTTTAGATGTTTCTACAGCTAGAAGAAGGGCGGGCAATACTTAGAAATGAAATGTCAGCGGCACAGCGGGAGGCGCGTGCTCTTGACTGATAACACAGTGAATGACAAGCTGTAAGCTAAGAGACCCATAAACCCAATCGACTTACACACACACACACACACAAACACAATCACAGCGGCAAACATTGATTTCTGGCGCTGCGAATTTTCGCTGAGTGAAGACTTTTCATCGGTGGGGAAGCGTAAAAGGTCTCCACGTTTTTATTTTATTTTTTTTTGTTTGTCGCTTGCATCAGTTGATTCTCTTTTTTGGTATTTGGCATCCAACTACTTAGTACAGCTGTATTAATTTGTGCGCATTAGCAGAATGGAAAGATGGGGGAGGGGCGGGGCTAAATCGAATTGAAACTTTAATGACTTTATGCGCTAGTTGCAAGTTGCAACTTGCCACTTGCAACTTGACCAGAGCCAAGTTTGTAACTAGCTATATTTGCCAGCATTTCCGTTGGCCAGTCAATTAAGTGCACAACTTTTTTTTCGTGCTCCGTTGTACTTTAAACTTTGGCCATGCCACGCCCGCACGCCCACACACAGCCATATTGGCAATGTTTGAAAGGATGATGATGATGCTCGTTGCTCGTTGCTGCAACACGTTGAACAGATTCAATTAATTAACTGTCAATATTCTAGCAAGCACGAGCGCGTGCCGCACCCTCCTCTTGTTGTTTGTGCGCTTCGCTTTGCTTGCTAAATAATTAATGAAAAGACAAATTGCTGTTGGCAGCACCAGCAGCAGCAGCAGCAGCATCAGTTTCAACCTGAGAAGCCGTTACCTTTGCCTCGTCTTCTTTTAATTCGGACTCAATCTTGCCTCTACTGCACAAGTTTTTATTTTCCATTGCATACTTTTATGCGCTGCGTTGATTTATTCTCTAGCAATCTCATTATTCTGTTTCCAATGTTTCTTATATATACAATTTTTTTTGTTTTTCCATTTTATAGTTTTGCTTTTTAATTTGTATTCCTTTACAGATTGCGCTACACATGAATTGCATTACTAATTGGTTTCACAAAACGCATAGCAAAGCAGCAGCAGCAAGCTGGCAGGGTGAAATGGAGTCACGAGTTGAGCTGAAACCCTTTTTTGTGATACCCAAAATTTATTAACCTTTTCGAATGTTAACTAAAAAACTTTAAACTGCCCAAATCGAGTTAAAAAATGAAAAGTTTACAAATTCAGTCGAGTTGAAATATTTAAGCCAAGTCTTTCAAGTGATATAATATTTTGAGTGCATTTAGCTTAACCCTTTTGAATGGCTGAGTGGCTCATGTTAATGTTCGCTTGGCTAGATCATGGGTAGATCAATTCGCCGCATTAGGCCAATCTTAAATGCAAATCTCACCTACGCTTAAGCCCTACCGCCGTGCCCCCCGCCCCCCGCTGCCCTTCCACGCTACTTTCACTACAAAACTGGTAGCTGGGTTGGGTTTGTCGTGCGCTGATTTAACATGCAAATGTGGTAGAAATTTTCACAGCTTTGCCTTCCAGCCGGGGACTCAATGCATAAATCATGGCTGGCCTGCTATGGATACAACAACACCAAAAAAAAAAAAGTAGCATAAAATAAAAGAAAAGAGCAAATAAAAATATATGTATATATAAAAAAAGAATTCTTATAATAATAAAAGGGTTGCACAAGTGGCAGCTTTCGCTTTCGCTTTGCGATTTTGATGGGATTTGGGTATGGCTACAGTTGTTGTTGTTGTTGTTTTTATTTATGCTGCTGCAATCGATAGTCGGCGTTTTTTTTTTTTTTGTTATGCCGCCAATATTGGCCTTAGCACGTTCAGCGTTCAGCGTGCGCCTCGAAGTATGCTAAGCTTATTTATTATTTACACGAGTGAAACGTGTATGAAACGAAAAGAGCTGCTAAAAACCTGAACAAACTAAGCCGCCGCCCCTCTGCCTCTGCAACTATCGCAGCAGCAGCAGCATTTGCAAAAAAAAAAAAAGAAGTGAAGAATAAGAAAGGGGCAGAGCAACGGCAAGTCGTGTGTGTTTGTGGTTGATTTGATTGCTTTATGCACCCAGTGAGTGGCCGCATGAATTTCAAATGAGCCGCTTGCCCATGCCACATCACACCACACAGTGCCACATGCTACAAGCGACAGCTTTAGTTGCCTGCCTGCCTGCCTGCCACCCACCTTGTAGGCAACACAGCACATACAAAAAAAAGAAGAGAAAAAACAAGGTGCCAAATAATACCAAAAGGCATATAAAAGACAGAGAGAGAGAGGGAGGGAGGAAAAGGTTTAAAAAAGCAAAATAAAAAAGTTAAGATACGGCCACAGCGCAGTCATTAGAGCACTCTTCCTTTCTCTCTCTCTCTCTATCGTCCTTTGTGTGTGTGTTGCAAATCTTACGTGTTGCACACGTTTCGCCTGCCAGTCAAGCAGTGTGAATCGCAATGGAAATGGAAATGAACATGAGAATGGCACTAAACAGCAAGATAGACAGAGAGAGAAAGGGACAGAGAGACAGAGAGAGAGAGAGAGAGAGAGAGAGAGAGAGAGCGTGACTTAGACAGTCGACTTAAAGAGAATGTGCTGGTGTGTGCGTGTGGGGTCAGTGTTCTTCACACGTCTTTGTGCAGGCTTTTGGACAATCTACCAAACACGCCCACCCCTTGCCACAACAACAACAACAACAACATGTGGCAGACAAGTTAAAGAAATACCTTCCACACAAGAACTGGTATCGGGTTATGGTTCTTGTTCCTGTTCTGTTTCGTTGTGTTTGTGTGTGCGTTGTTCCCACAGTAATTTGAAATTCATGCGCTTCGTATGTGGAATAAATTCAAGATTTTGATTTGCTGCTACGTGTGGCATCTTATTTTCTTTTCTACACCTCACCAACCCCTCTCTTACTCTTGTGTGTGTGCAATTGAAGGTGTGAAATCGCACATAAAGGATAATAAAAGTGAAAAGCGTGAGCGCTGTTCAAGCTGTTGCCCTTTTGTTTCTTTTTTAAAGCTGCCAACCAGCTGCAAAAGTTTTTGCGAAAAATTTGTATTCTTGCTCCTGTTATGAATGTTTGAGTTTGAGCGTGTTTATAATTGTCTTTCCATGGCACAACTACGAGATCAAGTGTTTTTTTAAGCAGGGAATAATCGTAATATCTTACTGGTTTTATATACATATATTTTTTTAAAGATATTTCGATAGAATAAGGAAATGTTATTTATAGCCAAAAGGCACAAACCAACGCTTTCTAAAAATGTTAACTCAATGTCACAAACGATAGCAGACGCAAGCTTAGTTCCGTTTGGTATCCCCCGTAAATCCATCTGGTGAAGCTTCATGACGCCGTTGTTGTTTGCAATGGGCTTTTGTCGCTGTCACACAGCGAACTCTTATTGTAAGATTTTTCAAATGATGCCGAAAAGTAGGCAGAACACAAACACATAAACACAGATATACTTATATGAACATACAGGGCGTATACACAACAAGCAAATAAACACGTGCGAATATTACGAGCTGCTTGACTGCTGCTGCTGCTGCTGCTGCTGTTGCTGACGTCTCTCGTTCGGTTTCTCCCTATCCGAGTACCATTCTCACTGTCCCTTGTTCGCGCGCTATGTTTATCCCGGTCTGTTTGTACACCTCGCCTCGCCTCGCCTCGGCAGTTGTGCGTTTATTTTTGGCATCGCCGCGCGCCTGTAAGTATGCAGCGGCTGTCAGCAGGAGGAATACATGTCAATGACTTTACAGAAAGCGGAAACTCATAAAGATAAGTGTTGACATGGCTGCCAACTTGGGCCAGGCACTGTACAGCCAGCCTCCCCCAACCGCCAACCCCCAACTACCTCTTCCTGCTTTCAGTAAGTGGCATCTGTCGTCGCGTATTTGTGTCATTCCACTGTGAGTCTCTTCACGCGGTGTTCCTGCGCATCGCACACTTTCCAAATGTCCCTCAACAATCCAGCGAGTATTCGTAATTTGTATCGTGTGGCCCAAAATCAAGGATCGCAATTTTCCAATATTTTTTTGCAAAAATAACTTTTCATTAACGCGTTGAATAGTAAAGTTAAGGTTATAACTGATTTATGTGAAGTTTTATAGAGCTTTATAAAAAATTAAATCGAAGCAACCCTGAATAGATTGATAGTCGACCAACTTGACATTTTTATCGAAAAGTTTCAAATTTACTCGTTTTTTTTGAAAACAAACTTTCTTCAATCTGACTAAAGGTTCAGCAGTCCCCTTTCCTTATTCAAAAAGTCTCAAGTCTCAAAATAAATCTATCGATTTTTATCGATTACAAAAAACAATAAGCCTTCAAGCTGTATTCATTTGATTTAATTGGTTTAGCTGCAAATTTATATGCTATCCATCTTGAAAGCACTTAAATGTGTTACACTATGAATTATGAGCGAGAAAAAATTCATTTGCCCAAACAATGAAAATATCTATGACAGGCACACACATAGACACACACACACACACACAAGTCCAAGTCCTGTGCGCTATAATTATAATTATTATTATTGCCAAAATCGTGCTAATCAAGTTGCCAGTTCTGGCATTGAAGTTGCGCTCGCACATAAGGCCAAAGGACATAGAACAAACAGGACATGCTTTATATGCATAACCGAAAACCACAAGGCACCAATCGTTGGCAGCGCGGGGAAATGGGTTCTTGTGTTAGTGCTAGTGTGTGTGTGTGTGCAGTGAGGATTTCTCTATTGTTTTGCGCCCCGAGCCGGGGCTTATTAATGTTATCGCATTTCATGCATCACTGCTAATTGTTATCGATAAATAATGCAATGTCAAGCGGCAAATTGTGTGTGTGTGTGTGTGTGAGAGTATAAACTATGTGTGTGTGTGTGTGTTGTTCATGCAGTTGTTGCCAGTATTTATTTATTTATTTTTCTTTATTGTTATCGCATTTACCGCAACGGCGTTTCTATAACGCAAATTGACAAGCGTGCAGCTGAGTTTTGTTTAATCAAAGCAAGCGAGGGGAGGAAGGGGGATTGGTAAACATAAATCTCTCCGAGGCAATCAAAGGCTTATTAATGGCGGCATGCAAACGGAAATGGTGAAACGAAAACGGAAATTGAAACGTTTAACCGAGTTTTTAATGGCTTTAGCCCTTCTTCAAGCTACCATTGCGTGATTCAAACTAACGTAAAAAAAAGAGGAAATCGAATGAGAGAGGCAGAGAGAACTTTTACTAGCTGTAAATTCCAGGAAACATTTACATAGTTTATGGTTGATTTAAAAACTGACAAGTTGATTGATTGATTAAAGGTTTTTTGGTTCAAGCTGAGTTTGCTATTTTCTAGAAATTTTTAAGGATTAAAAACTTTGTGATTTAAGACTTTTGCTACAAAGTCAAATTACTTTTTGTTTATTTACAAATCTTTAGGCCGAAACATAAGGCCAAAAGAGGAAATAATTAATGGTTGCATGCAACAAATGCCATGAAGCTATTAAAACTCATTAGAAAGTCATGTTAATTGAGGTTGTTGTGCAGGATACAAGTAGCTAAGGGCCAGTTTGTTTTGGATGGCATTAATTAAAACTCAAAAATATAAAATTCACAAAATCATAAGCTTAAAGACAAAACAAACAAACAAAAAGGCTGCCGCTGTGACTTTGTTGGCTAGCAAACAAACAAAAAAAAAAGAAGAAAACCAACAAGCAAAAATCCTAAAGGCATAACAAAGATTTATGCCTTGTCTAAAGGTGGAAGCATTCATTTAATGTCCCCTCAAACCAACCCCGCCTCAAACTAACCCAAAAGAAGCCACCAAACAAGTAGAAGAAGAATAAAAACAACAACAACAACCCGGCAGCAACCACAGCGAAAGTATTAAAGCAAAAAGTTTATCCCTCGAAAAACTCAACTCTGGCCATTTGCTTCTCTTTTTTTTATTTTCGGCTAAAAGTTTTCAATGTTGGTGCAGTTTTTGTTGCGGTTGCATGATACGGAAATTTTTGTGGTACGCATAAACTTTTTGTGGCCAGTGTACACACACACACACACACACACAGTATTTAGCCGTAAGTGGTAATAATTACGGCTCTGAATCAGCTTCCGTCGACTTCTTGTGGCGGCCGGGTTAAAGTCAAAATGTCGACTGGCTTACAGTTACGACACTCACACACACACACATACATGCTGGTAAATAAAGTTAAATTGGATTAAAATTATACAAAATTAAACAAAATTAAGCAAAATCCGCACAGCGCACAGAAAAAGAAGGTGAGAAAGAGGCAAGCGAAGAGATACAACGAATTAAGGATAGCTGCACATCTATCAAGTATACGTTTATATGGCAATTTATTAAGTATACGCACATGAAAAAATAAAAATAAAGCAGTTCAAACAGTTTTTTAAAAAAAAACTTCAATCAAACCTTGCCGTAATCTTTGCTTTTGTTTGAAAAATAGTAGAAATATTCCAGGGTATTTGTTAGCTGCATAAAATCACTGTCATCTTTTGTGCCTTTGTTTGAGTAGCAGCCAGCGAGCGATATGGCAAATTCTATTAGGCCAATGATGTAGGAAAAGTTGTCATTATGCAGAGGCAAAACTAATTTGACGGGCGTCTCGCATTTTAGAAGCATTCTGCCGCCCAGGCTGGGTAAAAAAAAAAACTTGCCACGCTCGCCCTGCCTTTTGCCCTGCCTATGTCGTTGCAAAAATATAAAAGTTTTTGCTCACAAAAGCTAAAACACTCCCTGGTGCACTATTGTTGGGCCGCAACAACAACAAGCTAAAGCGGTTTGGGGAGTGTCATGTTTTAATTTGATGATGGCAGGCAATCGCTGTCTCGTTCTGGCCTTTTGGCTTTATTGAAATATTATGCAACAAAGTTGATGATGAATTTTGTAGCCTGTGACAAACTTGGGGCAAGTGCATGGGGACTGCGCATTAAGCAAAACTTGCCGCGACACAAAGAGGCATGCCCCCCCTTTCAACTTCAGTTCAGTTCAGCCATTGTATCAGGTGTTTACCAACGAAAAGCAACAACAACAACAAAAAATAAAAAATAAAAGAAGAATGTTATATATTATAATAGCAATTGAGAATTGCTGATGAGCTTTGCTGCCAGCCAGCCAGCCAGACTGTCTACCTGCCTGACTGCCTACAATGACAAGCAGGCCCGCCAAGACACAACTTGCCACTGCCTCACTTGCCACGTCTTGGCTTTAACCCCTCTATAAATTGTCAAGTCGCTGGCGAAACTCGCGCTAAAGCAAACTTGCTGAGAGGTTGTAAGCTGAAAGCTTGAAGCTTGAAGCCGAAGCTGGGCCCAAGTTACTCCAGTCTTTGCACAGACTCGACTTGTTGTCGAGGGAGCATTTTAATTATTCAACATTGTTGACAAAGTTTCAGCTGTGACTGAAGCCGACTTGCAACTCGCAAGACCAAAACACTGGCAGTGCAATATGTGTGAGAGAGAGAGAGAGGAGGGTAGGCGGTTAGGGGTGCGCTATAAAGCAATATGATTTGCTGCTTGAGCAGCTCAAAAATTTTTCGAGGGCACCAAAATTGGTCGACAACAAGCGAAAAATCTGCGGCTGTTGACAAAAAAACTTCAACTCGAAGGGCGGGGAAGTTATGTTCTTTATGAAAGGCGGACAGGGTGGGGGTGAGGGTTTTCTACATTAGAGTAGTATATAATGATATTCTATAGTAAACTGCGCTTTATCTGCCTCGGCATAGGGTCGATTACGGATTGTGACAGGATGTGCGGAGTTTTGGTAAAGAATTTAGTGCTTCTGAAGTTTCTTGATTATTTTATTAGGGTTCTCTCGCATCGCCTTGAACATTTGTTCTTAACACAGTTCTTATTGAGTATAACATTAGTTCTGCATTATGCTCACAAGCAAAGTGAATGTATAAGATATTGCTAAGGTTCGAAAGGTTACATAATGGTGCTATTTTCTTTATAGTTCTGCAGCAAAGAATCATTCATTTCAAGTTTTGAAAGTAATTTGAGATTGGTTTATTGAGTTGCGAAAGAACTTTGAATCAATTGTTTCGATCTTTTTCGAATTGCTTGGGATTGATTTTATACTCGATTGCTTGAAAAGCAATCTACATGTCCTTCTATATTTATTCATTAAATCAAGTGTTTTCTGGGCATATTTAATGTGTTGGATCACACAAATTCGCATATTTTTATGACAATACACAAACATCTTAGTTAAAATGTTCGCCAAGCCTGGTTGACTTTAGGCCTTGTTATAGAATTTGTTGGATTTGGTTTAGATTCATGAATGACCTGGGCATTAAGTTTCTGATTACACTTCGACTTTCACAAGCTCTCTAGCCAGCCAAACATGCGTTTTATCTGATGGAGTATGCCTCAATCTATGGTTGTCTATGGTTTAGATTCTAAGGTCGTTGAGTAAAGGTTGAGTTATGGTCGCCTCACTCAGCTCCAATCATTCGACGCAGGGCCGGTTTCTCGAGTTTCAATCATTTGTAAGCTGCTTCAAAAAAGATTCAAACCTTTTGAAGCAGTTATTACACCAACTAGTCTAACGTTATCGATTCCAATCTCCATTTCAACAATATGCTTTTCTAACTTTGCCATTCAAACGTGATTTTTCAATCAGTTTAGATCAAAAGCAAAAAGTTCGACAGCTTAGACTTGTCAGCTTTGAAAAATGTTGTGGCAATGTAGCTCAAAGTTAAGCATTCAATACAAAATGCCAACATTTATGGACATATCGACACACACACACAGACACACACAACCACATCAGAACACAACAGCCAAGTCTGCTGTAATTTAATTCTTTTACACTGAGCCACTGCCTTGCACTATGGCAACTGCAGCAAGTGCAGCGTGCAACAACATTGAAAATGACGAGCAGCACATTGCGCTAAGTGAAGCGGTTGGTCAAGGGCGGGATGGAAAAGAATTGATGCAATTCCCTGATTCCTTTACTTTTTCTCTCTTGTTGTTGCACGTCGCGCTTCAATAATTCTGTTTGCTTTCGCTTGGCAGCGAACATATTTCGAGTGGCTTTTGTGGCATTTGGCAAAAGACAAAAAATTGGCAGGCAAAACTGCAAAAAAAAAGGCAACAATGTTGCCACCCTTAACAAAAAGAAAATCACACTGCGCAGCAATGTTTGGCAATGGCGTGGACAAAAGTGACGCGACAGTTCGAACACAGTTGACCAAAAAGTCGACACATAACCGGAACCGGATCTGAAACACACAGACATTGGAGCACTTTAACCAAAAAGAAACAAGAAATGGCACTATTGGTGTGTTGGCCGGCCATTTGGCTGTCATTATCAATTGAAAGCCATATGATGCACTTACGTTATGAAACTAATTGAACCCGAATATCTGATGAAGGCAGCTGCCGTCCCTTTTGCACTCTGCGAGAGAGAGAGAGTTCAAATTGATTAAATGATTCAAAGTGCATGCTGAATGACGAAACTTCTAGCTAGGCAAATGCAATATTCAATCTTTAATTAATGGGTGCAATAGCTTTGACTTGCTATTTGTACACAAATATGATGATATTATCGCTTTTGCTGAATGTTGTGCAAAGTTACTTAAAAATCCATACATGTGTCTGCGCCACAACCACAACTGCCCCTGCACCTTGCGCCATTATCATTTTTACATTACTTTTTCGAAAGCAAAAAAGCAAAAAAAACACGCGAACCCAAACAATAAGGCTTTTGTGTGTGCGGCAGATTGTTTGGCTTTTTGCTGCTGCTGCTGCTGCGGCAGACACATTTACACACACTCACACACTCACGCACACACACACTTATGACCATTGTTATGTATTGAAACCCCAACTCCGCCAGCCAAGAACAATCAGAGACCATTTTTGTTGTGTGCAGGGGGGAGGTGAGGCAGGGCGTGAGAGCGAAAGATTGCTGTCTTTGGCTGTTGATTGTTGTAGGCTGCTGCTGCTGCTGCTGCCTTTTGCCCGGCGTTTTCATTTGCGCCTCAAATCTAAGAATAATAGCCGCCTTGATTACATTCATGCCGCTTTATGACAAACAAAAAAAAAACCAACAACAACAATGAAAATAGCTGCGGCAACAATCAGATGCTGAACAGTGGGCCAAAATCAAGAATTTTAGTTCAATTCAATGTAAGTTAAACTTTGAAATTGTCAATAAATATTGAGATATATGTTATAATAATCAGAAGAAAAATAGTTTAATCAAAATAAATATAAAATAATTGTTTAATTTTTGTTGCCTCCGTTTCAGTCATAGAGCTTACCATGAATCGACTATGAAATCGACTCATTCATTCTTTTGTCCCAATTATATCAACTTTTCAAATTCATTAACAATTTCATATAATTTGCTTTAACTTTGCAACTTTTTTAATAGATTTTTATATTTAAGTCACAGAGTGCTCTAAACATATTTAAAAAGTATTTAATTATAGCAATTATTTATTAATAAAATTCACAGCTGTGCGCCAAAGTTGCACCACTGTGCGTAGCCACTGTTGCCAAAATGAAAAGAAATGAAATTAAGTGCCATGTTTTTCGCTCATGTGTGTGTAGGTGGAAAAGACGTGGCATACCGCCTCCCGCCACCCGTCCTTCACATCAAAATAAGCAGCCTCCTGCGCCTTGTTAAGGCTCTGTTTGAGTGTTAATTGTGTGTGAACTACAACAACAGCAACAACAATAACAAACAAGCTGACAAACAAGATTTTGAAGGCCAGGACAGTTGTTGAGTGGAAAATTTGATTTATGTTCTGCTCAAGACACACACACACACACACACAGAAACATGTCAAACGTGCCACCTGCTGGGCTATAATTGTAACTCGAATTCAATTATGCAACACGAAGCAGCAACAAAACGCAACAACAATAGCCGTTAAATAAAAGCCGCACTAGCTACAGCCGCCACATCCACCTTTTGTTGCATGGCACATTTTTTAATAATTTCTTATGGCTGCTTCCTGTTGCTTGCCCCGTGGCTGCTGTTGCTGCTGTTGCGGCTGCTCCCGCTACTGATGCTGCTCCCAATGGCAAATCAATTTGCGCTTTACATAAAAATCAACAAAAGACTCTTTGCTCCCCCCCTTCTCCCGCTCTCCCTCTTTCTCTCAACTTTTCTTGCTCTTTGAAAATCACAGCGCATAACCCATTAACCCCACGTTTGCTCAAACTACTACTAACCCGGCGGGGTTGTTATATGAAAAATGGAGCAGGCAGGCAGGCAGGCAACAAAAGGCGATTTTCATACAATTTTCATTTCGTTCGTTCGTTCGTTCGTTCGTTCGTTGGCTGGTTGGTTGATGCTGTCGCATTTGCATAATGAATTCATATGTTTAATAAAATCTACACGTGAACACACACACGCGAACACACACACACACAAACACAAAAAGCAAACCTGAATCGGTAACTGGGTCCTGGGATATGGCAAACTGGTATCAGAGGGAATTTGAATGCAGACGCGCACAAAAGTATGCTAAAGAAAAGAAGCGAACCGAAACGAAAAGCCATGCAACGAGATTTCCATTTCCACTTGTTTTTTTTTTTATATGTTCCACTCCACTCCTCCCAATAGTTTGGTTGCTGACAATGACGATGATGATGACTGCAGCTACATAAAATGATAAAAGTGCCCGGCTCCCCATTCTCTGCTGTTGTTGTTGTTGTTGTTGTTGGTCCAAATTAAAATCATATTAAATTTGCATATTTGAGTGCGCTGAGTGTGTTTTTAGCTGAGCAAAGTGATTTTGTGAACACAACATAAACGGTTTATCAATAAATTGGCAACATAGTAATACTTACTTGCCAAAAAGATATTTGTTAGTCAATAACTTTTGATTCATTAAGAAAACATAAAACTTAATTTTCTGTTGTAGCAAAATTGAACAATTTTCATTCCCATTTTGCTGGCCAATTATAGATAGACCAAGCCCCGTCCAAAGTGTGTTAGAAAAGCGTGCTTGAAATCGGTTCAAAGGACGAAAAGATAAGAGCATTGCAATTGTTGTCCACAATAAAATTGGCAAAGCTATATGTATGTATGGCCAATATAAGAAAACTCATTTTGACACCGTGTAATCACAGAGTCGGCCTTTTGCCACATGCAAAACAAGTTGAAAACTTGGTCAAGTCAGCAAAAAACATAAGAAAGAAAAACACAATAGCATCCAATTGCCAATTGTGATAAATTGTACTTTTAAGCAATTTGAACTAAAAAAAAAAACACACAAAGAGTAAAAGTTAAAGCAAAGCAAACCGAAATATAGCTGTCCCTTGTCAAAGTCGATATCAAGATACGAAAAAACAATAAAACGAAAAAGGTTAATTCTCTAAACAGGCAATGGACAATGATGCATGTTGAATACCCTGCCGATTTTTATCTTATTTTATTTGAAACAAACGAAGATTTGTTTTAAAATTAAATGTTTGTCTTTCTGAAATTGTCATTTGGTTTTTTATTTTCTAATTGCAGGGCATTTGAAAGTCGTGCTTAATGATATCCAGGAGCTCCTTTGTATGTAAAACTACTTTACTAATAATGCCTCAATTGTGCACCGTTTTAAGGGCCGAGCTCGTCTCCAGTTTTATGGCAAGAGGTTTGGCTTTCTGGGTAGCCCTTGGTGATTTTAGGGTCTTTGCTTTTTATTTTGTTATTTTTTCGAAAACTGGACATGCATACGTACGTATGTATGTGTGTGTGTGTGAAGGCATTGCCCTAGTTAAGCGAACGCAACACTCGTTGTTCTATTTTCTTGATTTTTCCATCAGTTTTGTTGCATGCGGGTTTTTTTTTTTTGGTATCTTGAGTATTAATCCTAATTGAAGGGAAATCCCTTGATGGACACGCACACACAGCTAAAGGGATCAGTATGAGGAGGGGGCGCGGAGCAATGAAGCGGTAGAGTGGTTAAGCGGTAACCCTTTTTTTATAACCCAAGAAAATGGCCAAAAAGGGTATTAGACGCAGTCGGTGGAATTGCAAAATATTAAAAAGACAACTTTGAAGATCAAAACTTTTTTTTTAATATCGATTAAAATCGATTTTTAATCATAGCAACGACTTAAAAGTTTATGCGAGAATAATTTGACAATATATAGCAGGGTATTATATATTCGGTGATTTTTGGATTTTTTGTCTAAAATTGTCTTGCTTGTGTTTTGTTTGTTGTTTTACTTTGGGGCTGGTTGTGTTGTGCCGTTAGTTTTTCTCTTCTTTTTTTTATGACGCTTTGTTTTTTCGTTTCGAGAAGTAGCGCTTAAGGAAATCTATTGTGAAGGGTTGAAAGCATCGATGTGCGTGTGGGTTTGGTTGCCCGAATTGCCAACATGTGGCGCAAGATAAATGCGTGGCGTCTCAAAATTAGTTGCGTCTATCAGCTAACCCAAACTCTTACACACGATATGTGCAAAGGAGAATGATTCCCAATTCTTATCAGCATCAGCTGACTTTAAAGCTAACCAAGCAAACGAAATGAGAGCAGCAGAAGCTAATAATTACAATATTGTATTAACGTGAAATGAAAAAAGCTAATTGCTAAAAGAAGGACGAAGATGAAGGAGAAGGTGACAAGAAAAAACAATTATCGTAGATGTCACGCTAAGGTCTTGTAAATGCCATAAACCAACAGGACCAACTAGTTAGTCGGTTGTGGTTATTAATCAAGGTTTAAGGGTGATATGTCCTTTAATGGGTTTCACACACATCGCGACATATGAAACACCCACACAGCAAGGATATTAAAAGCGTTGCTCACATAACACACAAACAAACAATAAACAATAAGACCGAGATAAAGTAATAAACAACTGAGATACCCTGTTAACTTATAAACATTGCGAATACGATTTCAATGCACAATCTTTTTCGGATTAATTTCTATGGGCTTTAAACATGGTGAAGTAAATTTTGATCAGAAAAATAATTAGGGAAAAATATTCTCAAATAATTAAGTGAAGTAAGAGGAAACCAAAGGTTAGAACAGTCATCTAACGATTATCAAGGAAACAAGAAAAAACTTTGTTAAAAAAAAAACTGCAAGGATCTCGAAACAAATTCGTTATACGAAAGATTGTTCGGATATTCGTGATGAATATGTTATTATATTATGTATATAACAAACATAAGTAAAGTAAGTTTCTTAAACCCGTTTACGCTATTAAATATTATACAGGGTATTGGGGGAAAAAAAAGCGCAAATAAACATTTAATGATTCCCCATTGTCATTACATAAAGGTGGCTTATAAAAACATTATTTCACAATGGAGGTGTTACAAGGTGTGTGTGTGTGTGTGTGTGTGTGTGTGTGTGCTTGTTGTGTATGAATGGGAATGCATGTTTTGTTTGTTTGTCTCTCAGTGTGTGTGTTTGCTTGAGATGTGTAGCAATTGTGGCGCCATGCGGGCTGCCACTGTTACTCATTTGTTGGCTGCCACAGCTCCCCGAACGAAGGCATTTTATTGCGGCTAACGAGCAACTAGGGCATATATATTCTATATATCTAACCCAATGCCAAATGACAAGCCTCATACAAGTAATCGGGGGCCTGTTTCCCTTTCTTATTTATCCAGAACATACTTTTATATATAAGATATATATATTTACAGTAATTATGCTACGCTCTGTATAATTTCTTATTTTTGCTGCTGGTTCGCACTTTAACAACAATAAAAACTACATTGATAAGCACGAAAAAGATAAGCACAAGCTTAAAAACAAAGTCGAAGATTTTGTTGATTCAATTGAAGTGTTTGCTTGTTTTTAATGAAAATATCAAAAGACAAGTAAAAATTTATTAGGCATTTTGATATTTCAGCAGCCAAATTGCCTATGATGAAGTTTCGTACAAAGAACTTCTATAACAAAGATTTTTTTTCATAATAGAAAAACTTATATCAAATATTCATGCATGAGTTTTATAGTCAAACTACTTTTGCTTCAATTGAAAACTTATTTCTTAGCTCAATTAAAACTGGCTCTAAAACCTAGTTAGAGATTAGCTTTTCTAAACAGCTCAAACAACAGCGACAACGATTTGAGTGCATTTTATATTTATGGGCTGGTCACACTGTGCGCATTTTAAGCAGTTTGCTTAATAATAAAACGCCAAAACAACAACAACAACGTATTTGATTTAGCCCATTGTGTTACAGCTGCAAGTAATGTCATATAGTTTCGGATTGGTTTCATTTCTTTCCACAAACTTTTGTTGAATGTGATACGAAAAATGCTTCAAACTTGAGCACCGCAACTGCGATAACAACTTTCGACGCGTTGTTATTGTTGGATCCCCAATTCGATTTTGGTTCCATTTCCCATTACTTCTCTCTCTCTCTGTCACACCCTCTTTGCCTTTAGCCGTGTCTATTGCCGTTTTGCCTTTGACCTCGTCATAAAAGAATTGCTTTTTCTTTTTTTTTTTTGTTCGTTGCTTCAAGTCTATCTAATTTCCCGGCTTTGTGTTTGTTTATGACAAACGTCAAAGCGAATTGTTGGCAAATTTTGATTGCCACCAAGTGTTCCAGTTTACAGCGCTGGCAATACGAGAGAGTGGGAGGTGGGGGGTAAAATGTATGAAAATTTGTGCATAGTTTTGGCACATTATTCAAATTGCTATTATGCACGCGCTTGGCTTAAAACTATGCCAAACAACAAAATTGCAAACGGCAAACGGCAAATGGCAAATAGCAAATTGCAATAGCAACAGTCGCGCCACAATCATCCGCAGGTCCGCAACCCAGCAAACCCATTATGGCCGCCACAAATGCAATGCAGCAACGGCAACAGAACCAGCTCTAAAAGTGCTGGTTGGCAAGCGCCGATATAGTATACCAACAATACCAATACTAAAGCACCGATATCACCGATATTCACGTATGCGAAACCTGTGGCAATGCGACATTGCACAATAGAAACTATTTAGAGTGTTTTTTTTGTTCTAAGCAGAGTGTGCTAAACGGGTAGATACCCTAACTAAAAAAGTTTACAGTTTGATATAAGTAAGAAATTTGCAACAAAGGATTTGGATTATTCTCCTTCTGAAACTATCAAGTGTAAATCCTAAAATAAAATATTAAGACACTTTCGCAAAGTACAGGGTATAACCGGTGTTGGTTGACAAGTTGTTAGTTAAAGGGCACAGCGCCACAAACTATGCAACGGTTTCGTTTAGTTGCACAACGTTTCGCACTGGCGCACGTGGAGTTCATTATCGCTAATAAAATGCAAAGCGGCCCAAAAAGCCCTAACGATACGTAAACTATGTATGCCGTTTATACGTATACGTAATGCAAATATGTGCACACACACATAACCACAAAACAGTAACGCTGACTGCGTTGCCCGTATTTACAGCCCCGGTCAAACAGCATTGTTGCAACAATCCGCCATTAACCCCCTCCCACCCCCTTCCATTCATAGCCTGACCCACCATTTAGTCATTAGGCATTCGTTCAGGGGAGGGGGGCATTACAAATTTAAATTGCTGGCCTACAAAAAAAAAAGGAATTCTCATTCATAAAAAAAATTACAAAAAAAAAAACTCGTCGCTTATTATTTATGGGTCGCCTCCGCATTTTTTTGTATTTTTTTTTTTTTGTAAATGTTCAACACGTAAAAAGCGTTGCATATAGTACGTTTTGGTGGCACAAAGCGCGTCTTGCTGCAACAGCCGTGCCCACACGCTGTGCCACCGGACTAGCCTTGAGATTTATGGCCTCCTCATGGCATGGACCGTCAGACAGACAGCAGACGGCCCAGACAGGCCCAAAAAAGACGACAACGACGACGAGTAATACACGCAGCACTGAATGAAATACTACACAGAGAAATAGAGAAAAAGAGATGTGTTCTCCGTTTCTCTATTGTAATGGCATTGCCCTCAAATATGAACATAATACTTGTTCGTATGTTTCTTCAAAAGGTTTACCATGCAAGCTTATGGTTAATATTATGTTGAGGTGTAGATATAAAAAAATGCTGATTCAATGTGTAAAATTATATATAGGCTTTAAAGATTCGAACCTTTAAACATTGAGTATGACCATTTAATGCTAATTCTTTGCTAAACACAAAGTTAAGAACATTAAGATATTAACAAATAAATAAATAATGTTGACGATTATGCTTCAGAATTAAATTTCTGATTAAAACTAGAACCCTTATATTATACCCCGATTACGATTAAATGGATTAAGGGCCCATTTACCTGTGTTCGGTTTAAGTCGTAGTTCAACTCGGTATTAAGTAAATGCTCTAGTTAAACGGAGTTAATGCAAGGTAACGATGATTTGAGGAATATAAGTATTTCTTGGCATTTAAACGGGGTATAACAGCTCTCGAAAAAGTTTGCGTTTCAGCTTTGACTAAACCTAGGTTAGTTAAGCTAACCGGACATTGAAAATCAAACAAAATATAAAACAAATTAACATACAATTTTGATTTTGATTATTTTCATGTACATCAATAAACATTTTTGAGTAACTTTTCGTTGTCAAAAATTCATACACATTCACATCGATTTTACACTTTAAAAACAAAGTGTTTGAGTTCTCGTGTCTCAGTGCTTACCTTTCGCAGCATGTCGTCCAGCGAGTCGACATCGAGTCCGGCATAGTTGTTGTTAAACTGACTGGAGCAATTGGAGGAGGTGCTTGTGTAACGTTTGCGCCTGCCCAAAGCTGGTGAGCTGACCAGTGAACTGGGCCCGCTGGAGCTCGCATAGCCCAGCTGGGCGGCAGCCATTAGAGGATAGAGCTGATGATGTGCTGCCAAATGTGGCACATGTCCCATGGTCAGATGATGATGATGCGGCGAGGCAGCCGAAGAGCTGCAGCAGACGGCCAAACAAGCTCCAGGAGGTGGCGACGCACCCGACATCGATTGTTGTTGTAGCTGTTGTTGTTGCTGCTGTTGTTGTTGTTGTTGCAGCTGGTGTTGCTGATGACGCACGGTTGCAAGAGGCGATGGCGGCGCTGTATGATGCAATTGCAGTGAATGATGATGATGATGATGCAACGCATGCGAATGCGTATGCGTTGCATGATGCAAATGATGATGTTGCATATAGGCCTTGGCCGGCGAACTGTTGCCCGACGAGCTGTTCGAGGTGCCAGCTGCTGTTGTTGTTGTTTCGCTTAAGATTGCATTTGAACTGGAGACGACATTGCTAACAGTTACTGTTGCAGCAGCAACCGACGTGCTACACAGCTCATTGGCTTGTGTGGCGCCACCCAGCTCACTCGATGTTTGCCCGATTGAATGTCGCTGATGGCCATGATGCGGATGCGAATGTTGATGTGGATGTGGATGCGAGAGATTCTTCTCCGTTGGTGATGCATCTACCAGCATCAGCGTTGAGCCGGACACATCCATATGGGGCTCCACTTTGAGATCGCGCTTATGTTTTATTTCAAAGAATTTCTGTCCTCTTTTTCTCTCAAACTAACACTGGCTGCCGCACTTAGGCGTTGCAAATACTGTTCAAGGCTGCATTTCGTTGTTGGTTTATTTTCGTTATTGCTTATTAAACATTTTGCGCCTAAAATAAAGCAATTTGTTTGTTGTTGTTGTTGTGTGTGGCAAAGAATTTTGTTGCATGCTTGAATGCTGCTGCTTCCCTACGCTCTATACTGTTCTATCCTGTCCTGTTTGTCTGGCTGCAAATTTATGCTTGCTGTTGTGTTTGTATGCTTTTTAATTGCATGCCGCAGCAGTTGCTGCATACTTTTAGGCGTCACCCACATGATTAATGGTTACCCGGGGAACGCAGCTGCACAACGCAGTGCTGGCATATGGTGCGGGGCAGAAGGTAGAAGAGGAGTTTGGGTTTGGTTGTTAACCACAAATGCGCTGCAGAGTAACTGAAACTGAAACTGATAAACTGATTGTTGTCATCCGCCATTTGATGGGCGCAAATCGAAACGACAAGCGCCATAAAGTAGACAGCAAATACAAAAAAAAAAACCCGCCATAAATAAATACTTGAACAATGCAATTTGCAAATTTCTCCCTCAACAATAATGCTAAGCCATGAGTGCATATTCAATAAATCAGTATATAAATTTTATGTACGTTTGTAAAAATATGTATAAAAATAAATCAACAAAAAGTTAAAATATACATATTAAGTATACGCAAGTGAATTAATCTTTTGCAGCTGACAATATTTGTAGAAAATATCGTAATAATCTGAAAACTTTCATCTGTCTGAATATCTTAAATATTTATTTTGAATGAGCTCTGTCGATTTGTAATTACAGCCAGTCACGTCTGTATATTTTGAAAGGAATTTTGTTAGCATTGCCAATCAACTAATTGCACACAAAAAAAAAAAAAAAAATACTTTGCAAGACCCATAAAACACCAGCAACCAGCAACAAACAAGTATACGCCAGCTATGCTGTTGGTTTGCAATAATGAAAAAATATCATAGCATACTTTGCAGCGCAAATGTCACAAAATATGCACAAACCAAACGGCCAACGAATATGTTGCTACAGTTACTACACGCTTCACTTGCTTGACCAGACATAGAAAATAGGAGTCGGAGTAGTCGGGCAGGCAATTTACAACAAACAGCAATCAATTCTGAAGCATAAATAACTCAATTTCCAGCATTAGCCATTGACTGTTGGCGTTGGCTGCCGCTGTTGTTGCATCTACTGTAGCTGCTGCTGCTGCTCTTCTTGCTGGCATCAATAAATTAGCAATGGATTGACGCCAAGTGAAGAGCAGCTGTCTGACTGAAGCTACAAACAGTTCGTTCGAGTTTGAGCTTTTGGAATATGAAATATGGATAAATCGCTGCATCACTGCGCTGCCAATTAATGGAACGAAAAAGCTTATTGCGTTTATAAGCTGGCCCGGATTTAAAATTGCCCAAACCTACGGTTGATGGGGTGCTATATAGCTAGCTAGCTAGAGCTAGAGCATATATCGAGATCTAATTTCAAGTTGAACAGAGCATAGCACAGCAAGAGTCGAGTAATTCGACACAGGAGCTGGCTGGCAGGCAACCGGGCAGGCAGTGGAGTATAGTGGTGGACACCAAAGTGCCAGGCGACATGTTTGGCAGGCAGCCGTACGACATGTTGCCCCATGCCCCAACAATCGAGCTGTTTGTTTCTGTTGTTGTTGCTGTTGCTGTGTATGAGAGAGCTGAAGTTTTGTATCGTCCATTTAACAATGTATGCCACAATGCACGACGATGATGATACACACACACATGAACACTGACCAAAAGGAGACAGTTTGAAGGCATATACACCGGAAAAAATCACGTGTAACTATGTAACAAGATATGTTAGTCAGAATTGATTTTAGTTTGTTTTAACTTAGGGATAAAAAAAAATGATTCTGTAGCTGAAGTAAAAATAAAGAAACTTATTTTTTCGCATACTTTTTCTTTGTGTGTAAAACAAGGTGCCTGTTTAGCATGTATGTGTGTGTGTGTGTGTGTGTGTGTGTGTATGGAGAGGGCAGACATTGGCCAGCAGTTTTGCTGTTCTTGTAAGGACAAGCCGTTTTGGAATCTATATGGCCAGGCCATAATTCACTAGAGATAATATACATATGTCTGGCCGGCTGGCTTGCTTGCTTGGCAGCAGAGCCTTACACACGACACTATGAAGAGGCAGCAGCAGCACCAGTACAAGCAGTGTCATGCAATTGCCTTGCATGCACGCACAACAAAAACAACACACACACACACACTAACATATACATACATAGATAGAAAGGCAGGCATATTAATGACACGCTGCCTGACTTGCAACATAAACGCATGGGACGCGCTTAAAGCTGCTGCAACGCGTGCTACGTTTATATTCAACATTTATTCGAGCAAAAGATTTTCTTTACAATATTTTACAGTCTTGCAGACAAAATATGCTAATCTTTGTGATATTTTTTTTTTGTTAAATTTGTTTTTTTCATCTCATTTATTTTTCGTTTGAAATTCACATTAAATTCAAAGAGAAAGTATATGTGTTTGTACATATGTATACACCCACGCACACCTTCAAAACGCCCACACAAACACATACACTTATAAAACAAGCACGCATTTTTTGTTTTGGGAAGATGAATTCATCAAATATGCTCCGTGTATTTGCTTGGCTGCGCCAAAATGTACGCTACAAAAAACGCGCTCTAAAAAACCGAAAAACAAAAACAAAAAATAAAAACCAAATATCCTAAAATAACAGACATTCGAGAACAGACGAAGATGTAATACACTTTTTACAACAAAAAAAAGAAATAAATAAATATTTTTTCTATTTTATTATAAACAATTAAGTTAAAGAAAAGTCGGGTTTATATAAAAAATACTTGTTGGAAATTCATTTAGAGTAAACAATGATTTTTTTTATCAAACTGAGCTTTAAACTAGTTTCTCGTGGAAAAAAACATATGTTCAAAGCTTTCAAAGTTATTTGAAAAACAGATTTGATGTTTAAGTATTTTCTTAGGCAATTTTTTAACAATTTATAAGTTTAGGCAAAAGCAGAATCAGACAATCCAGACATAAAAATTAATATGTATTAATATAAAACATTTCACTTTTGGCGTTAAAACTACAATACCCAATTTTAGGGCATTTGAAGACAGCAAACGAAAATTTCCAGAGAAAAAAAAGCAACAAAATGAAAAGCAAACACAAGAGTAGCTCAATTCGATCGCCTGCAAAAATTCAAAATAATATAAAAAAAAAAATAAATACACATCATATATATATATATATTTATGTATATCTAGAGGCAAGATTGGAATTGGCGCCAGTGCGTCTGCCATTGTTTTGGCCTTGGCAACAGCTAAGCTGAGACTTCCCCCCGCCCCACAACCTGCTGTCAGAAGATTATGAATACAATTATAATAGCTTAGCAGCAAAAAGTATGCAACAATTGCTTTGCGACACGCACACAATTCAATATTTTGTATTTGTTTTAAATATACCTAAACGGCAAACCACCAACAAAAACAAAAAACACACACTTGCAAAAAAAAAAACAAATAGAAACTGTTGTCGCCTTTCACTTTTTCGCGCAAATCACACAAAAAATTGTCGCGACTAAAGTTTTGTTTTTGTTTTTATAGTAGTTTCTCTTTTGGTCTAAATTTCGACAAGTTACGCCGAAAACGCGTACAATAAACAAAAAAACAACAACGCTCGAGCTAAATATGCGAAAGCGAGGCCGTGTGATAAGCACGCGTTACGCGTTGCACAGCCAAACACAAACTGATTGCCGTGTGCCGTGCCATGGTTGTGATTTACCGACAACCAACAACCGACAAGCGTCCCAGTCATTGCCGTAGTCAGTAGCACAACAAGGAAACGACACACGAGCTAAACGACACAGACACACACACACAAACACACACACACACACACACACATGCGCACATGCCACAGCTGTCCAAAGTGTGTATGTGTTTGTGTGTTTGTGTTGAAAGAGCATCGCAGCAGAGCGTGGTGAGCTAAATTTCCCTAACAATTTTCAACCATTTTTGGGCTGGGAAATGCCAAAATAATGGGTTTTCGTTCTTTAGCGTTAATGAAAATTTAAAACAAAAAAAATCATGTCTTTATTTACATTTTAAGCAGCTAAAGAGGCAGTTTCATTTCAATTATAGAAGCCAAGAAAATATATTTAAAAAAATTATCTGGAATCAGATAAAAAAAATCAAAATGCTTATATCAAATAGGAATTTGTTAATAATAGATTAAACAAACTGTTTATTATCTTTAGGAAGTGACAAAAATATTTTTAAAAGAAAGCTAAGCTAACTGAAAGCTTTAATCCCAAACATTTTAGATTACGATTCGCGAAACTTGCTAAAATTATTTAAAGACGTGCAAAATTTTAACATAAAAATATTGAAGAGCCCAATGCATAATTATTCATATCTTTGAGCTAACAAAAGAGTATTTAATATATTTTTTCAGTTAAAATCTATTTGAATATTTTGCTGTCCAGACCATTTTGAAAAACGTTTTAGCTGAATGCTTGGTGAATAAGAAATTGGGAACTGCCGTTTGGAACGGCACTTTGAACAAAATTTCCCTACATTTTTAGCTGAACGGGGGACATTTTGTCTGATGGTGTGTGGTGAAAAATCATTGAGTTCGTGTTTCAACTTACCACCAAACTCCCCCCACAGTTTTTTTGTGTGTGCACGTAGCATACTTTCATGCGCTGATTGTGTGTGTGAATTAAAGCCAAAGTAAGTTAACCTTAAAGACGCAAAAGTTGCTTAGGCCGCCCGCGAATTTAATGACAACCTTCGGACCTGTTCGTCACACAGTGCGTTGCCAAAACATGTTTGTATTTGAATTTAAAATGATGACGACAATGGCTTTGCAGGGGAGAAGTTGGCAATGGGTTTCATGCTGAGCTAAGGATGCCAGGGATGACAAAATGACAACAACGAAGCAAGGCAGTCAGGCAGCTAAACGACAGATGCTATTGATTTTGTGGATCTGACCTTTGGCCTCGAATCAACGATATTTTGGCCAGTCAATTAGTGTGGCAGATGAACAATGTTAAGGCTTTCGACAAGTTAGCAAACGGATCAGCAGACAGCCGACAAACGACAATCGACAGCCGACAAACATTTTAATTGTCGATCCATTCACACAGATTGCCAGATGGCACACCTCAACCCTCCCTCCCCACCCAATGAAAACATATTCGTATTCGATGTTTTTGGTCGGCGTATGCCGCATGTGTCACAGTGTCGCCTGGCAGGTGGTCTCTCTTTCTGACACGGAATGGCAATGCTTAAATTGAATGCTAAATTGTATTTATTTTGTTTTTGCTGTTCCTGTTTTTCTATTAGGTTTTAGGGTCTGGCAAAAACGCCGCACGATGCCAACTTGTTGAGCAATTAAGCCCAAACGCTTTAAGCGCCAGGCAGCCCAAAAAGCAGCCAAACCAGCGACACCCAGCTGCCAACAACTTGCTGAATTTATGTAAATATACACATAAAGAAATGCACACATTGGCACCCACAGTTCGTGTGTGTGTGTGTGTGTGTATTGCACCCTGTGGGGCACTGCCAGGCGCTAAAATTGAACAAAACACATTCCGACAAATATTTGCACAGTTCAAATGTAATTAAATATGTGATGATTATTTTCAGCTTTAAATAAATAAAATTATGAAGGCATACAACAAAAAAAAAAGCATTTCATTAAATGTAATTTGTAGCGCAAATAATAAATATATGGTATATCAAAGAATGCGTTTGAATATTTAGTAATTTATTTAGTTCGAAGCGAATTTTCATATATTTTAAATATACAAAATATAAATGTTGCATGGCTTCAGATTGCAGTTTTAATTAGCTTTCGAAAATGTTAAATATGTTCCAACTTTTAATAATCTCAATCATATTTTCATTGTTAAACTGCAACAATTACCAACAACAAAAATGAAGTGATAGAAGGCCAAATCATAAATAAGAGCTCCGAATAAATATTGTAAGAAACAAGAGTAACTATTGAGAAATGAATACAATGGCAACTTTGTCAGTAGAAATAGTTCGTATGGGTAAAAAGGGTATAATGGTTTTGTGCAAAAGTATGTAACAGGCAGAAGGAAGCATTTCCGTCCCCATAAAGTATGTGGGAAAATGTAAAAATAAGGGGTTGAAATAATGGGGAACGATAGAACTTTACTCAAAATTTCGTACAAATCGGTTAAGAAACACTAGAGATATCGTAAAGTTAAGTCAGTTTTAAGTTTTGTTTCAATTGATCATTATTTGAAGCATACTTTTAGGGTGCAAAGAGTCAAATATTTATTGCAACTAGGTTCAGGGTATTTTCTACTATAATAGCAAAGTTTTTTACCTATAATAGTAAAGTTGACGTTTTGATGTTAATTTTCATTTCCTTACTCAAACATCTATTATTGTTTCGATATCTACTATCTTTAACTCTTATCTATATCTATATCTATATCTTTTCAGCTTTTTTGGCTTATTAACCAAATGGTTTTGTTTACCTTTTGTCGCCTGTCGCTGCGAGACAGTCATCTGTTATCGCTATTGTTGGGAGTTGTTCAACTGGAGCACAAAGCGACAGTTGGCTAATATCCTTTTTAATCCCGTTGCCATAAATATACATGCTAGTAGTGTGCCTAGACTAACCATTGAAGCTCCTTCCTTTGCACTCCTTCATCTAGCTGTGTGTGTGTGTGTGTGTGTGTGTGTGTGGTTGTAAGTATTATTGGTGTTTGGTGTTTGCCTTATTGTAGTGGTAGTTGTTGTTGTTGTTGTTATTTTTGCTTTTGCCACATAGTTTTTCATAAATTTGAGACGACTCTGGACTTTGCTGGCAGTAACTTCTCTCGCTTTCTCTCGCTTTTGTCTCTTTGTGTCGTCGTCGTCGTCGCCGAGCAATCCGCTTAATATCATTTTTCGGTATTACTTTGAGTGTCGCGTTGTTAGCGTTTGTTGCCTTCATCTGGTTCTTCGTCTGTTTCATTCTTTAGTTAAACCCCATCCGACGATCCTGGCGTTGGCGCAAATTGCAGCTGACATACGGCCCATGGCCCATGGCCCATGGCCCATAAGGGTATGAAATACCGTTACTGTATAACTCGAGCTATATGTATATCGTGTGTGTGTTTGTGTATTTCGCAGTTACACGTAACAACATAAACGGCTTAAATACGCAGCCAAAAGCCGCTTAACACACAACTTTAGTGCGGTTTTTGTGCAGAGTTCCGAGTACACTGGATTTTATGTAAGTGAAGAGAAAAAGAAGGGGGGGCTACGGTGTGGTTGTTGCGCAACTCTTCGCGGCTTTAATTGCAGGCACAAGTTTGGCGCACACACACACACCCATCCGGCGACAGGCGTTCATAATCATGTTTTATGCTTCGACCGCACAGCACACAAAAATGGCAACGAATTCGGCTTTATTTTTGTATGCGGGACAAAAGTAAAGCAGTTGTGTGCTCCTTCCACCTTTCCACCTCCCCTTCAGTTACAATTAAAAGCGACCGCAGCAGCCTCGCTTGTCCCTTTTTGTATTATACATATATTTATTAGCTTTACTTTTTTGTTATTTTTATTTTTAAGTTTTTGCGTTTCTGGTCAGGCATTTGAAATATGTCAGAAGCATGCATGCCTAACTTATTTAAGACATATGCCTAAAAGCACACAACACAAAAAAGCGGCACAAGGATTTAGTGACTTTTGAGTACAGTGGGCAATAGTAACAGAGAAAAGCAACTAAACTTCAATAAAAGAATTTTTTAATGAAAAAAAAAACGTTTAACAATTACCAAGATTCAACAATTTTGTCACTTTCAATTCGCTTGCCATAGTAACAGCATTCATTTGGTTGGTTTTTAAAGAAACTTCCATTTAGCTTAGCCCACATTTAAGTGCTGTTATATAGTACATGCATAAGTCAAGCATGGGCGAATCACGCTCAAATCAACTCACTTTCAGTTGCATAAAATAAAGCTGGTCGGGCAAATATGGGAAGCGTGATAAGATAAAAGGGACAAAAGGAACGACAACAAGAAAAAACAATGAATATACAGCGAGGGCAAAATATTTTTGCCTTGAAATATTTATTTCAATCGTCTACCCTGTACATATGAGCTGTGCAAAAAACGGGTATTTACACTCAAGACATTATGTAACTTAATTATTTAATATTTTGCCATCAAAGTTTTGATATCAAATATTTTTTTTTATATTTCAATCTCACTAGAAATTAATTTTAAATTAATTCCAGGGTATTTGCATGTTATGCATTTAAGACTTGTGCTACTTTCTTTATGGTTCGCTTTTGTGTTTTATTTTAATGACGTTTTTTGTTGTTGTCCTGGTTATTTCCTTATTGTTTGTTGCGGCGGGTTTTGTGTGTGCTAAATTTTCACCGCTTTTGCTGGATTACATTTTGTTTAAGCTTGACAAAAATAAAACAATTCATAGCCATATTTCTTTTCTTTCCTATTTTTTCTATTTTTTTCAAAGAATTAAGAGCAATGCTTTTTTATTGCACCCACATAGTCGTTTTTTTGAAAACTTAAACAAAAGAATTATTAAACTATATGAAAATATGGGGACTTCCTTAGAGCTTTATGTAGTAGAAGGAGTCTTTAATCTTGTCAGCAATAGGAGCGTACCTACACATAAAAAAAAAGTAAGGGGATCACATAAAAGATTATTGTTTTCAAATTAAATAGGAATTTATTTGATTTTAAATTGATTTATTTCTCGAACTTAAAATATTATTTTTGAAAATTAAAAAAGTTTTAATTTATAATTTTCATATGCAAATACAATTTTAAAATGGCACATTTTCTGAAACCGAAAAATTCGTCAATTAAAGTGTAAATTAAACGATTTACAACGATTTTGTTTTTTTTTTTGTGTCTGTGTGCTGAGGTTGAGGGGATTGGGTTGGGTAGGTTTTGGCCTAAGGCATCATCGCTGTATGCTGTATGCTGTATGAGGCATTGTCACGCATAATTAAAATTAAATGCGCTTTTGGGAATAATTCAAATGAATAAACGAGCGTGGCCAACATGTGTGTGCGCTGCATACACAAAATTTGAGTTGCCCTGTTGTCTGTTGTTTTGGAGACACTGCCGCAACTCTGGCAGAAACGAGAGCAGCACAAGAGTGCTGGCCACGCGAATCTCTTGTCTTTGGCTACGTCAAAAGCACTGCTGGCCTTAGACACACACACACAAAACTTTAGAACTTTTTGCCCTTATGTTGGGCGTGTGTGTGTGTTTGTGTGTGTAGGCGTGTGTCCAAGGAGCGACTGGCAAAGACATTGCTTCATTTATTATGCGACTGATGGCCATTAATTTTGCAGGCCACAGTCGCTTGGCAGTTAGGTTTTGCCTTCTTTCAATGTTTTGTCGCCTGACGCTCGCAAAATGCCAGACACTAGGCAGAGCATGTTGTGTGTGTGTCTATGTGTGTGTGTGTGTGTGTGCATATTTAAAAGTTGTCATAAACGAAAAACCACACACATCACATCACACACACACACACACACGCTCGAATGGACATGAGAATATGCCAAGAGCAGACATAGCAAGACGAAAAGATCGCTGTCAACCCATTGGCGCACAAAAGTATGCAATGCATTTCGGCTACTAATTAATTTAACGCAAATTCTTGCTGTTTGGGGCGCGCCGCTCGTCTAATTGCTGAAATAGTTGAGCCAAAATTTTGTGTGTGTGTTTGCGGGTTCAACATTGGCGCATTGACAGCATTGATGCGCAATTTATGCTTCGACACGAAACGGTCCAACAATTTTAAATAAAGCACCAAAGTGTCGCCCCCCCCAAGTAATTTACGTCCAACCCCTTTACACATTCCATTCTCAAAAAGATTAAAACCAAATTTGTGGGCAAGTCATCAAAATGGAGTGAAAAATACTTAAGAACTTTAAGCGGTTCAGTAAGGAATTAGCTTTAAACTCAATGAGGCATTGAATCACAGCAGCATGTTAACAACAACAAAAAAAGAAGAAGCTTTTATTAGATTATGTCAAGTTTATTAAAACGAAAACATAAAAGATCCAGCTATTGTTAAAGGACTCTCCATGTGACTCCATTACACATCTGACATCAGACGGATACACAGAGAGAATGCAAAAGAAAAGACACATGCGGCATATCCTTCCGGCTCGGCTACAAAATGCGGCACAACATTTTCAATTTCCCATTGCATAATGCGCATAAACAAAAGGCAACGCCTCCTGCAATGCAATAATGGAGCGCATGCAAACTGAACACAAAACGATTGTGTCTGTGTGCGTGTGTGTGTGTGTGTGTGAATGTGTGAGTTTGGAAATCAGCACAATGCACGTTTATGGGCGTCTTTGGTATCTGGGCTCGCTGTCGGATGCGGCATTGTTACACACACACAAACACATTTGAAAAGCAAAGCGCAGCAGTCAACGACCAAACGCAACCAAATGAGAGTTCTGTCAAATGTGACTTTTGCTGTTGTTGTTGTTGTTGTTTGTGTTGCACCGGGCACCGGCATCTACGTGTGCCCATTATTGTTCCAGTTCTAGTTGCTATGATAGTCTATACTTCACATTTTTGTATTTTAAATGGGTATATTCGACTAGGTTGGTCAACAGGCCGAAACTTTCTTCAAAGCAGTTAAGCTTTACTTGACTTCGGATTACCTTCCATTACAGGGTATCTTGGCGTTGATATAACTTCACTCGTGAACTTCACTTTAGTTGTTTATGTCATGAATTTTGTGGTGCATCCGGATAAATGCAAACTTTTGTCACCGTTCGGTGCATTTTTGGTAAGCTTTTGCCAACCAATTGGCGAAAATTGAAATGGCGTGCTATGCCTCTAAGCGTGGCTTTCAACGCGTTAACGCGCAAATCACACTCACACACTAACACACACACAGACACAGACACGTATACGTGACGTATGCCTTATGGCTTATGGCACTAATGTGGCCACTTTTGGTGCTGACTGGTTTTGTGTTTTTTTTTGTTTTTTTCGGCAGCGTGTTGTGTTTTGTGTCCAATGTGCAATCACCAACAACTGGGCCGCTGACATTGCGGATTTATGAGGCCCATTTATGGCCCGTCATGGCGGCCACATAAAATACAATGCCAATGCCAAGAGTGCGAGAGGGTGAGGGGGGGTAAGAATATGAAATGCCCTTGTTCACGAAGTTATAAGATGAAACCATTGGCAATTGACAAACAACAAAATTTCATAACAATGTGCGCGCACCGAAGAATTGAAGGACGACCAATGCCACTTGAGTGGGCCAAAATGTCGCTTGGCAATGCCAGAGCCAGAGCCGAAGCCCACTTTCTTCTTAAAAACGTTGCCCTTAACACTAGAAAGCCGCACAGCATTGCACAAAAGAGCACTTCAACTCCTAACAAGCTGTGGAAATATTGAATTGGAAATTTTGCAGAACAATAAAAATCATTAAATAGAACTGCTCGGCGCTGTGTAAGCTGACCAATTGACAACGCATTGGATTGTTAATGTTGAATTCGATCGAAAGTTTCAAGCGATTTTGTTGAAAATCGGCAACGTTGTAAGGTTCTTTGCCAAACTGAAGTTTAGCAACATTGCAACAATGAAGTTTGACAACGTATGAAACGAACTCAGAAAGACAAAATGGCAACATTTTTGGATATGCTTAAGGTTAAACCTGAAATTTGGCAATGTAGCACAGCTATAAACACTGTACGTTTATACGATATACCTTATTGTGTAGCCAGCCAGCTAGTACTACGTAAAACTTTATTCATTCGGTATTGTTTTCGGCACATTTCCTTAGCCTGCCTGGTTGGCTGCCCAGTTGGCTTTGGCTTTGAGTTTGAGTTTGAGTTTCCGTTTGAGTTTTGAGTTTGTTGTTTTTGGTTTGCGAGCTGGCTTGGTAATAAACTTGAATTTTATTGTCGTACAAGAATGTTGCAATATGCTTGGGCCATAATTTCACGTCTTGCACATTGTTGCCAAAAAAAAATATACAAAAAACAAAAAACAAAGAAAACATATTCGAAAGCCCAGCCGATTTTGTGGTTAAAGCTTAACGCCTTTTTTGATTGCTATTTTGGCATACCCTTTCCCCCCTCTTCGAAAGTCACAAGCTCTGTTATTTCTTTTTGCAAGGACTTTCGGCTTTGACATTTTAAATTGTAAGCGACAAACAAAAATTTGTGCTAGAATGCGAAATTTGCATTTTATGAGCACTCCAAAAAATGTTTATTTTTTTCCTTTTTAAATTAAGTTTTTATTTTTTTGGCATAAAAAATAAAATATGAAAATACAAAATAAATTATAAATAATAATAATGGTGGCGGGGTGAGGTGAGGCTGCATGCAGCTTGTGCAACTGCCAACTTGCTAGTTTGTTGGAGCTAATTTAAAATTTATGATGACAAAAATATGCTGCACTTGAACGGCTGCCGCAGCACACTGAATGCTGCTGCTGCTGCTGCAAAAAGTTGCAAGGCGCAAGGCATAAATAACAAAAACAAAAACCAAACTACAACAACAACAACAACAAATATACTGGAAAGCGACAAAAGGCAAAGGCAAACAGGAGAATGCATAAAACAGAATAAATTATTCATTGCATACTTTTAGTCATTCAAGCTGGTATATTTTTATCATTTGATTTTCGTTATGCGTTTGATATTCGTTCAGCTTAGATTTTCTTTTAAAAGAGCTTTGCATACCCTTCAAATCAAATCGATCAATAAGTTGGTTTTATGATTTTTATTTCATTTGGGTATTGAAATAATTTCTAGGACAAACTTTAAAAAAATTCTTTAAAAAAAAAACCCTTATTCCTATATCAGAGTATTCCGCAGTCGGTTGCGTCTCGACTGGAACATTTCCTTTCTTTTGTACTTAATTAAAGCAGAGTACTTCGTTCATATGTAAAACGCACTTGTATAAAATGGTTTTTAGAGTCGTTTTTTGTAGAGTATTTTGCGCCCAATCCAATTGTTTAGGCTATTCAAAAAAAAAAAAACGACACTTTTCTCTTTGTGGTAAACCAATTTAGTTTTTTGTATTATTCATTAAAAACGTCATGCGAGAATGCACAAAGCAAACCAAAATGCATTCAACTCGCCCGACACTCGCTTAAATCAATAATGTGCCTGCAAAACTATTGCATAGCAATAGGCGCAAAACAGGCACACACACACAATGCAATGAGAACAAAAATGCAGTTTCCTGCATGTGAAAAAGTTTTTTCTTTTTTTTTTGTGAAGAGGTCATTTTGGGTTGTTCGTTATTTTATCTGAAATCAGGGCAGAAGTGAAGAGAGGGGGACAAATAAAGAGGATGGAAAACAAAACTACAAATCAGCCTACAAAAAATTGTGTCAGGAAATGTTTGTAAAAGCTTAGAAACGAAACAATACAAAAGTGTGATAATTCATTGTATAAAGTTTGTAGTTGACAATCTTTTTTTTTAATAACAATTGAAAAACTATTTAAGTATAAATATAAATCAAAAATGGCATATTCATAAAGGGAATAAAATAAATATATTTGTGTTCGGCTTTCAGCATTGAAACATTTTTTGTTTTTTTAATTGGAAATGACACTGCATATAATATTAAATACATTTCAGCTGCATATAAATTATACATCGATGGGAATTTTTTTTTTTAAGTGTAACTCTTGTTTTTTTTTTTTTGGTTTGAAATCTGCCATAATTTTTTTGGTTTTTATGAAGTAAATGTCAAGTTGAAAATACAAACGAATAAAATACAATATTAATGCAACGTATATATGTATGTATTTATATTGAGTTGCACATTTAACAAATTATAATGTGATAATAACGCAACTCGACATGTGGAGAAAAGATCTGAACAGAACTCACATTACGACGCCCAAACTCATGCATAATTCATATGGCACAAAAATCATTGAAGTGTAATTAATTTATTTCATGAGACTCATGACTATATACGATATGTGATATGTACAATAAGTGTGTGTGTGTGTGTGTGTGTGTGTGCGACGAGATGAAAGTACAGCATTCACTTTAGTGGCACATATTAATAATTCATATAGTTTTTGCATTAATGTGCGCCGCTAGATGGCGCTGCCAATAAGCCTAATGACAATGGTGGAACACATCATCGCTTCGAGGGCAGCCATTTGGGCCCAAAATGCCTAATGACTTAATTAGCCTAATCATAAAAGGACTAACACACACACAGACACACACACACACAGACAGCTGCATTATATCCGCTACATATTAGCTTCATGGGTGTTGGGCGGGGGAGGGGATTTCTCTTTCTGGCAAGTAGATTAGACTTTTTGGCCAGATAATTGCAAGTGGGGGGGGGGGCCGTCATAAAAATGTTTTAACCATGGGCCAACATAAATCATCATTAAGCACAAGATGTGCATTAGTATCTGTATCTCTCTCTTCTTTGTCAACATGTAAGTGTGTGTGTGTGTGTGTGTTTAATTAATGTGTCTGTGTTGTTTGTTTGGTTTGTTTTGTTTTTCTTTTTTTGGTTTTTTCGTCATCTTTCTCTACTTTATGCTCACTTATTAACTCATTTACGTTAATCAACAAGTCCCACAGCGCAGCGAAAGGACATTCGCTTCCTTGCGAACAGCAAAAAGAAATAGAAACCGAAGCTATGAACCGAACCGTTTCAACATATTTTTTGTTGCAGTTTTTGGCTTAGATTTGAAAAAAAATTTAAGGAAAAGAAGTTTTGTAGGTTTTTTAAGAAAGAAAAGGTAAAGGAATTATAAATACCATATATATATAATCCCAAAAACATATAGTCTTGCACCGATTTTTCATATCGTTGGGCTCGTTCTAAACTCTTTTTGAACCAAAGTTTTGTTTTTAAAGTAAAGTTTAACCAAAGAGAGGTTTTTTTTGGAAATGGAATAAAAAGGTTTTTAACGGTTTTATAAACCGCTCCGTCCGTCTGGTAGCAAGAATCTTAAATAAAAAACTCACCTTTTCACGCAGCATATCGCGAATGCGACCCGCTTGGTTCTTCGAACGATGTAGCTCCAATTGCAGTTCCAGACAGCGCTCCTGCCAGTTGATCTGTAAAAGGGAAAAAAAATTTAAGTTGAGTGAAAAATAGTTTGATATTCGATTGAACGCACCTCTGGCAATGCCTTTCCATAGTTGTTGAGCTGATGCACGTCCAGATGGTCGGTCAGCGTGGAGAAGTGCGGCCAAGGCGCATCCGGAGCATCTAAGGCGGCCAGCACAGGATTAACCGAAGCCGGCGGCGGTGCAGAAAGAGGCACAGAAGCGGGAGGAACGGATCCAGATGAAGCGTTTGGTTGCGGCTCTTTGGCAACGCCCGGTTTGGCCGGTATGGGCGGGGGGCGTGGCTGCCGTCGGGGCATGAGGCGCGGGCTATTTGGTGTTGTAGCGGCAACCGAACGTGCCTCATGCAACTGAGCGGCCCGGGTCAGCGGCATTTGGCCGCTAAACGAAGTAGCTCGCTTCGCCAGCAACGGCGAACCGTGCAGCGACTGTGAACCAGATCCGGAACCGGAAGCCGTCCCGGATGCCGGTCCCGACAGGCGACCGGGCAGCGACGGTGGTTGCTGAGAATGTTGCAAGAAGTGTTGCTGATGCTGCTGCTGCTGCTGATGCTGATAGTAGTGTGTGGCATGCTGCGGAAAGGTGTGCAAATAGCTGGCGCCATCTTGCGGCCGCAGAAAGTAGTTGTGCGTGTGCGTGTAGTAGAGCGCCTGTGTGCCAGCCACGCCCAGCACGTGTGAGGGCGTGGCACGGCCAGAAGTCGACGCTGAGGCACTGCCCGACGGCGATGGCGATGAGGAAGCGGAACGGCGTCGCTGCTCTGCTGCAGCTGCAGCCACTTGCAACAACTGTTGTTGGTGTTGCTGTTGTTGCTGTTGTTGTTGTTGTAAATTGGTGAGCGTATCAAAAATTTGCGATAAACGACCCAAAGGCACTTCGTCAGACATTTGGGCAAGTGTGACGTCAGCTGAGCAAAAATTAATAAAAAAAAAACAAAGTAAATTAAATTTTTTTGAATATTTTTTCTATAATATAAAATTCCGGTGTTACGATATTTTTCCGTTAGCGAACTCCCGAATCTACAGAACCGATTTTACCTTTTATTTTTTTTTTTTTATGTGTGTTTTGGTCCAACTTTAACCACAGCATAGTTTATGGTATCTCAATTTATTTTTGCAATATAGTTTGATTTTATTTTTTAGGATATTTAAAATCCATTTCGAACAACTTAATTATTTTTACTCTTGAGACATTTGTTAGGTTATAATGACAGATGACACAAAGCAGGAGTCAACCGGGAGTCAGAAACCAAAATTTCATTGAAATCGTTTTAACGGTTTCAGAATCTATAAGCCACATTTCCCGTTTTCCCTTTTTTAGATATAGAAGATTTCGTTCAGGCTTTGAACTTAAAGCTAAAAGTTTTGATAGACAAAACGTTTTTTGAATATTAAGTTAAGTAACACAATCGATAAAAATCGATTTTCAATTTGCAAAAAAAAATCGATTGGTCGATAAGTTTTTTTTTTAATTATATTTTTTAACTGAACAAATAACAAACATAAGCAAAACTTTAGCCCTTTTTAGCTAGTTTCCGATTTACTTTAACCGATTAAATAATCAAACATGATCGATTAATTATCGAGCCAAATCAGTGTCAAATGAGCAACTTTTGACTCGCAAGTGGAAGTTTGTTGCATAGTCCAAGGTATTTGGGCAAATGCAAGAGGGTAAAAACAAGAATTAAGAGATAGACCAAAAGGAGAAGTAGTTGAAAAACAACAACAACAACAACAACTGTCCGTGCAACAACAGGTGCGCGAATCTATGGCGTCAATTGCAATTACGTGAACGAAATGTTTTATCAAGAGAGTTCAGCTGTTGTTGGTTTTTTTTCATTGTGATTTGACTTAAGCAATTATGGCCAAAGTGCAGGGCCAAGTTTGGCAAATTGAATGTGCCACACAAATGTATGTGTGTGTGTGTGTGTGCGATAGTCAAAAGAACTTGACAGACGAGAGAGCGTAGAGCCGGTTAAGCGAGAGAGACTTGAGGACTTTCGGAGGTGAAGAATGAATGCCACTTGAATTGTCAAAGGGCAAGAAAGAGTTCTCTCTCTCTGGTTCTGGTCTTTCATCTTTTGTGCGGTTTTTTGTGCCCAATGCCCAAAGAAATGCCAGAAAATTGTCTGTGAAACGAAAACCGAACCGAACCAAACTAAACCAACTAAACAACAACAAACTGGTACAAAAGACGGACGGTTGATGGCTGTTGGTTGTGGCTCTTGGCTCTTGGCTCTCTTGATGGCTTTTCGAGCACATGCAGGTTACAACAACAACAACATTTCTTTGCTGTAAATTTTTGTGGCTAAAAGCCTTTAGCTTCTAGTCTAAGAAAACGCCACGCCCCCCAACTAGTAGAGCTCTTGGGGCATTCATGAGAATTATATTCAAATTTTGTGCTGATTACGAAGACGAGGTTAGACGGTTGCTAAAGGATGCTAAAGGATGCAAAAGGACGACAACTGGCAGTTGCCCATGAAATTGGAATTGAAGTCAAGTTAAGGCCTCTTCAAATGTCTTCCCCTCTCTCTCTCTCTCTCTCTCTCTCTGTCTCTATCTCTGCACTTCATTTTAGAAAATTTTGATTTAATTCAAGTTGATTGAAATTCAAATTCCGTTTTTTTTTTTGATATGACAATTTTCAAGTTCTCGGCTGCACTTTGCAGCAAATTGTTTCTAATTGAAGTCTCCTTGCAACAACATCGTCGTCGCAGGCAAATGGCTTTTCTGAGCTTGCAGAGTTCTTTAAAAAAAAACAAATTGCAACAAAAATGAAACTGATATTGAAAAATAGTTTAAAACTCGTTGCACAACAAGACAAGTTGAATGAACTGATTAGCCAATGCTAGAGAGAGACAGAGCGAGAGAGTGAGAGAGCGAGAGAGAGCACTTTGAAGCTTTCGTATCATATATAAGCTGCTTAGCAATATACAACTGACAAAATATAATATATGCCATAACTAACCATGTTTGTTACACGGCTTAATATGAAGTTACCTACACATACACACACACTAACACACACATAGATAGACCGTATAATAGTGGATAAGTGGAGTTCTCGTATTGCGACTTCATTGTCTTGTGTTTGCTCTTTGCAACAACTTGCTAATACACACACACACACACACACACACACACACAAGAATAGCCAAGTCGTCGCGACGCATGAAAACTCACTCAAATAGTTAGCAAACTTGTTTAGTTGCAATGAAGTGCGGCATGTTGCAAGCTCACATTGTTGTTGTTGTTGTTGTTGCAGCTAGTGGCGAAAGCAAAAGCAAATTTAACAGACACCCCCTTCCCCCCCCCCCCCACAGTCGGCACAGTTAAGCTGCTTCAGAGCTTTGCTCCTTTGGCAAATATTAGACAAAGTATTTATATGTATGAACAAATATATGTGTGTCTGCATCCGCATGGATTAACTTGCATCATCATTGATGCAACCAACGGTCACAAAAACAGTCAAAACTTTTTGGTATGCAACTGCCTCACAATGGGAAACTGAAGCCGACAACTTTTCGGTTTTATGCAAGAAATTTTGTTGAAAATTGATTTGAGAAAAAAATATGAAAGTAAAAATATTTTCTGAAACTTTTTTTTGCAGCTTATAAGATATTTTCGGTTTTTGAGTTAAGAAACATTTGTTAAGAACTTTTATTATTTTTTTTTATTATTTGAGTATTATTTTTAATACATTTTTGTGAGTTGATTTGAGAAAAATATGAAAGTAAAAATATTTTTCTGAAACTTTTTTTTGCAGCTTATAAGATATTTTCGGTTTTTTGGTTAAGAAACATTTGTGAAGAACTTTAATTATTTTTTTTTTTAATTTATTTTTATGATTTTTTGAGAATTGTTTTAAAAAAAGTTGAATTAAAAATATTTTCTGAAACATTTTTTGGTTCTTGAGTTAAGAAACATTTGTTAAGAACTTTTATTATTTTTTTTTTTTTATTATTTGAATATTATTTTTAATGACTTTTTGTTGGTAATTTGATTTTATTTTGAATGAAATTCGAATTGACAAACTGAATAAAATCGATGTCAATTAAATTGTGGATGTCATTTAATAATGACAATTGGCTAATTAACATTTAAATAAATGCAATGAATTAAAATTAATAAAATTAAACAGCTGAAAAAGCTGCTTTAATTGTACAAAAAAAAAACCATATATAAAATCAACTTGATGGCGAATTAACAACACTTGTCCGTTACATTACAGTAAACCAATGCTGTATACATAATGATGGACCAAACATATACACACACACACATACATACACACACACATACATACACCAACACATACATACATATGTTTGTATATGATGGCCATGTTGTAAAGCTACAAAATGCAAGCTGTAAAATTAATACAACATAAAATGTCAAACACACACACACACACACACACACACACTCAAAACCGAAAGCAATTGAAAATATGTACACTGAAAAAAATCAAAAAAAAAGAAAGAAAGATAAGCTTTTGTTGTTATACAAAATAAAAGGATTTTTGAATACTCAATAAAAAAATAATTTTAAAAAAATTTTATTTGTTTTTATAATATTTTTTTATTTTTTTTTAATAATATTTTTGTGTTGATAATAATAAAGTGCTGTTTCAACTGCATCTATTGGTTTGTTGCATTTTTTTCAGTGTATTTTACATATATGTGGATTAAACATGAATGCCGCGCGCACCCTGTTTGCCCCTTGACAATACTTCACCCTATGTTTGTGGCACTTCAAAAATTTAATAAACGTTGCAGCATCGTTCGCATGCCAATAATTTTACTCAACGCACCGCTTCAACCAACAACAAGCACACTTGCCACACCTCACTCTCTTTCTCTCTCTCTCTCACACACACTCACTCTTTGTTCCGTTCTGTCTATCATTTTTTATTACTCTTGGCTGCTTTGTAATGCGTCGTCAATTTGAAAAACATTGTCAATGCATATTTTGTCTGCAGTGTTTGTGTGTGTGTGTGAGTGTTAGTGTGTGTGTGTGATAGACAACTACTAAGCGTCATATTAACAACATTGTAACATGCACAAAACATCGCGGCGATAAAGAGAGAGTAAGCGAGAGGAGAGGCGAAGTACCAGACGGTTGCCACATAGCACAGAGATGGCAACAGCAGCAGCAACAACAACAGCTCCCCTTGCCACTACACCCACTATCAGCCCCACCTCCCCCCTTTACCCTATCACCACCACTTTGGTCTACTCTTTATGCGTTTTTATTTTTCATTTTTTGTTTTTAGGGTTTTTTTCTTTTTTTGTTTTTCCCTTTGTTTTTTTTTTTTTTATTTAACAACTATTTTTCAGTCAATTCCAACGCAAAATTTATAATAAATGCTCGGTGCACATGTGATGTCGCGCATTTTAATTGGTAAGCTCCCCGCTCCCCACACACAACAACAAATCGTGTGGGGAGATTCGGGGAGAGTAGTGGGAGAGTTTGGATCGCTGGGACCTTTCTGTCTGCGCTGCGGTTTAGCTGTAAAATGATTGTCATTGTTATTGCTATTGTCGCTGTTGTTGCTGTTGTTGTTATTGTTGTTGTTGTTTATGCTAGTTTGTCAGTAAGTACTTCTGGGGGCCAGAAGAAGACAACAAGGTGTTGGTCATGCACTTGAGCGATGAGCGCGGGCGGCGGTTGTGAAATGGGGAAGGGTACGACCTACGTGACAGTTAAAACGACAACAACTTGGTCGCTGGATCAAGTTAATATATGTATGTGTCTGCATATATATATGTATATATATACATATATACATATAAGTGTGAGTGCTTTTATGGTTTTTAATAGCAGCAGCAGCTGCATAATGCATGGCAAATGCAATTGCAATCGTTCAGCTCATCAAAATGCAACCCAATCGCCCAGCCAGTGTTGCAAAAGCCAAAAAATAATGAAAAACACAAACTCCCCTTCCTTTAAAGAGTTGCAGTCAAGCTTCAAAAAAGGCAAGTTGTTGAGTAATTCGCCGAAGCGTAAAAAGACTTCAGGGCCTAATCCGCTCACTGTTCCTCCGGTCTTGGTCACCACTCCCCTTTTGGTACCTATCGCTAATCCCCCAACGGGTTCAATTGCTAGCCCGTTAATGCATTTTAATTCGCCGGCAAGAAATCCAAACCATAACCCTTCCCCGATTTTAACACCCAATCTTTCTCTTTCAACAGCTTGTGTGCCTATTAAGCCTACTGAAGGTACACCGGGGGCTCACAAGCCTCTTGTTGTTGTGCCTTTGAAAAAATTTATTTTCGTGTCTAGGCTAGCATCCGACACTTCGTTGGATGATGTTAGTGCCTACATTAAAAGTAAAATAGACTCTCCATTTATAACTGTTGAAAAGTTCGAGTTTAAACAAGCCAGAACCATATCTTCTTTCAAATTGAGTGTTCCGCCCGAACTTTTCTCGACAATTTGTTCTGGAAAGTTTTGGCCACCGCAGCTCATTGTAAAGGAGTATGTGAATAGGCATAAAATTAATAATAACGATAGTAGGTTCAGTAGTGCACCAACTGTTAGCCACCCTGTTGCCTCAACTTCGGCGGCAAAAAACTAACAAAAGTAGTTAGCTTGGCCTATCAAAATGTTCGAGGCCTTAACACTAAACTTTCTAAACTATATGTAAACAGCTTATCCTTTGACTCTCAGATAGTAGCACTGACAGAAACCTGGTTAAAACCTGATATATCTGATTATTCCGTTTTGCCTATGAAGTATAACCTTTACAGGTGCGATCGCACCTCCCGCAAGGGGGGCGGTGTTCTCATTGCTGTTGATTCCTGTATTTCCTCTGAACAGATTCAATCTCATGATTATCCGGGTATAGAGTTTCTTTGTGTTAAAATATTATGTAGCGGCCGCTCATTGTATATTACTTGCTCATATATTCCTCCCAATTCTGATAATAACATTTACATATCCCATCTGAATGCCCTGCAGCTTGTTGCGTCGTTGTTGACAGATATTGATCAACTTATAGTGGTTGGTGATTTTAATTTGCCACATGTTGTATGGTCTGCGAATGACACATCTTCGGCGCAAGTACCGGCCACTTCTGATGATTTTATCGAGGGCCTTTTAGAGTTAGGCCTATCACAAGTTAACAGGGTGCAGAACAGTAGTAATAAAATGTTAGATTTGATATTCGTTTCTGATTCTGATTGTAGTAATGTTAGAAGAGTATCCCCTCTAGTGCTTCCTGAAGATACCTACCATCCAACTTTAGAACTTTCATTTGAACTTTTTAACCTTATACCAGCATCTAAAAATTCTTTAAAAACCCGATGTTTTCGTAAAACTAACTTTACTAAATTAAATGACCTTCTTCAGCATACTAATTGGTCTCAACTTTATTCTTGTACTGATATAGAAACTGCCATTGCCATTTTTTACAGGACTTTGAATTCATATTTGGATATATGTGTTCCCGTCACTGTTCCTTTAAGTGAAAATAAACCACCTTGGTTTACGAGGGAACTATCAAAATTAAAAAACGTGAAAACAAGATCCTATAAAAAATTTAAAAGATCTGGAAATACTTTAGATTTATCCTTGTATATAATTGCAAAGTCAAATTTTATTTCTGTAAACACTATTTGTTATAACAATTATCTTAATCGTTGCAGATCAAACTTTTCCCGTGATCCAAAACAGTTTTATAAATTTGTTAACTCAAAACGTAAATCTTCTTGCTTGCCATCCTCGGTTTACCTTGATAATACAAAAGCAAATACAGATCAGGAAGTGGCCGATCTATTTGCTAAGTATTTTCAATCGGTATACTCATCGAGTTCATATAGTTACAATAATTCCTATCCTTTTCAAGTCCAAGCGTCAAACTGCATTTATGTCCCCGTTATAGCTGAGTGTACTCTACTAGGCGACCTTAACTCTATCAAACCCGGCTTTTTGCCCGGTCCAGATGGAGTGCCAGGTTGTATACTTAGATACTGTGCGGATTCGCTTTGTAAACCTTTACATAAATTATTTAACTTATCGGTTGACTCAGCTGTGTTTCCTGGTATATGGAAGGAATCTTTTATTATTCCACTCCATAAAAATTCTTCCAAGTCCAACGTTAAAAACTATAGGGGGATATCTAAGCTGTCTGCCATTCCGAAAGTCTTTGAAAAAATTATTTGCACCCAATTGCAGCACTTATGTACTTCAATTTTATCCCCTTATCAACACGGTTTTGTTAGGCGAAGATCTACTACCACAAACCTTCTTGAGTTTACCTCACTAGTTATCAAAGGGTTTCAGGACAAAATGCAAACTGACGTCGTTTACACAGATTTTAGTAAGGCATTTGATTCTGTTAGTCATTCTTTGCTGCTTCAAAAATTAAATATTATTGGATTTCCATCAAAACTCCTGTCGTGGCTTTCTGAGTACTTGTGTGGCCGAACACAAAAAGTAGTTTTTAAATCTTCTGTATCCAAATCTATTTTTGTTACCTCTGGTGTTCCTCAGGGGAGTCACATGGGACCATTGCTATTTAATCTATTTATTAACGATCTTCCTGCTGTTATATTACTAACTCTCGTGTTTTTATGTTTGCTGATGATGTAAAGCTATGTTTCACCTATAATGATGATTCTCTATGTAACTTACTACAGTCGGACTTGGGTGCACTGTCGGCTTGGTGCCGTTATAACTTACTTAATTTAAATTGTTCAAAATGTAAAATCATGACTTTTTGTAGAGGTTCCCCTCATACTGCTCACTACGTGCTTGATGCTTCACCACTTGTCCGCGTTTTTGAAATTAAAGATTTAGGCATCATTCTTGATAGCAAATTAAAATTTGATTCTCACATATCGTCGATGGTCAATAAGGCCATAAATGTACTTGGATTCATCAAGCGGTGGTCAAAAGAGTTTGATGATCCCTACACCACTAAAACGCTATATACATCATTGGTACGCCCCATCCTGGAGTATGGATCTTGTGTGTGGTCCCCGCAATACGGGCTTCACCAGGATAGAATTGAGTCTGTGCAGAGGAAATTTCTTCTGTTTGCGCTCAGATGTTTTAACTGGGTTCCTGGAATAGACCTACCCCCCTATTCAAGTAGACTTCTTTTAATTAATCTTCCTTCCCTGTTGAACCGTAGAATTATGCATGGTGTAGTATTTGTCACTAATCTACTTAATGGTGAAATCGACTCATCAGTTCTTCTAAGTCGAATAAAATTAAATGTTCCCATTAGATCCTCACGTAACTTTTTACCCCTAAGCCTCGATCGTTGCTCGAGTAACTATTTAATTCATGAACCATTTCGTGTGTTATGTTCTGACTATAACAAACTTTATTCTCTTGTCTCTTTGGAGACCTCGACTCCAGTACTAAAACGATCTATCCTTTCTGCCTTATCTAATCGTAACCACTAATCACTAATCTTCCACTGGTCTGATTGGGTTTTTCTGGGTTTTTCCCAATCCACGCAACAAATGTTGGACCAGTTATATTTATTTTGAATTTCCCAGAGCTTTAACGTTAAATTTTTAAATTTTTTATCTTAATTTTGAACTTTATTTCAGATATTATAATTATTTATTTTATACTATATTATTTTAATATTATAATTATAGTTAATTTTGATTTGTCAGCTGCTCATAGCCGACATTAAATAAATAAATAAATAAAAATATATCAGCAAAGTGAATTTCCTAAAAGACTGCGTCTACGATCAAGGAAAAAATATAAAAAGAATAATATAAAATATATCGAAATATTTATATTATCGATAACTAATAGACTTGCTATCGATAACAATAATAACATAGTTTTTCTGAGGTTTGCATCAATGAAAGAATAAGTTATGAAAAAAATAGAAAGTATCGAAGTTACTTTATTATCGATAATTTTTCTGATTTGCGATTCACACTTGATATCGATAACAGCATCAATTTTCAATGAAAAATTAAAAAAAAATTATAAAAGAAAACATTCGTAATAAATATATTAATATTATCGATAACTTTTCATGTTTTCGATGCACACTTGCTATCGATAACACAAAACATAGTTTTACTCAGGTTTGCATCAATGAAAAAAAAATAATTGAAAATATCGGAATACTTATATTATCTTATTTGCTATGCACACTTGCTATCGATAACAATAAAAACATAGTTTTTCTCAGGTTGTTAGTTTCATTGTACAATTTTTACATTGAATTGATTAAATGTTTAAATTTATATAAGATCGATTGTAAATCACGGAAGATATAGCCGATTAAAATTGACGTTCAAGCACGCCAAAACAATACATCAACTATTAAAGTTAAAAAATTAATTGTCATTTCTTCACCAAAACGAAAGCCAAAATATAACAACGCAACAATTAACAATCTTAAAAAAAAACTTAAGCTTTTTGCATTATATATTTAAACTTCAATAAAGAACTATAATTTTTTAGTTAAAAAAACAAAAACAACACTGTGTCAAATATCCGAAGCTTAGATTTAACTGTGGCAAGCTTATAGGAAAGTCATATCAAGTTTTTGTCGTGCTTCCAAAAAAAAAAGAAAACAAACCGGTTCGTTTCGTTTGTTGTTCTTGTTATAGTTAACAAAAACTTGGCCACCCGCTCCAAAAAAAAAAAACTAGTAGTAACAAAAAGCGTCGTCTCTAATGAGACAACATCAACAACAACGACAAAGTGCCAGAATATATAAGCAGCTAATTAAGAGGCAAGTCGTTGGCCAGACAGAAACAAACCCACAAACCAACTTCAAAACCAAAACCAAATCCAAAAGCAAACCCAAACCCAACCCAACCCAAAGAAACCCAACGAAACCAAGCAAACGTCGACCTTCGCTTGGACCAGTTAGTCTGCAGTTTGTCGCTTAAACTTAACGCAAAACAAAAAATAATTATAAAAAAAAAATTAAGTTGAGATCTTATATGCATAAAGAGTTTTATGCGCAGGCAGATATATAACCGTTAGTTAGGAATGGAAAGTAACGCTTTTGGCAACAAAATAAAAAAAACAACTCGGAAAAAATTATGAAAAAAAAATTTTAAGCGAAAAAATTTATTTGAAATCTAAGCTGAAAAAAAATGAAAATGTTTCTTTTAAGAAATATGAAATAAGAATTAAGCAACTACATAAAGTTATGGGAAAAATATTTAAAAAAAAATAATTATCAAAGCATATTTTTAATATAAAAATAAAATCTAATTTTTCTACGATTTTATTATCGTAAAATAATAAAAAAAATATATTTAATGTGTTAAACGGTTTAAAAAATATTAAAATAGTAGATTTAATTTAAAAAAATCAAAAATATTATTTTTTGTTTATGTATTAATTATATATTAATGCAACAAAAAATATATATTTATGGCCAATAAGAAACTTAATTGTTTGAAAATTTTTCAGATAAATTGTTTTTAGCCCTCAACTGGAACTGTAAACGAGGTGCGCGAGGTCTTAACTGGTTTTTTTTTTATTTTTTTTTTTTAAGCCTAGAGAAATGGCCCAGTTTTTGTTTGTGCCGTGTTTGGGAGCACAGCCAGCGCGTTAGAATTGCGTTTTAAACAGCGCGCTGACTGCATTGGCATTAAAAAATATTTATGATTCGCATTCGCTTTAATTAAATTGTAAGGCGTCTCCCCTAGAATGCCTCTCTCTCGCCGTTTCCCTGCCTTACACACACACATTTGACTTTTACGACATGCATTTAATTAAAGTCAATTAAAGTTGTTGCAACACAGAGCGAGGGGGGGTGGGGGCAAGCGAATGAAATAGTGAGGTAGGTCGTAAATACGCCCAAACGAATTATGTTGCAATAAGCATAAAAGTTCCTTAAAAACATATTTATTTGTTATTATTAAATTAGAATTTTGATAACATTCAATATTTGATAAAAAAAAAATCATTTTTGCGTTGCCCTGAATATTATTATTATTTTTACGTATTGTTTAATTTTCAAAACCGCTTTAAAATTTTTTATTCAATGCGTATGAGTAATAACCAAACATGGTACAGGCAAACCTGGATAGAGTGAACGTCTATTCTTTCTTCTCGTTCACACTATCTAGGTTTGCCTGTATTCACATTCAACTATTTTTTTTAACAGTTATGCACTTGCATGACAATAATTATGGGTCTGGGTATAATCGGCGATTAGCTGATCGCTGTCTTTGTTTGTTCAGTTACAATTCACGCCCTCACTCCTTAACTTCAATTAATTTATAAACAGCCCACAAACGAACTTTGTACAATAACTGATAAGTGTGTGAGTGTGTAAAGTCGTAAAGTAAAGTTATCTTAATTAAAATGCAACAACAGAAGGAAAATAGGTTGACTCAAAAATACCCTGTATATTGTTTTAAAAAAATCTATTTCTATAGATTTTTTATTTTTTAAAAATTTCTCATTTAACTGTTAACAAAAAAATAATTCAAACAAACTATAATAACAATAACAACAGCAGCAGCAGCAGCAGCAACAAAAGCAGCAGCAGCAGCAGCGCCAACAACTGTGACAACTGCAAATAGCGCCAACAGCAACAAACGCAAACTGAGCAAACTGAAAAAGTCAATGGACTGCAAAAACAACAACAGCAACAATAACAACAACTGGCTGGCTAGCTCTGCAGCAGTTGCAGTCAAAACGTCAACGTCAAATGCTCATTTACAACAACAACAAAAAACAGCCGCACATTACAAGCGACGACTGCGCTGCTCCCCCACTTGCTCAGTTGGCGCTCTCACACTAACTCGCGCGTTCTCTCGCTCTGTCAGTTAGTGCTGCTCTCTGCGAGTACTAGTCCAGTTACATTGAAATGCGCTGTTGCGCCGCTGTTAGCACATAACAGACGAATGTTATTATTGTTGTTGCTATTGTTGTTGTTTTACAGCAAACAATGCAGGCGGCTTGCAAACTATTGTTGTTCTTCCTTTTAATATTGGCGTTGTTGTTTGTTTGTTTGTTTTTGCATAATGCAAGCTAAATGGGCGTGTGTCGGCAGGTAGAGGGTAGTTCTTGATGAGTTGTGGGTGTGTAGGTGGCATTGGCAGCGGCAGCAAAAGGCGCACGCTCGCTTAATACTAAAAAGCACAGAAGAGAGCATCACAAAAACAACAACAAAAACATGAAAGCCCTGCCAAGTTTGTTTGTTTACTTTAAGTGGACTGCGCTGTTATTTCATTTTATTATTTTTTTCTAGTTTTTCCTTTTGCCTGCTGCATAAATTCGTATACCCTTTAAACGAATATTTTTAGGGTATGTGAATTAAATTTGTTAGTTTACAATTTTAATACTAAAAGCTCACACAAATTTTCTTAAACATTTCCATAAGCATAATATACTCTTTTGAATTTTTAGATAAAAGTATTCCACCTCAAAATTATTTTTCTGCCATTAAATTTTACTTTGGCAAATGTTTATTATGCAATGAACAATAAACTTTGAATTACGCAAATCATAATCATATATATACATTATGGTAAATATATATTTTAGTACACTGTATGTATAAACAAAAGACTTGAGGCTCAAGTGTAGTGCAACAATTGACGCCATCGATTAAACAAAATAACTGGGCGCCACTGAAAGATTTGTTTTTTTTCTTTGTAGTGCCACGAAAGAGCGAAGAAGGGGGCGCAGGTGAACTAAAGTACAAATGAATGACGAATATAGCCCTGACCTTGATATTGGGGGGAGACTGGCAGAGCTTTGCAAATTTATTTCTATGCAAGAATTAAGTTTTCTATTCCAAAGATCTCAAATCAATAAGGAACCAGAACAATCTATGCAAAAAGTCATCGAATGGGAAAAAAAATTGATTGAATAAAAAGTTTCAAAGTCAATCTTTCATATTTTCCGAAATTTTACTGTCAAAAAAATATTTTCTATATTACAAATTTTTTGATTAAAGCAGATTTTTCTTTCATTTTATGAAAGTTTGACTGTAAATACAAAATTTGTAATTTAAAACCTTTTTTTAATGTGAAAATTTCAAAATAAAAAAAAAAAAGTGGAGCAATCATAATTCTTGGCTTTTACCGGGACAAACACACCAAAATGACAAAGGGGAAATGCTCATTAAACGAAAAAAAAAAAAATGACAATGGCAAAATGGAAGAGGCAGCAGAAGAAGAAGAATAAGCCAACAAAATGGAGCTTGTTGTTGTTGAGGTTTGGAGAGGAAAGGAGAGAAGACAGGAAGAAAAACAAGGCCGAAGTGCAGGAAATGTCAGCGTTGACAAGAAAATGCACTCGCTTTGCCTAAAGGATATACACTTGACACACACACACACAAACAGACACACACACATATCTGGGCATTAGCATATGGCATCAAAAGCAAAGGGGAATTCCCTTAAAAGTGCTTGGCTATTTGCCCTGCAAAAGGGTGTTTATTTTGGGGCCCGCATAGGCAATGTTGAGCCACAAGGACTCGACCCAGGGCATGTCAAAAAAAAAAATCAAAGTTCAACAGGAAAATGGGGCCAGGCAACACAGAAACAAACACACACACACATAAACAGAACTCATATAGACTTGAAAAATACGTTTTTTAGGAAAATTTCATATCCGAATAATAAAATTTTGTTTAAGGATCAGTTTAGGCAAGAAGGGTCCATACCGTTATTGTTGTTGTTTTTGGTTTTGCTTTCATTTTCAATTATCGACAATTTTTTGCGAAAGAAAATCATACTCCAATAGGCGTTTTATAGATGGAACCTTATATGAGAATCATTTGGGAAGTATTTTGAGGGTTAATATAAGATTGATATGTAGAATATTTCCCATTATTAACAAGTAGGTAGCCTCTTGTCGGGAGAGCCCAACTAGAAGATACCCTGAACCCTTGCCTCCCAAAAAGTATATTCAAATAATGATCAATTTAAACAAAACTAAAAACTGATTGAACTTTACGATATCTCCGGTGTTTCCTAACCGATTTGGACGAAATTTTGAGAAAAGTTCTATCGTTACCCATTATTTTAACTTCCATTTTTACATTTTCTAAATTCGATATATTTTTGAAATCGTTTCCATGTGTATATCCGAAACCAGAATAGTTATCGATCAAAAATGTTAGGAATTCAGTTGTGGCGAATATCAACTTAACCTTAACCTTAACTGTTGCGATAAAGAGCTGAAAGGAAAATCTGACGAGCCAAGATTTTTCTTCACTTTACATTTTAAATTTAGCCAATAATCACAACACTTAACAGACGCCATAACAAACATTCAACACATACTTTTACACAAACACACACACACAAACACTAACACAAACATACAAAGTGAGTTTTCCGTAGGATCCATGTGTATTTAGTATGTACGGAATATAGCTGCTTCAATTTCATGCCGCCGTAAATATCAAATTTTTTGGGAACTGCTCCTGCAAGAGGTTATTTTTCGTCGTCTGTGTGTGTGTGTGTGCTGTTGTGGGGGCGTGGTGGCATGCTGCAAGCAAAGGCAAACAATTTGAACGCTGTGTGTGCTCGTTATATGGCCAGTCATTTAATCAATTATGCAAAAAACCAACGCCAACGTCGACAACGACAACGTTGGATCCAATGCTCTTTGCTTGGCCATGGCTATATACAATGTTGCTTTCGGTTTTCGGCAACGGCAACCCCCTCGACTCACCCACCCCTCGCCACTCCATACCTTTTACTAGCTCAGTTTTGGCTGTTGCTTTGGTTTTTGGTTTTTTTTTTGGGCCATAGGACGACGTCGTGGCACGTTTACCTTTTCTTGTATAAATAATTAATTAAATGTACAACAGTTTTGGTCCTTACGTTGCAGGTAAACGCGGGGCAACTGAGGGGGGGGTGGTTGGCAGTTAGTTAGAGATATATAAAAAAAAACCACTTCGTTTAGCTGAATGGCGATTTGAATGGCGATACATGAATGCTTGAATGAATGCGAATGCGAATGCGATTGTGAATGTGAATGGAAGTGATTTTCAAATCACTCAATCGCTTACACACACACATGCTCGAATCGCAGGTGCCAAGTGGCAAATAAAAAAGGCGGTTAAACTGTTGCACAAAAACACAAAAACCAGTTGCAACTGTGCATAGATCGAATCGCATTAAATCAATCGCTTGTACCATTAACTATTTAACTTAAGTTGCGGTTTTAAATGGTTCGAGTGCAGCTAATTGGCTGATTAGGTTTAGTTAGTGACTCCATTTTGTTATTTAAACATGAGTGTGATTGCGAATCATTGAAGATTTGATTTGTTACAAGAAATTCAATCGGCTTAGTTCGTTGTTCAAGGCTTCAAAAGGTTTCGAATTAGTTCTTAAAGCCTTAAAACTTAAATTATTTTCTCATCTTTATTTCAATTCTATAAATGAATGCAGAAAAACACAAGACTTTATTGAAAATAGTTCCGAAATGAACGAACTAGTTCAAAGAGACATTATTTTTTTGCTCAAAATCTTGTTATATTTATCAACAACTGAAATCAATCTTTAGAATAAGCGAGCTAATATAATTTTATACAATTTAAGTGTGGTTTTTTATGGTGGGAATATTGTTGGGTAGTTCGACGGGGTGCACTACCCCTCTAAGGCGTCTTCTACTGGAATCTTTTTGCTAAAGGATGAAAATTGATTCGTTGATGGTAGGCCGCCGATTTCCGGCTGATTATGTCGCCATCTTCGGAGATCATTCGGAGTTTTCTCTATCCGAGCGGTACGGACGTACCATGGGGCAATGACTGCCGCCACACTGGTGCAATGACGGTTCAAACGAACATAAATAACGTTAAATTGCATTGCTTTCAGTTTTAAATTTTACAAACTTTCAATTTTTCTATTTTTGGTTTAAGGTCACACCGTATACTAAACGGAACTAGTTCAAAGTGCAGAGCTTTCTTTGATTTAAGGTATCCAAATGGTTTTGGATTTAGTTAGCGCTAGCATTAGCTTTGGCCTTTGGAGGGTACAGCTGCACTTGACACCAAAAAGAACGTGCAACAAGAATGTTGCATGCATTCATTGCTTTTGCCAAACACACACACACACACACACTTGCACCACCACTTGCCCCACTTCCCTAAGGAGGCACTTGCAACGCCAAACACCAAGTGGTGCACTCTTAAAGCAGGCCGCGTGTCCAAAATTGGGCAACTTGGGCAACATCACGTAGAGCCAGAGCCAGCGGCTCATTTCAAGGCGGGTGAGGGGGTGCGGAGTCAACTCATTTGCTACACATAAAAAAAAAAATGTGAATAAAATGGGATACAAATTTTCGGTATATATTTTTTATTTTTTTTAAAGTTTCATCTGATTTCTTGCAGTGTTTTTCTTTTTGTTTGTTTCGCAGAGTTTTTTTTACTGTGGGTGTCAAATCTGTGCACAAAAATTCATTTCGCTTTGGAGTCCGTTAACGCCTTTGCCATGTTGCCACAGTCCAAAATAATCTACGACAATTGCATATGGCAGGCAATAAACTTGGTCAAGTCCACACAGCCAACAACAACAACAACAAAAACACACGGAGCGGGTGGACACAGCCAAAAGTTGATAGCCAACAAAAATAATAAACAAACGACAAAAGCTTAAACTCGACGCGACTTGCGGGGGGAGAGAGGAGAGGAGAGGAGAGGATAGTTGCCGTTGGTATAGAATGGTGGTTCGAATGGTTTTGCGTGGGCATCATTAGTTCTGGCACTGTTGTTGCAACGTTGTGGCTGCAACGAAAACTGCTCTTGACATTTTTTATTTCTATTTTTATTTTCTTTCAAATTTGTATGCCTCATCTGTTTATACTCTATACTTAAACCTAGGTTAACAAACAGATATGCTCTACAAAAACTTTTTCTTAGAGTAAAAAATATTTTTATTTTTTTTCCGGGAACATTAAAATCTTTACTAATTCAATAATTGGATATTTTTCAGGAATAAATTAAAAATAAAGAAAAATTTTATTTTTTAGCAAAAAGAAATGTTTCTTTTTACGAGTTTTTAGTTCTAAAGCAAAGAAAAGTTTATAAACAAATAATAATAATAATTTATACATAAAAAAAAATTATTTGTGTTTTTTATCGATGTTGTTCCTCAATTTCATATTGATAATAAGATATATTGACGAGGCTTATTTAATATTCGACAAGCTTAACTTATTCCTCACTTATTTTTTTTGACAATTATTTTACTTGGCCAGCTTGTTTAAGCCAAGAAGAAAAATGCTTTAGAAGCGTTAATAAAATTGTCTTGTTGCATTTGCGAGGGTGTAAGTTGTTAGTGTGTGTGTGTGTTGCAAAGTTTTTTTTATATTTGTTCATGGAATTGGCATTTTGAGCCAGCAGAAGCCAAATCTAAAAACCAACTCGAAACTCGAACCAAATCACAGATGCATAATTTGAGAATTTTAAACCCTATTTATTTGGTCAGAAAGTTATCTTGTTGAAAAGATTGAAACAGGATCACAGATCACAGTATATATCTTGCTATTTTCTCCCTTCAAGTTTTATTCTTCCTTACTGATATTTATATATGATTATCGCTTTGGCTTACAAGTTCAATGTCAGCTGACCTTCACGAAAAACTTAACTTGACCCAATTTGTGGCAAAATAACCGCAGCGGGTTTAAGGACACATGCCACAAAGCGAACTCGAGGAAAGAAGAAATCAATTAGCTACAACAAATTTTTCTTTATCGAAGTCGAGGGCGAGAAGGATTGGCAAAGGTCAAAAGTCTGCAAGTGCATGTTGCACACAAGCAAAAATACAACACAAGTTGCAATCTTGGTTTTCAAGTAATTGAAAGAAAATAAGTAGAAAATTGTGGCAAAAAATTGCAGACTACAAAAAAGATTATACAAAATATTGATAGAAAACTAAATTTGTGAACTTCTTTCTAATAAAAATGGCTTTTTTCACTTTACTTTTTTTCAAGGGTTTTTCTTTGCAATGTGCCCTGAGTGGTCTATTGTGCCCCATTTTTGAGCTCCTTAGCTCTTCCATCCATACTAACTTAGATGACATGGTTTTTTCGCTAAGGTTTCGCGTTTCGCTTCAACTTGCCGGAAGGATTCTCTTTCCACTTGCTATTCCCAGTTAAAATAAGGTGATTGCAGTGTTCTGTAGGGTCCTGTCAGAAGAATTGGTGAATATGCGAAGACTTTCTTCAAACATAGATATTACTTGCTTAGGACACTGAGAAGGTCTTGGGATATATTGGCTCAGTAGGGATGATTTGATATTCTAGCCACCCAAGGGACATTTGACTTTCCCCTGACCTGCTTTCCTTTTTCAGGTTCGTAGTTCCGGCCGTATCAAAAAATTTCTTACAAATAGGAAAAATTGAAAAAGAAAAATAAAATTTGAATGTTTTAAGGATTAATCGAAAACTAATACGAAATTAAGAACAGCACAAAATTTAAATAAGGCTTTTCTTGATTACGGCGCAAAGTGTATTATAATGGGTTAAAGCCAGATCATACTTTTTCAATTCAGTTAAAGGGGTTAAACAATCTCGTTACCTAAGCTCTGAGCAAAGTTATTCATGCATTCGGTAAACAAATCGATTTTAAGTAACTCAAACGATGGGAAATTGAGTAAAATAAAACCAGAGACAGTTGGTGAGAGGTGATATCAAATTGATATGCAGTGCTATATATATAAACATAGATTTTTAAAGAAAAAAACAAAATGTTTAAGAAATCAAGTTTCGCATTTTTCAAAGTATATATTTTTAATATAAATATTTATTCTCGAACTACCGCCGAGAATTTCCTTTGAATTGAGAATGCGAAACATTCGACTGCAAGGCAAATATCTCAATGTTAAAACAAACGGAAAATGAACGCTGGACGGACGCTGGGAATGCGTACTGGTTTAGCCGTAAAACTTAACCTACCCCAATACTAACCAAAAGGAAAAAACCAATGCGAAACCGTTGCAAAAACGCAAAACCAAAACAAAGCCATAACTAAACAAATAAGACACAGAACATGGTTTCTGGAATGTAGCACCAAATTAACATAAATTCCGTTTTTCAAGCCAAGATCAAGCTAGGTGCTTCAATGGGGTAGTAAAAGGTAATAAAAAAAAAAAAAGAAAATTGTGGAAGTAAACACAGGAAGAAAATAGTAAGATAGCATTTGTTAAGGGATATCGACAAGAATGATACTCTGTAAAAAAAAACCAAACAAATAAATTTTTACACAATAAAAAAAAAATTAAAAATGCTTTTAAACTTTATCTTTGATAAAAAATATCGTAACAATATCGTACGTACTTATACCCCCATTTGGCATGTCATTGATACGGGGTATATATATATATGTACACACACCCATACACACATACATATCTTTATAGCAAAAGAAGAATGTTGCAAAAAGTTCAACGACGCCAAACAAACAAACGAAACAGCCGCCGCAAAGGGTGCGAGAAAGGACTCGCAGGCAGGCATTGCGCCAGGCACCGAAGAGCTGTGAGTGTGGGTTGAGTTGGTCGGTGGGGAGGGGAGTTGTGGTGGATTTGTCTATATCTATGTCCATGTCTACTATGGCTATGGCTATGTCTATGGACTGCTGTTACCAACTACTCGGCACTTATATTTTTCGTATTCCCACAAGAAAAATCAATGGAATTGTTTGCTATATTGTTGTTGCTCTACGGGGGAAGGAGATAGAGAGTATTGAACGCCTTTTCTCTTGATTTGTCTTTCACTAGCTCAAAGGTATATATTTTGTTTGCTAGTTCCTCTTCTTTTTTTTTTGGCACTTGCTTTTGGTTTTCGTTTAGTATTTTTTTTTTTTTTTTGGCCCAAATGAGCGACGACATCGGCGACAAATGCTTCAACTCCGTATTTCACACCCACAGCCACCACCCGTTCCCCATTTTCTGCTCTCGTTCTCGGTGTCCATTCGGTGCTGTGCTAATGCTGTTGACTCAGTTGACATACTTATTGATGGCACTGTGTAACGGGGTGTTGAGAGCGATGAGAGGATATTGCAACTAAATGCAAGGAGGACAAATAGCAACAATGAACCACAGTGCCTTAAGGTGCCTGAACATTCAAAAAAATACCCATAATTGATATAATGTTAATGGTTTACTGCGATTTGTTAATCATAAAATAATATTTCGTATTGATCAAGCACCGTTAGAGCATTAATAGAGATCATGGACCACAAGCAAAATGAACTCACCTTTCTCTCTCTCTCTCTTGTTTTTTACCACCCTTCTTTCTTCGCAGACGACGACGTCAGCAGAGGCCAAGTAAATGAATGGCCTACTACATGTCCGCCGTAGTAGTAGTAGTAGTAGCAATAACAGTGGCTGAAGAAATATAACAGCAGGCGGCACACAAAATAAGCTGTAGAAAATGTATTAAACGGCCGCATGGGAATTTCTCTGTGCATTTATCAAAAGGCAACGCGTCGCGGCTGGCGTCGCAGTCAGCGCACACACGTGAGAGCGCCAAACTGCGCAGGAAAATAAAAAAAAGCACACAAAATTACAACTTCCAAAAAAATACACTTTTTGTTTTTGTTATTATTGCGGTAACCGTAGTTGAATGGCGTCTCCCTCTCTCTCACACTTGCTTGTGACTCTGCACACATAAAACGGTAAATTTTGGTTTTCGGTTAGTTTTGGCGTTTGTATTATTTTCGCTGGCTTTAAATGAATTTTAGATTTGTTATTGCGACACTTGTCAACTGGCCAAACAGCTGTCGATGTCGCTTCGTACATGTGTAATTGTTGTTGTTGTTATTATTGTTACTGCAGCTGCTGCTGCACTTGTTGTTGTTGTCGTTGTTGTTGTTACTCGAGTTGCGCGCTGCTAATTTCGCACGCTTTATTATTTCACAAGACACCAAAGCACAAAAACAAAACAAAAAACACAAAACAAGTTAAAACTAATTAAAAGCCGTTATATATTTTTAATTTTTAAACACACTGAGTTTTAACAAAAAAAATTAGAATAAACAGTCAAAACGACAACGACGACGACGACACAGTGAGCGACGCGACCGCGACACGGACCCAACTTGACGGCTGGTGAAAAACTGCTCTTTCTCAATAAGAAAGAGAGTATAACATGTCGAGGCGGCAGCGTAGTCAAGCTACGTCGACGTCGCAGCTGTCACGCGCGCTACTCTTGCTGTTGTTGTTGTTGTTGTTAGTTGAGCGTTCTATGCTTTTGTTGTCGTTGTACAAAATTTTTTCTTTTATTTTTCGCACAAAACAAACTGTACGAGAGAGCAAGAGAGTTGTCGCTCTCAAGCTTGCTCAACAGTTGTTTGTGTTAACAGTTTGCTGTTAACCAGCACAGCTGAACAGGCCCCAAGTTAAATAAGAAAATTATTTGTCTGTTAAAATTCGAATGTTATGCCGCTTCAAGCCACAAATAAATGGTGATTTTAATTTAAATGTATTTTTATCCAATCTACCCAATGTTTTTGAGTGGCTTTAATCTAAATCTGAGATCAGAACAGACCCAGTACGTCAGGTTTTCGAGATATTCTTAAGTGAATGTCATGTCATTTTCAAACTGATCTTCATTGCATCCTTTTAAAGGCACTTAACATGAAGAGCGTCTTTTAAAGAGTAGAATTCAATTTGTTTTTGTTGTTCCGTAAGTAAGACAGAGAGCAGCGGGCTTGAGTTAGACAAAGCTCAGACTGCAAAATGCTATAACTTTTATTGTCGTTTTCGTTTTGCATGGTCAGGTTTAGAGGTGCTCGAACTCAAATTGCGGCAACATTGCCACCTTCAATGTCCTGTGGCAAATGTCGTCTGGCATGACAACAATTAACGGCATTCCAATGTGTCTGGCCTCTAGCAGACTGACGGGAAATTTCAAAAATTGCAATCCACAAAAATTCAAAGGAATGCGCCCATTCACAAGTACATACACATGTTTCCACTCTTTGTAAGTGTGTGTGTGTGTGGCTTTTTGAAACCATTTTGTATTGTGTCTGAACAGGTGTGCGCCGGCCCTTGGTCCTTTTGTCCTCTGGTCAACAGTTGTAACTACTCAAAGAAATTTGCCATGCCTTCCTCCTTTGCACATTTCACAAGGTTGCATTGGAGCATTGGAAGGGGGGCACCGCCTCTCTCAAGTTTGTGATTGCATTAATAAAATATTTTCCTTGTTCCTGCAATCAATTTAATTGCTTTCGAACTGATGCAATCAATATTCAAGCATTCTTGAACACTCTAGTGTTGTTACAGTGGGAAAGAGAGTGAGTGACAAAGAAAGTACCGTTGTGCTTTGAGATGGTAAAACTATTAGCCCTATGAACAAGCTTCAAGATTTCAAACTCAATTGATTGAGTTTTTTTGTATTTAAATTTTATTTACAATCTATTTTTTCAATAATAAGCAAATTTTATATAAAATTTCTTGGCAACGAAGCTTAAAACTGTAAGAAATTTGATTTTTCCTATGGGTTTATTTATGTTTTCGGTAAAAAAGTAATGTTCTTTCAATGAAAACTTTATAATCGAGTAAGATATTGAAAACTGTTACTTTTTTGCTTGATGCAAAGGTTTCTTCTTAAGAAATTATCTCTTAACAAAAAGTTTCTATTAAGTATTGTTTTTTTTTTTTTTTTGTATTGTTTTTGTTCTGGCGAATTCAAATTCATCATTTCGGAACGTGACTCTTTGTTAACAAACCTGAACTTAAACAGAAACAACAACAAAAGTAAAAAGACCTTCGTTAGTTTTCCAATGAAAGTTGATTCTGAATTCGATTCTGATACTGACAAGGCAAATAGAGTGGCATCGAGTGATGAATTTTCAAGTGAAGTGTATATAATACACACACACACATACAGAAAGTGAAGCACCTGTATAGAATGGGATCAAATAGCTTTCATGATTGAACACTGAAGTACTTGATGCATCAGCATTCATCCGAACACACAGACACACTCACACACACACATTCGGATCATCAACATGAACACTTCAGTTACAGCAATAACAACAACAACAACAACAGCAACAACAATCAAGGCATTGCAATTACAATAATGTGCATAAAGCACAACAAACAAACACAACAACAACATTATTGTCATCTAAAGTTGTAGTCGTGGCCAAGTGTCGGTGACATGGCCAACAAAACCCAACAACAACAAACATTCACATGCGCCATGGCAACAATAAATGAAGCAAACGCTGACGGACCAGACTTCTTCCAGACAGGACTGGGGGGCACTTTGAGGGTGGCGGCCACAATGCAGTCAGGTGCTCCTTGCAATGAAGTGGTTCATGGACCAAACCGTTTTGGCCAGTGATTACACGTGGCCATAAACAACAACATAAATGCCAACAAACGGCCCAAGTTGTAAATGCCAGCTAGCCAGCAAAGAAACGACAGCTAAGAAGAGTGCCAACAAAAAAAAGTACATTACCGATTCGAAGATACCCTGCAATAATATAAAAAACAAACTCTACTTTTTTTGTGTTTGTTTGTAATATAATCGGTAAAGATGAAAAATGCGATAAAAAACTTGAACTTTAGACTCAGATTTATTGAAATATCAATTTTAAGACGATTCGTAAAGTTTTTCAACTTTATATTTCAATACGGTTAATTTTAAAATCAAAAATTTGAATCTGAAACTAAAATTTTAAATCGTTTTTTTTTCTCCTTATTTATTCTCTAGATTAAAAATGATTTTTAAGGATTAAAAAATATAATGGAATAATAATAAAAAATATTCAAAAAGAAAATGTAACAAAAAGTAGTCGAGTTACTTATTAATTATTTTCGAAAATAGTTTTTTAATCCTTGCAATATTAAGAATTATATTCTATTATAATCCATTAAATTTTTCAAGTAAAAAGATTATTTTTATATATTAATTAGTTACTGTTTGATGAATTTACTTCGTTTTTCTATAGAATCTCAAATAAGATCTCAGTTTTGAATAAGGTCCGAAAGAAAACCGCATATTTATTAACTTGTTAGATATGTTCAATGTGTTTTTCTTGTCATTCTGTTCTTTATAATTCAATATGCCCTAACTGCAAATGTTGAATGATAGCAGGGTATCAAAAAGAACATCATGAGCCTGACTAAAGCAGATATGTTCATCATGCATGATGGGGCATGGGTCTTGAGATTTATGTGGCCGGACTTTAGTTTTAATTTAGCCAAAGATGCCAAATTATTAAGACAGGCTCGTAAACGGTATCCTACCACATTCTGCCAAGTGCAGCAGGCAACTCCTCGCACACACACACAGTTACTTTGGTTGCAACTGTACACAGCGACAAGGACAAAGACAACGGTTAGGACATCCAAGGACGACGACAAAGTCAATAAATTTTGTGGCACTGGATTGGCCAACGAGCTGAACTGAGCTGCACTTATTTAGCCCGGCTATCTACTCGCTCAGCCACTCCATGTTGCAACACCGACCCCGAATGCCCCTAACGCCACCCCGCCGTCGCGTCGTCTACCTGGCTGTTAAAAGAGCCCTCGCCTCATTGTCCCAGGTGTCTATTTTAGTTGCTTTTAACTTTGTTATGGCCACAACGTCTTACAAGCTTTTAAGGATAATGTGCTGCTGCTGCACAGGATTGCATGGATAACTTGCTCAAGATGTGGTCAGTTAAGGCCAAGGCGGTCCCAGACCTTGTTACTCTATTATAGTATCTGCCGTGATTTTGTTAGCCACAAAACGACCCTCTACAACTGCAACAACAAAGCCAGCCAAAATAATTTGTTAAAACAATTACTTAAAAAAAAAAAAGGACGAAGCATGAAATTATTTGACCAACTAAAAAGCTTCATTAAACCATTTAAATCTTATTAGAAATATTTATTAAAGTGCCAACTATTAACTTAGTTGAGTCAGGCGGCGATGATTGAAGCGGCAGGACATTAAGAAATGACATCAGGCAGCAGAAAAAATTTGGTATAAGGCGGCAACTTGATATTAAATGCGATCACGAATTGCGCATAAACAGCGACTGTCGCGTAATAGTTATAAACATAAACAACGCAACTAAGGGGGTAGGGGTGCGGCAGGTGTAGAAAGGTGTTCTACTAAAAGCCATAAGAATAAGACGTGTGAGCTGATAAACATAAAATACAACAAGGAGTCGAGTTCGATTCGGCCAACTAGAACAAATCTGAAGCGAAACTAAAAACATTATATAACTCTTTTTTTTTATATTTATTTCAAGTTTAAAAGTTAACCAAAAGATAGCTAAAAATAACAAATAATAAATATTTAAACTGCAAGGATTTTAAAATTAAATAGGCACAAAAAAACAGCTTGAGAATTACAATTTATTTATGCTAACATTTTTTTTAACGATGCTTTAGAAACAATTGAAGGATGTGTCTTATTTTGTTAAGCTCTTCCAGTTAATAAATATTCTTGCTTTTTCTTTATTGTTATATAATTTGGCAAATTGGGCTTACAAATGAGACCAACTAGTTATTTAATATATAGTAAAAATTCAAATCTGCGGAAATAAATAATAATTATAATAAATAGTAATTCTCAAGCTGATAATATCTTTTTGCTTTTGTCTTAAAAATTGGAGAAAATAAAAAAATTCCGTTAATATAAGAAATATTTTATTGTTTCATAATTGGAGTTTCTGGCCAATCGTTTAAGGTTCTTTTAAACCAATAGTAAAGGAAGTAAAAAAAAACCACACAAGTTGTTCTAAACCAATGTACACTATGCGAATTCAAGTAGAGCCATGTCGAAAACATATGACAGATTATTTCTTATGGAAAACACAAGGAGAGAAGTCACTGGATACATTTCCTGTTTTCCCTCTGTTTCTTCTTCGACCTCTGTGTGTGTGTGTGTGTGTGCGTGTGTGGGACACACTCATACACGTACAGAAATAAAGTCAAGTGAAGAGAATGTGAGCTACGTGTGAAATACTGTACTGCCTCGGTACTCATTACAAATGAAAAAAAACCCCGGCGAATGGAACACCTGTGCCAAGGCGCTGACAACAACAACAACAACAAGAACAACAACATCAATGAAATCTGACATTCAAGATGAAACTGGATGGCAAACGATGTATTGTCGAGCCATTTAAGTAGTATCTTTTGCAGTCAGACAACGAACAACAGTGGGGCAACAGTAGGTTAAAAGTGCACAAAAAACGAAGCATGAAAATTAATAATATTTGTTAATAAAAAGTTAATTGAATTTTATGTTAAGGAAAAATACCAAATAAATACTTTTATTTCTGGAAGTTTAACATTTTGAAGTACGAACATTTTTTATTTGTTTTCATAATTTTTCTAAAATATTTAAACTCTTAAAAAACAAATTTCAATAAAGTAAAAATCAATGAAATTTACGAATAATTAAAACCTTTTTTTAAGGCAATCTTTCATCGATCCTTAATATTTTTCACAACTTACGAATGAAGCTGGTTCCACTGTGCGTTGACATTTAAACGCCAGCGCGTATTGGGCAATGGAACGTGAGCTGTACCGCTGTGCATGTGGGGCAGACAACCGAAACCGTTGCACACTTCGTTGGGCCTTTAATGCCAGCCAAAATTAATCAGAGTTTCAATCAAACAACAAATAATCGCTGAGATTTCATATGACAGGCCATAACTCCGCAACTCCAGCTCGGGCGTGGCAACAAAAATGTGCCAAGTTGCACCTGACAAAACGGTTGACAGCTGCCACATGTGTATTACAACAAGTACACCGGCGATTATCAAACCAAAACACAAACTGCACAGAAGCATTGTTGCATCAAAAGCGTATTTTATTGTATTTTATTTTTCGATTGATTCATAAAATTTAGATGAAGGACCGATTGGATGGTTAAATCAGTTGACATGAAAACATTCAAACCTGTTGTCCATTTTCGTTTAAAAAAAGTTGTTTGTAAGAGAATTTATGAAACTTCATGACTAAATGAAGGGTTAACTGTTTTAATAAAGTTTAGATTTAAATCAGTTTAGATTTAAACAAAAATAGATACGGGAAAAAAGTGATAGGATAATGGAAAAAAAGTATTTGGATCAGGAAAAACTTTTAGTTTTATGACAACAACAAAAAAGTTAATACTAGCCCAAGAAACTTTAATACAATAAATAGCTTAAAGAAAGGTTTATATCTTTATAAAGATTAACACTTAAGTATATAGATTTCTTATGCCTATCTACACCCAGAAAAAAAATCAGTGAGAACTAACTTGAAATAAGCCAGAAATGGGGCAAAAAAATGACTTATCCGGAGAGTAAACCTTTTTTGAGTAAAAACCTTTTTTGATTAGGAATTTTCATTTAAATCAAAATTACTTGATTCAAGTAAGATAATGGCTTGATGAAGTACGTTTAGGATCGATTTTAGGCAAATCTGTCTTTAATTAAACCTATTCTATATGATAAAATTGAAAACATTTGAATTCTCTTTTGATTTGTGAACTGTTTCCATTAAAATTATTAAGTTGATTTACTTAAGACAAAATTTTTAAAGGTTTTACTTCTCCAAAATAAATTTTTCCTTAATTTATTTGCCATAATTTTCAAAAGATGTAGTAAAAACTTGATTTATTTTTTTTTATATTTCCCGATAGGATTTTAGTGCTTTCTTATTCGTAAAATTTAATGCTTTTCGGAGCAGTCATCACAGTCTTAACTTTCTAGAATTTCTCTCTCTCTCTCTCTCTCTTCCTCAGTCTTAATTTTAAAGAATTTCTCTCTATCTCTCCCTCCCTCTCGCCACCCTCTCCCCCTTCTTTTCGCCAAATAATAACACACCTTTGAAATTTGATTTAATGCCAAAGTGTGCGTGTCATGTAGACACGGTAATTTTTCAGACAATTACACCAGCAGGGCGGGCAGAATTGTTGCCGAACAACCACCTAGCATCATACACACATGGCTCACACACACACACTCGCACACACACACATGATACATTTTACCTGCAAGTAAAATATTATTCAAAAATCAGTTACGCCGAAGCCGCCGCGTGCGTTTGTGAAAATTTATTAGATCAGGCATTAGAAAAAGGGCAACTCGCGTGCATTACTGCCCCAACCCTAACTCACACCAAACCTACACTTCAAGCACTTAAGAAGTTGGGAGAAGCTAAAAAAAAAAAATAAAATAAAATAAAAGTACTATATTGAAACCCTTTCCATTGGCAGGAGTTTTGCTCTTGGCTTAAGAACTACTACATTAAGAAAATCACTCGAAACTCGACTCAAAAGCAGCAGCTGCTGGTCGAATTGAATTGAATTTATGGCTGCTTTTTATACGTGAGTGTGTGTGTGTGTCGCGTGGGGCATGTCATTAGCAACATTGAAGAGAAATGAAGCAACGGTAAATGTTTTATTGCATGTGTGTTGTTTTTGCCGTGAGTTATGTGTGGGCTCCAACACGAGATTTACATTATGTTCGCGAAAGTCTTGCTTGAGAAATTCAAAGTGTCAATTCAGCTTTAAGAACCAGCCAACCCTACCAAATAACAATACTTTCAAGCTAGTTGTTGATTTTATAAAATTGTTTTTTTTTTTTTATAAATATTTCTCGTTCAACTTACTACATAAATCCACGCCACGCCCTTTTGAGGCGTATTCAAAATTAAATTGCCAACTGTAACTGACAGGCAGGGAGCGTGTCCGATGTTTCAAGCTAGAGCTTAGCTTAGCCATTGTCTTTGGCCAGCTGCCGTTAGATGTTTTCTTTCTATCCATTTTCCATTTTCCATTTTTATGATGTTGACTGACTTTAATGAAATTAGATTGATTTTTATGCTGACGTCCAGGGCAAAATTGGCCGTCTTAACAACGGCAACACTGCCCGAAGGACTTCACAATTTTACGGCTACTTATTCATCAAGTTGACGCGTCTGACTATATAATTTAATTTTTGTGTGTAGTAAAAATAAATTTTTGATAGAAGCAGCTGCGCTTCGCTTCGCTTCGCTTTTATTTTATATATATATTTATTTTTACGACAAGCAGCGACCCAGGTGAGCCAACAACTCAACTCAAGTCTTTTCGGAATTTTTAATTTTGTTTTTTCTTAGTTATTTACGATGCATTTGTGTGTTTTGGAGGCTTTATGACCTCAAGCTGGCTGGAGCAAAAGACGAAAAAACGTTGCATACGCTTAGGCTGGAGAAAAAATTAAAGTCATTCACAGTTAACACTTGGGCAAATTATTAAACTTTATTAACCTTTTACGCTGCTGTCTGCATTTGCCAGCGGCCATAAATTGCCAAAGACAAAGAACATTTGCAGTACACACACACACACACACACACACACTTATGTGTCTATGTGGAGAGAGTAGAGCAATGGGGGGATGCAGTGCAGCCAATTGGTACGCGCCAGCCACTTGTAAATTATGGCCACAGTCGCCAACGACAACGACGACGACAATGACGATGACTTTGACTTTCTGTGGGGGCAACGGTGGGGGGTCACCAGAACTCAGGATTCAAGAGGTAGCAGATACGTAAGGGTATTGGTTGGTTTTGGGCAGCCATTGGGGGACAATCGCTTGTGGCTTTAAAATATTTGCCATGTGCGCATTTTGTTGCAATATATTTGAGTTTAGGATTGCGAATGCGAATCCCTCCCAGAAGAACAGCAGCAGCAGCATATAACGATTCAGCAACTGCGCCCCAGCAATAAATAGTTGCTTGGAATGGAATGTGAAAGGACTGAGCCAAGGCAAATAGATTTTGCCAAATCTATCGATGACAGCTTTTCGCAAGATAATAAAATTTACGAAAATTTACAAATTTTTCGGATGAGTTTTCAGTTAAAGTAAACTCAACTTGTCGCAACCCTTTTCCCCCACACACACACACACACACACACACACAGATGTTGTGCCATAAATTTGCACATTACACGAAAAGTTAACACGAATTACTGTTGTAAGTGAGCAAAAATTACAATGCTGCAGCACGGCATCGAGACAGACTCAAACAGATCGAGAAGGGCGAGTGAAGGGGGAGAGTGAAGAGGAAATTGTAGGGAAACGCCCGCTGTGCATTGAATGGCCATAAATTTGGTTGAATTTAAGCGTTAAGCTGGTGACAAATATGTGAAAGTTGCAGTTAAATTACATTGGTTCGACTCTCTCCAAAGTCGATAGAAGGTGGCAGACAAAGCTGCACTGTAGAGTTATCGATAAACAGACAAAGTTTGCTCTCAAACTGAGTATTAACGGTTCTACTACAAAAAAGCAATAAACAAATTTAGAATTGGGATCAAGTATTTCTATAATTGACTTAACAATGGGAATTCTTATTTTAAAAATTATATGAACTCATTATTTAAGTATTAAAATACTTGAATCGATTGAAGGCATACTTTGTTTCATTATAAAAATGCTCATAAAAAAGTATTTTGTGTATTGATTATTCAAGCTTTTAGTTTAAGTTTACAAAAAAAAAATAAATAAAATTATTAAACCAAGAAATGAATCAAAAAAAAAATACTTTCTTCATGAATCTTATGAACTTATTATTTAAGTGTTGAAATACTTGAATCAAGCATTACTTTTTTGGAATTAAAACGTTAAAGAAAGTTTTAAATTTTAAGTTAGAAATTTTTTGCTGAGAAAATTGGCAAATTTCAATATCAATCCAGATTTGCTTGCTTTAAATTAAAATCTCTTTTCTCTCTCTCCCTTTGGAGCTCAATCATAAACAGCTTTCGACCATTTGGATTTGATTAAAATAAACAAAGGATAATTTTGTTTATTTGGCAGTTGGACAAATTTTGGCATTGACATTTGGTGAGCTGCTCTCTGTTTAAAACAGTGAAGTGAATGCATTTGGCATTTTGTGGTCACTTTGTGGCATTGAAATGCATTTAGCTCCATTGCAAATCGCTTTCAATGCCACTTTGCTGGCTATTTGTGCCAGCGCACTCTCGCTGCCAATCTGCAATTGTGGCCAAAAATTCAATCCATGCACGAGTGTTCACACAATCACAAATTGATGGCTGCAATTGGTTAAGCGAGAAACATTTATAATGCCATCGCATTTGCCACAAAACTAAGTTTCAAATAATAGATAAATATGCGTATTTTTTCATTTAAGTTTTTGACAGCTTTGGCTGGGGGTCTTCATTAGGTTCTCTTCCATTTTTTTCAAGCATTATCCCTGATCCCTCACAGCGATAGAAAATATTTATAATTATGTTTTTTGCTCCCTTGCTGAGGTCTCTCCCTTATTCCCATAACGTTATTATTGTATTCGGTATCAAAAACAATATAAACGAAGTTAACAACTGGTGAAAATAGCATTGCATACTTTACGGCGGCTTCATGAAATATTTAACTTGGTTTTTATTGTCTGAATGGTCGTCGTTGTTGTTGTGGTTGTTGTTGTTGCTGTTGCTTTTGTCTGTTTATGTGCATAAATTTTATTACACATATGCTTTTGTTTATGCGACGCAACGACAGAAGCAACAAAAAAGTTAATGCATTATAAAATTTCGTTTTTTATTTATCACTTGATTTCTTTTGTTTGTGCTTATTTTATTATACCCTGTTTACATTTTAAATTGCTTAAATGGAATATAAGATGACAATGTTCTCTGATATCGATAAAAATCGATTGACGATAATAACAAATATTTAAATTAAATCAGTTTTGTTTGCAATTTTTAAATTCAAAAATGTTTTCCAGAATTATTTAAAACTATATAAGCTGAAATACCTTAATCTTACCTTCATTTTTCAAAGCCAAGGTGTCAATTTGAGGCTTTACAGATCACTGATAAAAACACAGGATATTACACAGGGCATTCCTTTTTTTTCGAACATTTTTTTATATGCTGCCTCTAGGGCAAAGGCCAAAAACAAAGCCCCAACAAAAAGTAGACTAAAATCAAAAAGGGAAATACTACAATAAAAAAAAATATAAAACACATTGTATAAGAAGGACACAGAAAGCGGACAATAAAACTGCCGCACAGGCAAAGATGTGTGGCATAAACCACAGACGTGATGCCACGCCCACAATGCGCCACGCGTTCATTCATATACATATATCACAAAAATATGCTAAATCAGCATATTTGCGAGTTTATTTACAAGGACATTTATAAAAATTTACGGCCGTGCCGTAAATTGCAGCCGCCGGGCAGGTCTTGAGATTTATGCCTCGCCGATTATATCAAAAGGGGCACAAACAAACAAACAAACAAACAAACACACACAGAGTGAGTTCCCCCTGCCTTGGCTTATTCGCTTATCGTTCGCCAGCGATTTCTCACATAATTCAAAAGTCGTTGCATAAAACAAGGCGGCCCAGCACAGTGACACAAAAAACAACAACAAGTTGAGCCGGGTCAAGCCATGAGGTGGGAGTTAAGTTGTTAGCTCGACTAAAGATGTGACCCAATTTTAAGATAGGGTTAAGCAGGCGTAACTTATCTTAAGCAGCTGGCAGCTGGCAGCTTTTGTGTGCAACACGCAACGCGGCAAGTAACAACTTTTATGTTACTAGATATGCCAATTAAGCCATATGCCTTTAAGGCAGCCGCAACTTTTTAAGAATTTAAAATTGCAGTAAACTAAACGTTGTGATTTAATTTCACTTTGACTTGATATTTTTTTACATAAACTTTCAGTTAACTTTGTAGCGACCTTTTCATAAAGTCAATGCCACTTACCGAACCCCTGGGTCATTCATCATTGATTAGTGTCATGCAACGCGTTTTGTTGTATTCGTCTTCATCTTAAATCAATTTTGTGCTGTTAGGGTTAGTCCGTCAGTTATAGCGTCACACAAATATCATTGGCGTTAATCCTTTTCAACATCATCAAACAATTTCATCAAATAAATCTTAAGTGATTTGTATTTGTCACACAGTTTTCAACTGCTGCTGCTCGTCGTCATTCGTGTTGCATGCAGCGAACCCTTCGGGCGACCGGCAAAGTGTTGCCAACATGTCTGCAACAACATTTCCAGCTCTCAAACACACAAACTCAAACTCAAACTCCAATTTTAGCTGCACGCTTCGTCTGTTTTTAAACGCTGTAGCATTTTATTTATTTTTCTGTTTTATTTTGCGCTGACTGCTCGCTGATTGACTGCCATTGCAACAACAGCAGCAGTGGCAAATGCCACATCCTGCCGAGGCATCCAAGAGTTCTTCGCTGCATTTGCTGCATGTTTACTCTGCTACATTTCTCATTTAATGCCTTGGCAATGACGTTGACTCGCCGGCTCTGGCGGTGATTGAAAAGTTTGTTTTAGCATCCCCACTCAGTGTGTTTGTTTGTCTGTGTCTGTGTGTGTGTGTGAAACAAGTCCTTAGCACAGCTGCTGCTACTTTTATGGTTGGACTAAACTAGTTTAATTTCTACGCCTTAAAGTTACAATCAAAAAATTCTTTTGACCAATATCAAAAAGTATTCAAGTTTTCCAAAGAAATTCAATTAAACTTTAGCTGAATTAATGGGTTTTTGAATAATATTGGGATGGCTTTATAGCATTTAAATGTGACCGATCCACCTATTAATACACTGATAGAAATAATCAAGCATTTCGTACTTAAAACAAATCATATCGAACTTGTTTTCGCACTATATACGAAATTAAGTTAATAAAATCGTACTTTGATCAAGCACTTCGATCTTAAAACCCAAGAAATCCAACTTAGTTTCTGACTGAGCATTGAATAGCTTAAAATTGTACTTTACCCACGTGCAACGATTCTTAAACCAAGAGTTTGTGTACTTGATTTAAGTATGACAACATTTTGTTATTCTCAAAAAAGTTTTATTAAAAGGCATTGATTTGATTTCATTATTTCGGGAGATTAAACTTGATTCAAGTTAACTTTTACTAATTCTATTTATATTTATACCAGATTAAAGTTTTTGTAATACTGTTTTCAAGTACTTCGTACTTGATTTAAGGGTTTTTTGATACTTGACGTGAGAATAATCGATTGAAAAATAATTTTTTGTATAAGAAATCGTTTTTTGTTTAAGAACTAAAAAACTTAAAGACATTCTTTCGTTTTAAAAAAACTTTTATGCTTATAAAGTAAAGAGAAGTTAACTTGACTCACTTTTAATGTAAACTAAATAATTTTCAGCTTTTTTTAAAGTGCAAAATATATCAAAATTTAATATAGAAAATTTGTTTATTATCAAACTTTTGCACAAAATCTATTACAAAATGTCCTGTCAGCATTTATTGTATGTGTGTGTGTGTGTGTGTGTGTGCATTTGACATTTTCAATTTGCTGGCCATCAAGCGGCAACTATGGATTGCAACATTAACGCGCCCAACCAACAAACAAACTCAGCTCTGTTCTTTGTGCAACCTTACCGAAAATTGAAATGATTTTTTGCACAGAGTTTTTTTGTTTTTTGTTTGTTTTGGGCGCCCTGCTCATTTGTCAGCGACGAAAGCAACGATGGCGATGGCATATTATTAATAGCTTGTTTGTGTTTGGTGCATTAAAGTTGAGTTGAGTTGAGTTGAGTTTGCCTGCTTGCAACAAAAGTCGCAAAATGGCCGCAGGACGCAGGCCACTGAAATGAACCCAAAACATGTACAAAATATATAAACAAATACAATAAACCGTTCGGTTGGGCTTTGGGCGCATTGTTTTTGCTGCATATTCATGCATGCAGCATTTACATTTGAGCATGCCTCGCATTCATATTTTGAACTTATAAATAAATAAACAAACAAATGCTGCATGCAACCGACAAACGAATAAATGGTATTTGCAATGGATTTAGCTAGGCGTATGCGTAATTTTTACATTTTTGCCCAATTGCACAACATGCGGCAGACTTAGAGACTTTGCAAAAACAAAAAGGAATTTGGCAAATCCTGTTACTGTTGTTGTTGTTGTTGTTGTTGGCTTCGCCTACATTCGCCAGGCAACAAAAAAAAACTGCATCTCAATGTTGCATATTGCAATTGCAAATACAGTAAGAGCTGTTGCAGTCACGCTTAATGCAACTAAAGCGCAAGACGTGCGTGCCCCCAAAATAAAGGCAGACAGCCAAAAACTCCCATTAGCGCTTTGCCATTTGACTGGTAACTCTTCTATAGCACGCCCCCCTCCCCCCTCACTCTTGTGGAAAACAAACAAAACACGCTTGGAACTCTGCCCCAAAGCCGTCGACAGCTTTGTGGGATAAAGTTGAGGCGAACATATGGCTCTGACTTCTTCGACTTTGACTATTCATATTTGCACAACTATTGCTGTGTGTGTGTTAGTGTGTGTGTGTGTGTGTGTGTGTGTGTGTGTGTGTTATTGTTAGTCTGTCTGTGTACGTGTTTGCATAACAAAACTAACATTTAACAATAACATTTTCTACGCAACGTTGTCGATGTACCAAACGCTGCAAAGGATAAACATTTTGCGCTCATCGCCAGTTAGACGCTTACCAACACTGCCCAGGTCATATCAACTTTCTCATGCCGTTTGTCACACATGAAAAAAAACGATTAATGATTAGATGTTTTCATTTTCTACTAGCATCAATCCCGATTTATTGTGAAACTGTCAAGGCATTAGCCTTATTTAATAGCTTTTCGTATTGGTTGATAGTAAGATCTCATCTTGATAGCTTAAGTTAAAAACTGGCGCAAATAGGAAAAGTTCTTAGCTAAATTTTTGTATAATTTTATATAAATGAAGCAGCTTTTTCTAAATACAACGAATAGCTAATTCAATTTGACATTGTTTTCATACTTATCTCTCGAGAACAGTATTCAAACATTCGGTGTGATATGTAATTGGTTTTTTTTTCGCATTCTTGCTATGCTTTGCGGGTGGGCTTTGATTATCATACTTATTTCCATGCATCTGCATTCCGTTTGTAGCACAAACCACCCCCCCTTTTCAGCCCCCCAGCCCCCACCCCTTCCTTTTTCCCTTCGCTCTGTTAAGCTCTGTTACTTTGGCATTTTTCTTTGTGAGTTTTGCGCTACTTGAAATGCATTTTCTATTTCATACTATTTCAATGCCGGGGGCTGTGGCAGCCTGTGAATAAAGTTTAGCGCAACATTTTGATGCATTTTGATATGTGTGCATGTGTGTGCATGTGTGTGCATGTGTGTGTGTGTGTGTTTGTGTTTGTCTCTCTGGTGGTTGCATATATGCGTATGCGTAATATGATTTTTATTGGCTTTGAATAGTGCAAAACGTTATTTGGCATCCCGTCTGGTTGCCATGGCTGCTGCTGCTGCTACTGCCAAGCTGAATGCATATTTGCCATCTTACTAGGAGAGAGGCGATGAGATTGGTTGAGGGAGTCAGAGATCTCTAAGTCAGTCAGCTTTGGCCATTTGTTGCAATGCATAGGATTTGTATTCGTCGTCGTCATACAATGGACAGACAGACACAGACACAGACGCATTGTGCAACAATATAAAGCAGCACGAAACTGTTGAAAACGAATTACATATTTAATTCAATTTTGCACAAAGCCACTCGAACATTTTTCAATCATTTTTATATTAAAAACTTTATTCTGTCGCTGGCTTTAAACTTTAATACAAATTAAATAGTTATCAAACACTTTATACTTTGAACAAGTAACAAAAAAAACTTATTAAATTTTACAAATCGACAATTGGCTAAATTTCATTAGCTAATCAGAAATATGTTCAAACTTTAAGTTGAACAATTTCCAGCTGTAACCCCCAAACGTCAACGTATAAATGTTTCATTAAAATTGACAAAATAAATTTTATGTTCAAGTCAAACAAACGGAAACGAAAAATGGCCAATACAAAAACAGCAAAAAAAAAAAATGAGCAGCGGAGGGTGACGAACTTAAGGTCGGCATCTGCCAAATTATGACCAAGCGTTAGAGCGAGATAGCAAGATATATGCCATAATAAAAAGCACATTGTTTTTCGGTACCAAAAAAAACTGACAGCAATTCACCTCCCTCCCACCTCCCATTGTCCAGTGTCTCCAAGAGGAGAAATAAAAAAACTGTTGTTGATGCCGCCGCGAGGCTGCTGCTGCTGCTGCTTGTCAATAATGTCAACAATGTTGTTTGTTGGTCCATAAATTACAAACTCCCCTTCCTTAACCATTGCCCACCCCTTCTTCACCTCTCGTGTTGTTTTTCCGCTTGGCCAGCGGGTCCAGCGTTTTATGAGTGCAGCTGGTGCTGTTGTTGTTGAAGCCTGAATGAACGACATTAAATGAAAAACAATCTTCGGCTAACCAATCATTTTATACCCTTGAATTCAAACCAAACGTAAAGCTTACGTATTTTGTACTCTATAAAATTTAAAAGTATTTTAACTTAATTTTGGTTTGACTTTGGCAACAAAAATTAACTAAATTTGTGTTCACTTAAGCAATATAAGCGATTTACAAGTAGGTGGCAACCCTGCAACCAATATGTAATTTTTTTAGTTTTTTATATCATAAAAAACAATTTCTATTATTTTTGCAACAAAAAAAAGAGAAGTCATTTGTGGGATTTGAACTCGGTTTTCGTACTAAAATCTAGGATTTCTCCTCTTTATTTTTAGAGAAGCCTTTCTTTTTTTCTTATTTTTGTAAGTTTAATAACTCAAATTTTGACAATGAAGGTAAATATTTGAGAATTTTACAATTCGATTTTCTTAAGAGTTTCTTATTCAATTATTCGCGTGAAAACTTATTTCAAATAAAGTATAATTCAATTATATTTGAAAAAATGTAATTTTTATTGCATGCCATAAAGTCGAACGATGGAGAATACAATTTGAGGCTGCTTAATATTAATTCTTAAGTTTTTGCTAGTCCTTGCAAATTGTTGAGCTGGCATAAAATGTTTATGATGCGTCTAATTAGAAGGCGAAACTTTGCTGAAGTCGGCCGCCAAGCCATAAAAAAAATGAAGCGAGCTCAACGAAATGGTCGCGCGACATATTGAATTAAATATTCAATCATAAGAACAAAAGGCAAAAGTTGCCACGCAGCTGGATGCCAACACTGCCTCCCCCCATCCCCCCACCAACAACGCCCACTTATGTTGCTGCTTCACTTGTTTCAAGTGGCATTTTATGACTGCGCTGAATGAATGCTGCCGATGCACAGTGGAGCCAAAAAAGCGTTGGAAAAATCCAAAATAAATTAAATCAAGCAACTTTTAATATATATATATGATAGCTAAAAGTAAAAAATTATATTTTATGTGCTGACTGAATACCAAAAAAACTCAAAAACAATGATTCGAATTTTTCTCAGTTATCCTTTTGTTCTACAAAGTTGAAAATATATCGAGAATTATATTCATATTATTTGTTAGTGTTTGATTTTTTTCTCGATGTAATGTAACCACTGTGCGAAGTCGCGACAACGTCAGCTGAACTTGATAGACAATTTTGAGTGTGTCATAAACATTTACCGTTCGACGTGAGCTGAGGCTCAAGAAGTGCAAGAGACACGCCCAAGTGCCATCCAAGTCTATGACAATCTGTTGTTTGTGCGTCTATCTGCGCATAACTTGAGCACTAA